>VWYI01019049.1:164717-209781 GCA_013399455.1 Anthoscopus minutus | reverse complement strand
CGGGCAGGGAGGGAGGGGGTGTCTCCTGTGATTGTGGGAGTTTCAAGGTCAGCCAGAACTCCCTGCCGGAGCCTCCTTCCTGCAGATGCTCTGCCTGTCACCCTTTTCGGTGGCTCTGTGAAGTGACTGCTTCCACTCTGCTCCCTGAGGGATGAGAGGAGAGTTTTGTCCACCCTGGCAGGACAAAACTGGCCTGGGGGGAATGTCAGGCTCTGCTCCCAGACAGGGAGCAACAGGACAGGAGGAGCTGTTTGATCCCTCAAGCCTGGGGAGGTTCGGGCTGGACATCAGGAAGAATTTTTTCATGGAAAGGGTGGTCAGGCATTGGAAGGGAGTCATCATTCCTGGACGTGTCCAAGGGACATCTGGATGTGGCACTCAGTGCTCTGGGCTGGGTGACAAAGTGGAGATTGGTCAANGTGTCCCTGGAGGGGCTCCCCGGTGTCCCTGGAGGGGCTCCCCGGTGTCCCTGGAGGGGCTCCCCGGTGTCCCTGGAGGGGCTCCCCGGTGTCCCTGGAGGGGCTCCCCGGTGTCCCTGGAGGGGCTCCCCGGTGTCCCTGGAGGGGCTCCCCGGTGTCCCTGGAGGGGCTCCCCGGTGTCCCTGGAGGGGCTCCCCGATCCCACCGGATGTTTGGGGTCCTTTCCTTTCCCAGAGCGCCTGGTTCGGTGTCTGGGTGCCCGGCCTATCCCGGTTTTCCTGCCGCAGGTATGACCACGTGAGGCTGCCGCCGGCGGGCGGAGCCGCGGCCCCNCGGGCAGGGAGGGAGGGGGTGTCTCCTGTGATTGTGGGAGTTTCAAGGTCAGCCAGAACTCCCTGCCGGAGCCTCCTTCCTGCAGATGCTCTGCCTGTCACCCTTTTCGGTGGCTCTGTGAAGTGACTGCTTCCACTCTGCTCCCTGAGGGATGAGAGGAGAGTTTTGTCCACCCTGGCAGGACAAAACTGGCCTGGGGGGAATGTCAGGCTCTGCTCCCAGACAGGGAGCAACAGGACAGGAGGAGCTGTTTGATCCCTCAAGCCTGGGGAGGTTCGGGCTGGACATCAGGAAGAATTTTTTCATGGAAAGGGTGGTCAGGCATTGGAAGGGAGTCATCATTCCTGGAGGTGTCCAAGGGACATCTGGATGTGGCACTCAGTGCTCTGGGCTGGGTGACAAAGTGGAGATTGGTCAAACTTGATGATCTTGGAGGTCTTTTCCACCCTTAATGATTCTATGATTTCTTTTTTTTTTAGTCTAGTTGACCAGAAAGCACCTGAATAAACGCTGTAGTTGAACTCCTCAGTAGGCAGCTTGGGAAAAATCTCTGTGATTCGTGAGCAGAAAGGGCTTAGAGCTGAGATCCCATCCAGAAGAAGACTTGAAATTTGGAGAGACAGGAGCTGGTGGGGGTTGAGTGCAGTGCCCTGTGCTTGTCCCTCCAGATCTGTGCGGCTCCAGCGCGGAGAAGCCGCGGCCCAGCGCCCCCAGCGGCCCCGGGGCTGATGCGTGCTGCAGCGAGCCTGGGGACGGCGAGGAGGGCAAGCCCCACTCGTACCTGGAGGCCATCTGCAGCGGGCTGCAGGAGCCGGGCGCCGGCGGCGCTGCCGAGCAGCTGTGCCCCTACGCCGCCGCCGGGCACTGCCACTTCGGGGAGCGCTGCCTGTACCTGCACGGGGAGCTCTGCGAGATCTGCGGCCTCCAGGTGCTGCACCCCTTCGACCAGGAGCAGAGGAAGGCCCACGAGATGGTAAAGCTGGGAGAGCTGCTGTGCTCAGGGCAGGGTTGGGGCTGTGTGCTCTAGAGGTGAGCTTTGTAGAAGAGCTTCTTCCAAAGAGCTGCTCTGCCTGTCCTGAGAACGGTGCTGAGAGCTCAAACCTCTGGAGCTGCATTGGCAATGATGCTGCAGGTAGCAGCATGTGGTTTTTCCAATTTCATTCTCATCAGAGACTGGCCTGCAGCCTTCTCCCACAGCACCCTGAAAGTGTCCCAGGAGAATGGCTTTGGGACGTCTCTGACTGAGTCAGCAGCTCACCTTGCAGTGCTCTGGGAGTGGGAATGGGCTGTGGGTTCTCACTGCTGGGATGAGAAGTGCTGGAGGAAAGCCTGAAATGAGACTAATTCCTTAACTGGGTAAAAATTAGCATCTGGTGAGTGAACATGGCCTTAATTATAATCAGAGTAACACCTTGAGTGTGGCACCTATTTAATGAGATACTTTTTGGGGATGTTTGAAGCATCAGATAATCCAATACCTGTTCTCTGACAGAGGTGCAGAAAGGTGTAAATGAAGCACCCTGGCATCTTTATTTCTGACAGCTAAGGGAACATTAAAGGCTGAAATGCATGAATTTAATGTTCTTTAAGTTAAACTCTGGCAGTGCTGGGGAGGAATGATGCCCTTAGTGAGTGTTCCATGTTTTCCCTGCAGTAGATCCAGGCTGGCACTCACAGTGACTCTCTCCCCTGACAGATGTGCATGGCAACGTTTGAGCACGACATGGAAAGGGCCTTTGCCATCCAGGCCAGCCAGGACAAGGTGTGCAGCATCTGCATGGAGGTGGTTTATGAGAAGCCCTCAGCCTCAGAGAGGAGGTTTGGGATCCTGTCCAACTGCAACCACACGTACTGCCTGTCCTGCATCCGCCAGTGGAGGTGTGCCAAGCAGTTTGAGAACCCCATCATCAAGTGAGTTCTGGCACCTGCCACGGCCTGAGAGGGGCTGGACCTGCTCACAGGGGAGGCTGGAGCTGCAGGTGTCAGCAGAGCTCAGCAAAGCCAGCTCCAGGTGCTGGCCAGGCCTAGGACTTGGCCGAGAGCTGCCTGCACAAGCAGCAGAGTGCACTGGGTGTCCTTTGGTGCCATTTCCCTTAATTCCATGGCCCTGCGTGGGAAGTTTGGCCAGAGGCAGCTCAGCCCTCTCTGACTGTGTGGTCACTGGGCAGAGCGGACTCTGGGCAGAGCTGGGACCTTGCAAAGCTCTGCCCCTTGCATTGACCTGTGTGCAAAAGCAAGACCTCAATTTTTTTCCTATGGATGAGCTTAATTATGGGATTTTCCCCTAAATTACAGCTTGCTCCAGGTAAATGTCCCACTAACCACACTTTCATCTGTCTCAGCAAATGCCTTTGTCTTCTAGCTTTACAACATATGTGTTCCAAACATGTTCCCCCTCAGATGAGAGAATTTAAAAGATCCAGTTAGGGAAGTTTCCTTCTTTGACCATTTCTCAAGTTAAAAACATACTGAAGAAAAGGTGGGAAATACTTTCAGTCTTCTACCAAAATAGACTTTTCTACACAACTTTGACTCCAAATTCCATTCAAGTGACCATCAGCTCCTTGCATTTCAAAAGGCTGAGACACCTCAATTTGTGGTTTTGGCTTCCTGCTGCACTCACAGAACACAGTTTGTTTCTGCACACTGAGGAAATACCTGTTGCTTTTGCTCAAGTCCAGAAACAAACACAAGCCCTGGGTGCCCTGAATTGGGTTATTCCAGCTGGAATGCACAAAGTGCTGTGCTAACGTGGGAGGAGGTGTGTGCTGCCTGAGGTGACAAAGATGCCCTTTCCCCCAGGGGGATCCTCAGTGCTTGGGGCAGAGCTGGGCAGGGTTCCAGCCTGAGCACCTCTGGTTTTTCTTGCTGCTCCAGGTCCTGCCCCGAGTGCCGGGTGATCTCTGAGTTTGTCATCCCCAGCGCGTACTGGGTGGAAGAGCAGGAGAAGAAAAATGAGCTGATTGAAGCATTTAAGCAGGGAGTGGGGTAAGTTCAGCAACCACCCACACTCCTCACGTTGTTCTTTAGCTGCTCCAAGACTCAGGCAATTGCTGAACCTTTATTTTTAAACTTAATGTAATTACAGACCACTCTACACTGAGCTCCTCATCCCTGGTCACACTTCTGCTTTGCTCTGGCTGTGTAATTGTGCAGAAATTCAGCCTCCCTGTGCTCAGGAATGCTGAAGCTATTTCAGCTCATTTGCCAAAATTGGCTTTGTGTGGCTTCTGTGGATGCCTCAGCCGTAATTGCCTGGAAGGTTCTTGGTGACTGAGGAGAGCAAACAGGGAAGGAAAACAGAAGAGTTTCACTGCTCTCAGCTGGGGAATGGGAGGCCAGAGCTTCACTGAGGCTGTGGGGACTGAACTACATCTCCTTCCCTTCCAGCTTGAAGGCAATAACCCTCTTTCTTCTAATTAACTCAGGAAAAAGCCCTGCAAGTACTTTGAGCAAGGGAAAGGAACGTGTCCCTTTGGAGGGAAGTGTCTTTACCTTCACGCTTACCCCGACGGGACCCGAGCTGAGCCCGAGAAGCCCAGGAAGCAGCTCAGCTCCGAGGGCACTGTGCGGGTAAGGAGAGCCCTGCTGCCACCCAAACCTCATTTCAGGGCCACCTGTGCTGCTGGGAATGGTTCCTGCCATGCAGGACAAGGGAAAAAAGCACCTCTCAGTGCTCCTTGGGCAAGGGTTTCTTCATGGAGACAGAAGATGCCACTCATTTACCTGCAAAATATCATTGCTTTGTTTCAACCAAACATCCAAACCTTTTCTCACAGGAATTCTGCCCTTAAAGCTTTCACCCAGAGTACTCAAAGCTCCTCTCCTGTGCTGGCACTAAGGGCAGCTGAAAAGGGCAAAACCTCAGGCAGTGGTGGTGGCTCTGCCCCAGCTGTGTCCCCTCACTGCCTGTTCTGGGACACGAGAGCCTGGCTGGCACCCAGAGCTCAAAGCTTTGGGATCTCAACTTCTGACTGGTTTTTAATGAGGCAGTGACTGCCCAGGCCAGCCTTGTGCTGGCTGGGTGGTGCTCAGGCAGCTTTTTCTCTCTTGCAGTTCTTCAATTCCGTGCGCCTGTGGGACTTTATCGAGGACAGGGAGAGCAGGAGCGTGCCCGGCGCCGACAGCGAGGTCACGGAGCTGGGGGAGCTGTTCATGCACCTCTCTGGGGCTGAGGAGGATCCCCCTGCTGCCAGTGAGCACACACAGCCCCTCTGAGCCCAGCAGTGCAGCTGTTCATTAGCCATGCTTTTACTCTCTCCAGCACACACAGAACAAAACATGCCCTGGTGGTTACTTGTGCAGTCCTGGTAACGTTTTCAGATAGTTTTTATATGGCAACGACAACAACAAAAGACTAAAATATATTTAAAAACAAAAAAAAAAGAAATTGGCTGCATGGAAAAAAATCCCTTAATCCCAGGAGGGTTTTCTCCCTCTCTGGCCTAACCTATGCTGTCTTGTGAGCTGAGTGGTAGTGTAAATACAGGTCCAGTGAAAGCTTAAGCTGGTAAAAACTGTTGCTAAATAGAGTGTGGGGGCTTTGGGGCTTTTTTTCTCCACTAAATCAGCTAAATGTATAACTACAAAACCCACTGGGAGTAATGGTCAGTGTAGGGTTTTCTCCTTAAGAAGGAGCTGGTACATTATACCTCAAACAGTCCCTGGAGTTCAGAGCAGTTTGGTGGCTTCTCTGGGGGTGTGGGGACGGGGCTGGGCAGGGCCTGGCTCTCCAGGTGCTGCCAGCTAAGTTCCCAGCCCTGTTTTACACCAGTTCAGGTGCTCAGTGGCTCCTGCTGGAAAGCAAATGCAGCTGCACTGGGCTGAGCTAAACTGAACTCCCTGCACAAACTGGAGCTTGGAAGCTGCAGCAGGAGAGTGCCAGTCCTGCCCCACATCCAGGAGTGGCTCTGCAGCAGCTCCATGCCTCCATTCCCCTCTCCCCCAGCAATACTGAAGGCCCAGGAGGGCTGAGGGATTAATGCACGTCTCTGCTGAGTTAACAGAATTGTTACTGCATTCTGGCTTTGTTAAAAACATCGTTTCTGTTGGTGTGGCAAAGACAGCTCAATGGTGAAATCTGGTACCAGAAGTTGATTCTGCCAAGTCATTTGCATTAACTTTGCAGTTGAACCACGAATTCAGTGTGCACTCAAGTGGCTGCTGAGTAGCAGCATGGACACACCTGAGCATGAGCTGTCACTGACTCAGCTCCTTGTAAAGCACTTGGGGTTGGAGTCAGACAGTGAGCAGTGTTTGTAAACACAGAGACGTGGGGCTTGTCCTGGAACAGTTTGGTTGCAATGGGGGGCAGGTGTGTAACTGGTTTGGTTGTTATCTACAGCAATATAGAAGCATAAAAATAATACTTAAAAATGTGTCAGAAAGGCCAAGAGCAGAAAGGTTTGTAATGACCAGCCATGGATCAGTGACGGTCACAGTCTTGATCCACCAGGGCTGGAAAATTAGGAAGCAAAATGTGCTCAGAGAGAGCTGGGCAGGCAGCTGCTGCCATCCCTGGGGTGGTGACACCAGGATCTGGGTCCCTGCTGGGAGGGAACAGCAGGAACCTTAATCTGGGATTCAGACATCTTTAACTGGCACCAAAGCAGTGGCTCCAGGATTTTCCTTTCAGCTGCTGTTGGCATTTCTGGGTCAGGAGCTCCTCCCCTCTGCCCCTGCCAGCTGTTCCCTCTGTTCTGACCTGGAAATTAAACCTTCCCATCATTGTTCCTCCCTAAAAGTTTGTTTTTAGCAGTGCTCACTGCACAGTCAGGGCTGGCCTTGGCAGTGTCTGTAACAAGCAACAATTCCCAGTTTCTCGGTAAAACTGGCCCAGCAAATGTCTTAAGTGCAATCAGTGCAATTGGTCAGCATTAATTACAAAGGAGAAGGTAAATTATCCCTAAGAGGGATGTTACACACTAAGATGAATGTTTCAAGAGCACCCAAACACTCTTTCTACCCCAGAATAGTTCCCCAGCCCTCCCACTGAAGCTCATTTCTATCTGCTCCTGCACATAATTTTTTTTTCCAGAAATAAATATTGTCAGGCATACACACAAAAAAGAAATCAATGGGTAGGATGTTCTTCACCTTAAACAAGACATTCCTGATTTACTTTGCCCCAAGAAGCCAGAAGGAGTCTGAAATTAAAAAGAACTTGTTTTTCAAAGCTACCCAAGGACTTACAAAGTCTGAGTTTTTAAGTTCTTCACTCAGCACCTTTTATTTAACTGGATATGAAGTGCTGGTTATAATAAACCTACTTAGCAAAAATACTTCATATTTTCAAGACAAATGATCTGGTTTAAAAATCATGGGTTAATGGTTTCTTTTGGGAAGTCAGAGTTAAAGTAAAAGCAGCTTACTTCTGGGGTTTTTTCTTCCATGTTTGAAGCTTTTTATAATGAAGTGAAAATTAGAGATAAATAATGTTTAGACAGAGTTGCAGTCCAAATACCAATATAATATTATTAAAAACCATGCAGAACTATATGGAGCAGTCTCCTTCAAGTCTCAGTTTACTATTTAGGAAGCAAAGCTTATGGGCATTCTCAGTTATCACCCAGGGATGGACATTCTACCCATGTTCTGTTACAGAATGTTCTGAGGACAAACTGGAGGTGATTTCTGTGTCTGGCTCTCCTCTCTTGCACAGGAGCTTTGTGGGGTTTTGCTGCTGCAGAGAAGCTGCAGTGGCTCTTTGGGCATTCCAGGGAGAGCTGGACACAGGGACTGTCACAATTCCCAGCAAAGGCAGCAGCTCTGCCCAGCAGCTTTGGGGTGGAGGTGCCAGAGGGCACAGCCAGCCCCCAGCCCCAATCCCTGACCCTCCAGTACCTGTGCATCCCGAGCAAGGCAAAATCCCAAAGTGGGTTTCTATCCCTGCCCCAAGAACCACATTTCACCCACTGCTGTTTGGAAAGATCCATTTTTAGATTCAGCCACCAATTCCTGTCCTCCATGGAATTCAGCCAACACAAAAATCTCACCTGCACCTCAATAAACAAGAGAAAGGAGAGCAAAAGTGCTGCAGGGAAGGAGCCTGAGAGCACATCAGGGTGGGTATCCAAAGCAGCTGCTGCTGAAAGGTCATTACAGTACAGAAGAACTGTCTTGTCATGTGACTGGAAATGTAGAGGTTGTTTCATCAAGTGTGTTTTTACTTGCACTGCTGTTATTTATCAGTTCCTTTTTAAAAATTATTCAGAATGTCATTTCTTGAGTTTTCCAAACACAGATGTCCCACACGGAACTGTGGATGACTACATTAAAATGATGACATTGAATCTTAAACCTAAAATTTAATTTATTTTATTAAAATAAGATAATCAGAAGAACCTTGGCTTACAATAAATGCATTTTCTCAGGAGCAATAAAAACAAAATTAAAACCCAAATCAACAAGAAAAACTGTATATGCTCAGTTTCCTCTTGCTAGTGCATCTCTTGGACGACAGCTTCCGACGGGATGCAGCCTCTGCAGGAGGTGGGAACATCCCTCAGCCTTTTCCAGCCCCCAGCCCAGCATTCCTCACTCACCCCTGGGCTGCAGGAACAGGTCCATAGTACCAAAGGCAGCTGGGAGGCTTCTCAAGATGACCAAAGCAGGACTGGCTCACCTCCTTCTCTGAGCAGGACAATTCACAACAGATTCCATCCTTTTGCAAGAGTTTTTCTTCTATGTGCAAAACTATTGCAAAACTATTTTGTGTTGAATTAGCATTTGAACTTATTTCATTGGCTTGGTGAAGCTCTTAGGCAGGAGCTGATTTCCAGAGTTATTTCCTCTTCCCACTCCAGGCACAACTCCCCAGGGTGAGGTGGCACTTGGCACGGGGCAGTCAGAGCACCAGAACATCACCTGTCCTCAGAGCCACCTCGCTGAGCACAGAGCAAACCCAGCCAGAACCACTGCCAAACAAACAGCCATCGCTTCTGGGAAGGGGAAAATAAGGCTCAAGTGCATCTATTAAAAAAATAGTAATAGATCTCTTGATTTGTAGTCTGTTACCTCTCCCAGAACAAGAGATGGTAGCAAAGGCAACGAGGAGCTGTGTCCCTGCAGGCTGAGAACTGCACCAATCCGTAGCAGCTCCTCTGTACAAGTGGGACGCGGAGGATCCTGCTGGAGGAGCCTGGACACCGAGGCGTGGGAAGCACAAGTGCTTTGCTCCTGCTGCTCCAGCGGGGGGAGCAGGGGCAGGAGCAGCTCAGGACACAGCTCAGAACACGGGCAGCCTGGTGGAGGTCAGCGTGCACGAGTTGATGTCCTCGGTGTGGGCGGCGCGGTGCAGGGACGGCTCCGAGGCGCTGCGGTTGATTTTGGGTAGAGAGTGCTGCAACAGCTCGATGGATGACAGGATCTGGGGAAACAGCAGGTTAGAGAGGCTGGTGGGACCAGCAGCTCCCTCTGTTTCCATCTAAACATTCACTAGTTCAGTTCCTACCCAATTCAATTATGGCTTTAAGTTTTATTTTAGTGTTCTGTGGGGCACTGGAAACACAGAGTTGGAGGAACCCAGCTCTGCCCGCCCCTGTCAGTGCTGTGAGGGCCTGAGGGAGTTCCAGGGGGTGTTTTTTATCACTTCACAGACACAGGAGCAATTAATAAGCATCAAAACCATCCTCTCATAGAGTAACAGAGAAGGAACTGCAGGTTCTGCCTGACATTTAAAAAGAACTTTCTAAACAATGATTGCAACAGCAAGAAGTTGTTTTTCCAAAATTGCTGATGTTTAATTAATACATTACTCATAATTCATGAGTATAAGAAAGTACCTTCTCCATCCCCATAGTGGCAGGAGAAGCTAGAGCATCTCTTGTAGAAATACCAGAAATTGCTACATGAACTTATGTCCCCCAGTGGATTTTGCTTGTTCAGAGCTGTGGGGAGAAGTGGCCTCTCATTTCCCTCAACCCTGCTCCAAATTAAATGGACATCCAGAGATAGATTTCATTTTTATTGTGTGAAGGGTTTGGCTTATCTCTGTCTAGGTCAGGTGTAGAAAGCCTGCTCTGGTGTCAGCACAGCCTCAGCCTGCACATGCTGCAGGTTGTGTTTCATGCACTTCACAGAAGCTGCAAGCCCAAGAGAACACAAACTGCCAGAAGAGCTGCATTATGAATGAAGACAAAAGCAAGCTGCACTCCCAATTAACCAGAATTTCTGTCTGAGAGTCTTGTGTGTGCTAAGGGCTCTGTGTAAAACCCCCAGGCTCCTGTGCAGGACCCCCCACTCACCTGTGGGAACAGAGGTCGTTCTTCCCTCACTTTCTTCAAGCAATCTGCTACGAGCCTCTTCATGGCTTTGGGGCAGTTCTTGTACAGCTTGCTGAGGTCTGGGGAGGCATAGCCCCTGCCAACCATGAAAATGATCTGCAGAACAACAACCCACAGCACAGCAGCCAGGTTACACATGGGGCCTCACTGCTGGGCAGCTTTAGTGCCCCCAAAAGTGATGAAACTCAGTCCCAAAGGGCACCAATACAGCCCTGCAGGCTTGGCAACAGTACAGCCTAGGAAAGACTAAATAAATATTGAATATTCAAAGTCTGGACAATAAAAATGGAATTTTTTTCCCCTTAGTAAAAAGCACCAAATCGAATCTTCCTGATGTAACAGCAGAATATTTAACACAGTAAGGAGAATTTCCCATAACTGCAAATGTACAAACCAAGCTTTTACTCTGCAGCAAAAGCAGTAACCTGTGAATGAATTAACAGAGCACTTCAAATGTTTATAAACAAGGAATTCCTTTGAGCACCTGCAGTGTCAATACTGAGGTGAACACTGAGTTACACATTTAGTGCTGAAACAAAGCAGGCTGTCAGCACCACTTCAGCTGGTTTGCATTTGTATTTATCCTGCATTTCTTAAGACCAAGGGGATGTGCCATGGCCAGAAATAATCTGGAAGGTTCCTCACCTGATCTCTGTTGTTGATGTGGGAGTAGGGCAGCTCTCCTGTCATCAGCTCATACAGCACTATTCCATAGGAGTAGACATCTGACTGGAAGCTGAAGGGGTTGCTGTCCTGCATCCGGATCACTTCGGGGGCCTGGCAGGGGGAAAAAACAAATTAGGAACAAAACCAGAAAGCACAAGAGGAGGGAAAGTATTTGGGGAGCAGAGACAGTGGGCTCAGCTAGAAATGAGTGAGCAAAGGGTACCCCCAAATCTTTGATGACTTTACCAAAGGCTCTGGAGAAGTACAGGCAGGGCTACTCCACATCTTTTTAAAAATATCAGAGCACACAAAAAATCAATGCTTTAACTGAACAAGCATTTTGCTATTAGAAAAAATATTGTTCTTTGGATTGGCAATGTGTTACACCTTACACAGAACTGAGCCTGAGTTTCACCATCAGTTCCTAAACTGCTATCAAGGTAAAAGGGGAAAAAATAGAAAACTCAATCTCTTGTAAATTGATACCAAAACACAGTCAGGGAATATGAAAGCCAAACACAAAATAGCACAAACAGCAAATATTGAAGATCAGGGAAGAAAAGCAGGAACATTTTAACATATTTGCAAAATTATGAAGCTTCTTAAAATAAATAATGTCAGATGACTGAACAAAACAAGGTGTGAACCGTGAAAAGAACTTTCCCCCTGGCTAAGATTTTTTTGTCCCTCCTAAAGAATTCCCTCAGAATTATTGAGCAAAGCACTAAAGTACAAGAGCATAAAAGCCACAATAAGGGATCACAGGAACTTCAAGGAAACAGAAACAGCCTCCCCTTCTATGACAGCTCAGCAAAGCTATAAATTACCAAAATAAATACATTTTTTAAAAAGCCTACAATGAGCAAATATGCAGGGTTGATTTTTTCCCCCAAGTCTGTTTCATGTACACAAATACATTACACAATTACACAAATACATCACATACACAATTACCATTGGGTAAATTAGTTTTAAATCATTCTATGGGAAGTTTTCAAAAATTTGGCTTTTTGCACAATTTTTTTAAAAGAAACTGTGTTTCAGGTGACGTGTGTATTTTACAGAGCACAAAACAGTCTTAGCCAAGCATCCTGATATTTTTAATACACATTTCCAGATACACTGGCAGCCCTATTTAAAATAACTCACAAGCCCCAATGGACAATCCATGGGGGCCTGGTGCCTACTTTGCACAAATAATCCCTGCAGCACTTCCATCTGAACTTGTCCTACAGCTGGAATAAAAATCTGCACAGGACTTAAGAGACTTGAATGTCCAACACAGTGTTCAAGGGACAGATGCATGAGGAGAACACTGAAAAGCAGGGAATGTTTTGCTCACCATCCACAGGATTGAGCCCGTGGGCTGCTCCACCTGCTGGGATCCACTCCACCTGGATTTTACAGTTGCCAGGCCAAAGTCTCCTATTTTCACTGTGAGGCCTTCATGAAGAAATATATCTGAAGTTTTGTTAAAGAAACTGTAAAAAACTGAGTCAACAGTTCTGTGTTTTTTGACCTGACCAGCAAGTGCTGCTTGTTTCGTTTAAACCTGCCATGAGCTGCATGTGAAAGAAAGGAAAAGGGATTTTTATGGCAACCATGCTTAAATTAAGATTTAACACTATACCAGAGCAGATATTCCAGCATTATTTGTATTATCATCTTTATGGTGAGCTAGGACAGAGACCAACAGCTCATTACCATCCATGGCTGCAGCTCCTTAAATGACTGGTGCTGAGAAAGGGAAACAGCACAGAGGTCTCACTCAGAAAAGAAAAAAACAACTACAAGGAGAAGTATCATAATAAAATCTATCTCCATACAGTTCTCTGGCAGATCTCCTGAGATTGAACTATGATTTTACCTGGAAATATATCCGGACTGTTTATAATTATTTCCTTCATGGATCTGTCTGTTATTGATTACCAGCACTTTCTTTGCTGGGGTTATTTTAAGAAGATATCATTTAATGATTTCACTTAGGAATTTAAGTTCATAAAGATAATTCAGAAATATAAACATAACTGACTTCTCATTTCTGTATCAGGAACAGGGCTAATTTATTTCATAAAAATGATCATTACTATAGCAAATTTCTGGTCTCCTATACAGTAAAATAACTGGGGTTTTTTTTAGTTTAACTGAAAATGGAATCCACTGACACTATGGAACCACTGAACTTGGCAGATTTTATGATGACATCTGCCAAAACATCCTGCTCACATTTGATGGAAGGAAGCCCCAATTCCTGCTGGTAGCTCCATGGATGTTCTGGCAATTCCAGAATGAAGCATTTCAAAGGTGAAAGACATCAGCTCACAACATTTTCACTCCAGATGTGTTACTAAATAGATATTTTAGCACAAAATATAATGGTAAAAGGCTCCCTTTTCTTGAGTTTAAAGTAATATTTTTGGCTTCATTTGTGCCAGTCATGTGAGGAGTTCTAAATATATTAAAAAAACAATAAACAGAAACAAACCCATGTGTGCACACAGATGAACAGGCACACACACCTCCCATCAATGAGGAGAGCAGCATTTGGGTACCAGAGGATTGAACAAACCCCATTTACGTAAAATAAGAGACTTCTGGAGCACAACTGTTGCACATCTTTACCCCAAGTGTGGTAAACAAGCACAGATGTTCTGTGGAAGTCCTTCCCAGCTCATCAATAGGGATTGCTCATTAGTAGTTACAGATATAAATATATTTAAAATAGCTATTGCAACCCCCACAGAAAGCTCCACATTAACAGTAAATCACTCTCTCCCTGCAGAGAATCAAGATTCAGGAAGGATACTATTGGATTTCATGTCTCTGTGGATGATGTTCTTTGCATGTAAATAGCTGTGAAGGGAAAAGGAGAAGAGGCATTAGCAGGGCTGCTCACAAAGGGCATTCCCATTCCCCCCAGACAGTTTAATCAGTTTATTACACACCCAAGCCCTGCACACACCTCTGGCTTTCCATGAGTCTGCTCTGGGAACAAAGGAATGGAGCTGTGCTCAGTGCAGTAAAGAAATGTCAGGAAGGAGTGGCACAAGTTCCATTAACCCTGGAAAACTGGGAGTGTCCTCATATCCATGGAATCTGTACCCTGTGCTGAAGCTGACTGTTCCAAACTGCTCCACTGAAATGTGCCCAGTTTTCTGGTGTCTGGCTGGAAACCTGGTCCCTGATCTACAAAATGAATGAGCTCTGGCAGCAGCAGCTGCTTCTGCACTTCCAGCTTCAGACAAGGGCTGAAAGCAGAGAGGTGGGGCCTGGAACAACTCAGACAGCTGGAACTGCTTCCTAAAACATCTGGCTGAGTCCTGTGGGACAGAGCAGCCACCCCTCATCTCCCAGAGCATCAATCAGTGCCTGTCACACACTGCAACATCCCAGTAACACAGGGGAGAAGGAAAGCCCCTTCATTCTTATTTAGAAGAGGATTTCATCTGCTGCACTACAGCAAGACCTCGAGCCGTAAAAGCAGGTAAAATAGAGGCAACAGAAGTGACAGAAGGCATAAGCTAAGGCAGGCATCCATGGGAAAAGTAACTAAATCAAAGCACAATTACAGGCAACAGTGCTGAGGGAAGAATCTCTCCCTGGCAGCCCATGAGAGCTACTCCAGCACTGGGGCTGGGGAGGGAAGGGAACCCCACTCACTCCATGCCCTGCGCGGTCTGGCGCGCGATGTCGATGAGCTGGAACATCTGGAACTTGGTCTCCTGCACGTGCAGATGTTTGTAGAGGCTGCTGCCCTCACACCACTGTGTGACAATGGCCAGGTTGTCCTTGGTCATGTAGCCCATGAAGAGCAGGATGTTCACGTGCCGGGTCTTCCTAAGAGAGGAGCACCAAGAGAAATCAGTGCCTGCATCAAAAACTCTTTCCAAGGCTCCTCAAAATGCACCCCTGGCTGAATGGATTTCACCTTTGGAGTCCTAGCCCAATGTGTGAGTGAAGTTTGGGCTTATAAATAACTAAAATATACCACAGGTTTTTTTCTTTCTTTCAGATTTTTTTCTTTTTTTGCTTTTTAGTTACAATACTTCCTCTTTCAGTTATTTAAAATCAACGTTTAAGAAAAGGGTGTCTGAAAATTCAAATGGTTTGACATCAATAAGCAACAGTCACACTTGCAAGTGGTATTAGGAGATACTGGAATGACAGAAATCACCCTGAAAGCTGGCAAAAAGTGCCAGCTTTAGGTAGAAGACTGAATGCCAAGAGGAAACCAAAGGATAACTATAAACCTTAAAGGAATTATCAGATGAGATGTTTTATGCATCTACTTGGATCTTTTTCAGGAGTAACATCACAGACACTTAATTAGACACTAAAAAACCTCAGGATTTGAAAGCAGAAACAGTTACAGTGATCAGTGCATGTGTTTAAGGGGAAAAAAGTTATTGTGCTGCAATTTTAAGAGGAACAGTTCAAGTATTTTGCCTGGTGGTGACAATTAGGGAAGAATTTATTAATCCTTACCTTTACTGCCCAGTGTGGCCTGAACAATGTGGGTGTTAAGAGACCACAAAAATACTCTGAACTATGACTGTCTTTAATTCTTCTCTGGAAATCTGCTTTTTGTGCCTACCACACACAGAACATTGGGCCAGAAGGCTCCAAGGAGGGCTGGGAGCCAAATGCAGCATCTGGAATATCAGAATTTAGCAGTGAGACACCAACTCACCTCAGGACAGCCACTTCATTCCTGAAAGCCTGGAACTGTTCTGGGGTTGGGTCTACAACCTTTAGGATCTTCACTGCTACATCCCCTGGAAATAAAATTACCACAGAAGTTTTCGTTTCCTCCTCAAAATAGCATTAATAAAAAATGTAAACAAAATTCCTCACTTGTGCACAGCACACCTCTACTAATCTGTACAAAGGTCAAGATTTCCCTGCAGACAAATATCTGTGGTATCAAGCAATTAATCAGCTGAATTTCAGTCTAATCAAAAAAGTCATTAATTAATTACACAACTCCCTTCTATTTTTAAGGGCTATATTTGGCTAGAGTGCTTTTTGCAGGACACACCTTTGTGTTTTTATTATCAAATTTAAATGTCAAAGTGTGTGTATATATATAAACTTCATTGAGCACATTAGAAAACTCATCTCTCTTTCATGCAGAATTTCTTTAATTATTGAATTCCTGATACTTGAAGAAGCGTGAATGTTCTATTAAAATTAAATCTTAATATTAATTTTTTTTTGGTCATGAAATCTTACTGAACTTATTTTTCCTCTTGATTTCTGTGTCCCACTTTAGTTCCATAATGAAAATCAGAAACTGTTCATTACTTTTAGTGCAATAAGAGTGCTTCCCTTGCTGCTGACGGCATTTGGGCTTTGAGACATGCATTTATTCATCAAAAATAGAGGACAGCAGGTAAGTTTCCAGATTTGTTTTACCCATTTTTTTTTCTGACAATACTGCTATTTAAATTAGGGCCTGGAGGGCTTTCTGTGTGTTTCTTTTCAAAATCACAAACCGTGAATTTGGAAACAAATTTCACAGCTCTGCAGGGTGCCTCTTTTCAAAATACTCCTATTACCTACAGATCAAACTCTCACATTAAGCATTTTTTCACTGAAAAAACTGCACAATTTATGCTGATTTCCTTTCCCTCCCACCTTGAAATGAAGCATTCTAATTAAACCACAAAGGTTTTATGAGAAGGTAAATATGATTTAACAGCAGGTTGTGGAATTTCCCAGCTAACAGAAAACAAACCCTTTTCAGAAAGCAAGCTGGTGTGGAACATGGGAATGGAGAGATCAGTGGAGTGAAAATGGAGATGCAGCTGTGAGATTCAGGTTTCAGTGTCTGTGCTTTGCTTCAGTTCCAGTGCTGCTCTTACAAAGCAGTTCCTGGTTCTGTCTGGAGGCAGATGAGCATCCAGCATCCCTAAATCCACTTTCCCTGGGCTGCTGTCCCCCCAGATCAAGACTCACCATGCCACTTGCCCTTGTAAACTGTCCCAAAAGAGCCTGAGCCTATCCTGGTGGAAAGCATCACTTCACTGGCTTCTATTTCCCAGTAATAACTGGAGTCTCTCTGTCCACGAGGCCTCTGTAACAACAATTCACAGGGATTTCATTTTTAATCACTTGCATTACATGCACACAAAAAAATTAAATAACTTCCTTCACACACATTTCAGATGACCTGAAACCTTGAGGGGTTTGTCCTGCAATTTGGATTTTTGTTTTTCTCCTCAGTCTGGGAGGGGTTTTAGCAAAAAACCCAAACAACAAATCACCACATTTTCCTGGATGTCTTGAACTGTTTAACATGAAGGTCTGCACTAGAAAATTAAACGTTAATCTGAGATCCTAAAAGGAACATCTATTTTATGATCAATTGTTTTAAAACATTTGAAATCTTTAAGTAAGTGATTTGTTCAAAAGTACAATGCTAAAATTCTGGAACTCTTACATATTTAAATTGAATAAGTCAAACAGATGAAAGCAAAATTCTCAAATGTCTAAGTGAGCAACTAAGCAACTATTTTCATTGTGAAGGCTTAGAAGCCTCCAAAAATGTCAAGATATCATCAATTATTATTCTAATTCTTCCTTCTTTCCCCTCAACCCGAAGTTTAAATCAAACCTGTGAGGGAAAAGTTGCACTTTGTAAAATCGGTTTTTCCCTGAGACACTTGACTCTCTCATGAAAACGAAGGCATTGTCAATATCCACTTTCTATGGAAACACCACAGTACAAATAGTGCTAATAAAGCCAATTTCAAATGTATTAAAACGGGATCAAAAAGGTGCAGCCTCTAAAGATTTAAAAGGTAATCCTTGGACCTGCACTGACAATGTCACATCACTGCCTGAAATCCATTTCCAACCCAGAACACTTTGTTCTGAGTATTTATAACCCAAGGCAGCAGTACCATCATTCCCAAAATAATTACAATTAAATTGCTCCTGTATCCACAGTGCAGAGCAACCCAAGATTACCTGTACCTTTCAGTGCAGAAATTTATCAAACCCACCATTCCTCCCACCACTGTTTAACTAATTAATTTCTTAATTACAACAAATATCACCACACTTACAATTTTGTTTTTTTCTTGTGTGTTAGATCCAGGGGCTCTCTCTCTTTGGGCTGGGACTGGGGTTTTAGGCTGAGACCAGCCAGTTGGGCTCATATTGTTAGGACTTCCAGACAGAGCAGAGGGTGAGGCTTTAAGATAGAAATACAAGAAAACAGTTTATGAACAAGAAAACCACCAAACCAAATCATATTAGAAAATGTTAAATTTTTGAAACCATACCTGATTCACTATGGCTTCGAATTGCATCCTGCAACAGAGAAGATGGAAAATAAAGTTAATGAATGTAAGAGAGCACACAAAGGAACAAGCAGGGCTGGTGTGGAAATTGCTGGGCCAGTTTTGGTCAGGTGCAATACAGCACTGGCCAACAGCTCCAGGATTGGGGATTTGCTCATCACACCAATCCTGCAGGGCACCCATGCAACTTGTGAACTCTACAAAACAGGGAAGAGACTCACAGCATATTGAAAGGAGTGCTACCAAAAAGGAAAGAGGAAAATAAAGGACACAAAACAAAAACCAGCAGCAATGCTGTCTGCATTCCCCCTGCACTTCATGCTCGTGTTCCAGGTGTGGACAGAGCTCCTGGGATGGCCTCTGTCCCCAGGGCATAACTCCCACTCAGCTTTTTGGGTTCAAAGCAGGACTTTAAAAACCCCCCAAAATATTCCAACTCAATGTCCATTATGAAATGACTCTACATACTACTTCAGCCCCCAAAAAAGGCTCCATCAAGTGCCCCTACACAAACCCCTCTCCTTTCCCAAGCACATTCCCACAGGGAATTTGGCATTTGAGCAGTGTTTTCCCACAGGTCACCAGGACAGTGCCACAAGTGTCACCTCATGCCACGGGCACAACACAACTCTACAGCCATGCACAAGAGAGAACTAAGCTCTGACAAACAGCACTGCACAGCTTTTCTCACCTGCCATTTGCATTATCCCAAAGTACAAACAGGAAAGGGAAAATATCCAGGGACTGTGTAAGTACAAAGCAAGAACATGCACTACAGAGAGGTTAAACACTGTCAAAGTTAACAGAAGTCAATTCAAACTCTCTAACTAATTAGTAGAATAATAAATGTAAGATTTCATAGGAGGACAGAACAAGCCCACATTCCACTCCACAGTTTCAAGTTAAGGTGATCCTCAGCAGTGATTCAGTTATGAAATGCATTGTTTTAGCTAATTAGTCACATTCACCCAGGCTGGACTAAGTACAGCATTCTTACTCAGTACCCATTGCCACTGCTCCACACCTGAGTGGATTAAAATCTGCATGAACAACCAATGAAGAACTCCTCAATTTACTAATTTTGTTCAATTTAAGGATAGTAAGAACCTTTCAGAACCTGAATAGAAAGTGATTGGCTTTGTAGATCAGCCTGACAATGTAACTGCTTTCAAGGAAGCTGGCAAAGGATAACTAAAGAATTTAAATTGTTTCTCATATTTATCTATAACAAAGTTCTTACTTTGAAAAAGTATTTTTGAGCTTCAATCCTGATGTGAATATTTGCTTATTTGCTTCTGAATTCAACAGCAAACAAACCAAACCCCCTGTTCTTTAGAGCTGTTCTTACAACACAAATAACACCATCCCCAGTGCTGTAGTCTGTCAACTTTACTTTGAAGGGAAATAAAATCAGTACGACATGTTCTTAATCTCAGGGCTTTGGATGGGTACAGTCAATAGAAATCATTTCCAGAGGGAAAAAGCCACACAATGGGTGTGTTTTGAGAAGGTTTTGTTTTAAAGGCTGTGTGACCCAATGCACTCTAATCCAAACCTATTCACATTCAGAGGAGGATGAATTCAGCCAGCTAAACTAAACATGAAGCTCTTTATCAATTTGCCTCTTCCAATTAACAGCCTTAATATTTGAGTATAAACATGCTGGGAAGATTCTCATCAAATCAGCTCCAGATTAAACACTTCACGTGGACACTGCCATGGCTTACAAGTTATAGCAATCCTGTTAATCACAAGAAAACAAAAGGCACCAAGGAAATACCTACTCTTCCCCTCAAACAAAAGCGTCTGCACCAGGAGCTGGGAGAAGCATTCAGGCTGTTATTCTAGGCCAACACAGTAAGAGATAAAAGAAAAGAACAGAGGAAGTATAAAAAATTTTTTTTATTAAATGATAGGCTAAATGAAAGAAAAGGTAACCTAATTTGCCTGATAAATGATAATTAAGTGCAGTAAAATTTTTAAGTATTCCTGCTCAAACCCAGAGGTTCACTAGGATCTATCCTTGGGTAAACCACTTTTTTATGATTTTTTTCTCCTGGTGTCTCTGCTACTTTCTTTCTGCATTGCTTTGGGGCCTTTTAAAAGCCTTTAGGAAGTATCAACTATTTTTATGATAATGTGAAGAACCAGAAGAGAAAGTATTTCTGTCTTTTCTGCTCTGCATAAAGAATAAAGAAAGCAATGTCTCCTTAAAAACTCATGACTCTACCAAGGTCAATACTTCAGGTTTTCTTGAGTGCTTCACTGTGATTTGTGCCATCAAAGATGGTCAGCCAGGCCCCTGAAGCAGCAGAAAGGGCAGGGAGGACACCTTTCCCTATAAATCCAGCTGACACAAAGCCTCTGACCAAAAATGTTTCCTGGGGCTGCAGGGCACCTTGGTTCTGTTGCCAGGGTCCAGAGGAATTCTCTAACTCGCTCCAGAGCATCTTCACATTTCACAGAAGCCCATAAATCACCAGCTGAAGATGCAGGTGAACTGAGCAGTCAAAGAGTTTTTAAACTCCAGAGTTTCTAAACTATTCCAGAAGCAAACTCAACAAACAGTGCTTGCTCTCTCTTCCAAGTCCTGCAGCTCAGCACTTTCTTCTGCCAGCCTTTCCTCCACACCAGTTTGTTAAGGTTATCAGAAAACAAAATTAAAGAAACCCAGCCACTTCAGGCCTGATTTGCAAGAGCTGTCCCTCACTGCCACTCTAAGGTAAGAAAACACAAAAAAAAGGTGCTTGAAGGCAAGAACAGCAGAAATAGTCTCAGAGCTGGCTTCAGCCTACAGGCTCAGAATTGTCATTAATTCCATACAGGTGTAACACATCACCAGAAAGCTCAGACCTGAACTTTGCCAGTCCAAGAACTACACCCAGACTTAGGGCACCTGCAGTCTGACTTAAAATTAACACCAGCCCCACCTCAAACCCAGACTTAAATTCAAAAGAGCGTTTTTAGACATGTCTAAAAAGCATTTCTTCACAAAACTGATCTTAACTGTTAAAGCTCCACCCCATCTTTATACACCCTAGAATTTACCAATTACTTCAGCAAAGTTGATAAGACTGCAAGAACCAATTATTAACTTCTTGAGCAAATGTGTCTCTTAAACCCTTCAGCACTCAGGGTACTGAGGCAAACAGTGAGCAAGTGAAAGAAAGGCAGGAGGGAAAGCACCTAGTGCCTGTGAATGGGCAGGGGCAGCTTCAGGTGAGCTCTGAGCTCTTTGCCCCAGCATTACCTCGATGATCCGGCTGTCCACAGGCATCGTGGTGCTGACCATGTGCACGTTGGGGGTGGATGTGGAGCGCTGTCTTTGGGACAGAGAGCCCTCAGAGGAAGGGTTGGATGGGTTGAAAGTGAAGGCATGAGGTGTAGAATACCTGTGCTGGGAGCTGAGAAGGAAACAGAGACAAAGGGAGAGTTGTGGTTATTTTTTTTTTCTTCCCCTCTGGCAAGTGAAAAACACTCTTCAATGTAACCTGCCCAAAAGCAATATACACGCCATTCCAAGCAGAGAAAATGCTGGGATTTACACATCAACTAAACTATTTGGTCAGCTGAATCATTCCCAGTTTAATTTAAGAAATAAATTTGAAAAACTTGAAGATCTTGTCAGCTCACATGTTTAATTAGTGTGTTTAGCTGAGGTCTGTTTTTGCTGTTACAGTTTTTGCCACAGTTCACCTCAATCCCCATCAAATCACATTTAATACACTGACAAAACACTGGCTCTGAGAGATGAATTCAGGACTGTGAAATTAAACAAACTGCTCATTTCAAGCCTATTAAATGCACAGCTTAAGAGCTAAGCCCTGAATTTGTAAAGCTTTGCAAGACTGTTCAATGGTTTGCACAGAACAGCCAGCAAGGAAGTCATGAAACCCAACACCAGTTAAAAAGGAGGCCAAGACTAAAATCCAGCTCAACAAAGAGTTATAAATCACAGCTAAGGCCACTCAGACCATAAGGATCCCAAAACACAAATGTATCTTATCTGAAATGGGCCAGCCTTCGTAAAACCCTTCAAAACATCTATAAAGTTAGTAAGTCACTGTTCAACAGCACTGGAAATAAGAGTAAGATGGAAAAGATCAATTCCTGATGCAGTTCCCATTACAATGAAGAAATAAATGTATAGAACCATTTACAAGTCAGCTACGTGCTCTGTGCCTCATTCCTGACCAGATTTTTCAAATGGGTGCAGAAAAACACAAAAGCTGGCCTGCTCTCTTCAGCCTCTAGAATTTCAAGGGAAAGAATACAGGCACACGTTAGGGTCAGGGGCCAGGCCCCTTGGAAAGGGACACAAGATTCATTGCAGCACTTCTAACTACAGGACTGTTTTCTTTAGGTATAAGAATTTTCTTTAAGAGGAGTGTATTTTCAGTTCTCACTGCTCTCTCTTTAAACTCCTATCTGTCATCATCATATCAGAGCATTATTTTAGTTATGGATGTGAATCATCCACCATGAGACACAAATCCTCAATGCATGCTACCTGATCACATAAAATAAAATTAATTCACAAAAATGCCAAAAGGGAGCCTTGGATTTCACTAGGCAGGAAAACAAAGGTCTCCAAAAAGCCTGCAATACTCTATCTTAACATTTTAAGGCTAAAAGTTGAAAACATAAAATCTCAACTCGATGCTTTGGTGGATCTAAGAACAAGAAAGAATCATCTGTGATGAAGTGGTGTTGCTGCCTTGCACATTCATCCCAACCTGCTCTGCTTTGGAGGAGCTGGGGGTCTTTAGCTGCTTTGGGTTGATTGTTTTGAAAGAAGTGTATTTCCCAAAAGAGAAGTGACAGGAAATACAAGCTTACCTAACAGGTATCCGGGAGACAGACTCCCGCATCCGTCTCATTGTCAAGGGAGGTAGTGCAGGGACACCACTGTCACTGATATTTGAATTTGGGAACAATCTGAAATATCAACAAAAACAATTACAATTTCAACTGCTACACTACCTCCTGTACAATGCTCTTGAAAGCTGAAATTTTAAAGGGCTGTTTCTTTACAGCATGATTAACTTCATGAACACATTCCTGCCTTTACACTGTCTTTTTTCTCTGTGTACAAAAACTCTGCCTTTGGACTCCCAAAGAAAAGTTCCACATGTTCTTTTGAAACTTGAGAGACAAAATCTTTTTGTATCAGACTTCAGATTTTCCTGAGAGGGTACTTGACACAATTAAGTTCTATTAAAGCCAGGTAGCACCAAGTGGCACAAGTCATCCTGCACTCTCTCAGTATGAGAAAATGCAGAACTACATGACCAAGTTTAGTTATTAAAAAAATACAACCACTAAGACACAAAAACAATTAAAGGCTTTAACACTTTTGCATAAAGGGACTTCTAACATAATAATTTTCAACTTTTTGTAACTGGTATCAGGCAAGCACTATCCTCCATCTGTTTTCTCACCATTCACCATATCCACCAGTGTCAGAAGCTGAGGTGTAGAACAGGTGAACACGAGTGTTTCCAATAGCTCAAATCAACTGAATCATGGCCTGGTTTATCCCTACCATGTGTTGTGTCAGAGGAATTGCTGTCCCCCTGTTCAAACAGAGGGCACTGGAGCAACTGCCTGCTCATTCAAGGTGTTTGTTTGCTTGTCCCAGAATGTTAAAATCCAGAGCAAGAACAAAATGCAGTTGATGTTCACGGCCTTCTCCCCTGGGAACAGACACTCATTGCTGGCTGTTTGATGAGATCAATCCACAGTTCTGCACACTGATCACAGGGACTGCCTTCCCAACAACCCAAAAGGATCTCTGTGAACAGACACACAAACCCAGCTGTCACCCAGAATTGCTGCTGCCATTAAAAAGGAGCAGTCCTTACAAGAGCTGCCTGATGTTGCTCCAGTCCACACACATGGTTGGGACCTTGGTGCTGCAGTGCTCGTGGAATTTGTAGCCACACGTCTGACACCGAAAGCCATTGAGCAGGAACTTCTGGCAGATGTCACAGAAGGCAAGCTTCAGAAATGTCTTCCTAGCCTGGAAAACACACAAGTGATTCATCTGAGCTAATTATCTCCTCATTAACTGAGATTTGGATCTTCAGGGCCTGACAGAAAGAAGTAACCACACTGAAATGCCACCCGAGCCCCCAGGTTGCTACTGAGCTTAAAACCACACTTAAATATTCTAGCATAGATTTCCAGTTTGGGTAGAAATCTGGGAAGTTGAGAAACACTGAAGGCTTTACTTACAAAAAAAAAACCAAAACAAGTTAAAAAAAAGGACAAGTGGTCTGTCAAATCCAAAAGCAGTAGGCTCAGCAAGGTGACAGAGCTGTGGGAGCCAAAAGCTGGGGGTTTTGTTTGTTTTCAGTAGCACCAAAGAGGTGAAAGATGATCAGACTGGAAGACCCACCTCATTTTTTTATTAGCCAAAACTCTTGGTGTTTATGACTAACCAATATGCCTTGCATGAGAAATAAATTCCTTAGTAATCAGAATAATCTAAGGAATTTCTGCTTTTTTACATGAAGCCTACTTTGTTTTTTTAGAAGCTTCTGAAGTATGAAAAAATATTAGCCAAGGGGTTTCTCCCACCAGAACCTACTGGAGTAGAAGGCTCCAAATTTCAGTTTCTTCCAGATCTGGAGAAAAATACTCATTTTCTGCTGACCAACTATAGATTATATTTTCTGTAGTTTTTTTTAAAATGTAATGTAGAAGTAAAGTGACTTTAACGTTTTGTAAATCAATCCTAACCTTTCTAATGGATGTAAATGACAATCCTTTAGGATTTAAGAGTGCCACAATGTATTTGTAGAACAAAACAATAAAAGCTAATATACGGGAACAGAGTTCCTTCCCAGGCAGGAGACAATAATGCTAGGCAAAACTGTTATAATCAGGCATTATCTCCTCCCAGAAAAAAGAATTTTAAAAAAAAATTAAAAATTAAAAACCCCACAAAGTACAAAACCACCTTTTACTCATTTGTTCTGTATGGAATAAATAATGCATTTTTGAGAGGAAACTACAAAGTAAACCTTTCATTCCCCCATAGAATGCTCCATCAAAGTACAAGGCAGCATTAGCTCACAAAATAATGTCACGACCTGCAGAATTAACAGCACCCCTGAATATCCTGTACAAATAATAAACATTGGCCCATACGTCCAATAAAGCTGCTGAACTTATCCAGCCTTTTTTGACTGATGAGCCAGAGACTGAAAACAAAACTTTTTTCCCTTTCCTGGACTTTAAAGACATGGGTATCTTACCACAACAGTTACAGACACAGGTATTTATATAAAATAAAAATGGTAATCATCAGACCTGTGAAGAATTTGCACCATGTGAGCTTTGACAATCTCTGCCACCTTGGAATCACCAGTGTAATTATGAATTTAATAAATAAATGTAATTTATTAATTAAATGACAATGTACTAAATAAAATTCTGGCATTTCACTGCAAATTGATACTTAGAGAATGTCATTTGTGTGGAACAGGGGTGAAAGAATCAAGCACAACTTCTGAATATCCCTGTGTCCAGAAAGCCAAAAGCTGTCCTATCTAATGCCCAAAACATTCTTTTGGCCAAATCTGTGGTTCAATTAATAAAACTCACGCCAGAATACAGAGCAGGAAAAGCTTACAAAATTGTGTGTGGTGAGTGGCACATGGTCAAGGAAGTCCACTCGCAGCTCCTCTCCAATCAGGGAGGCAGCATCTGTGTTCCAATCCAAACGCACCTTCTTCCTGAAAGAGCAAATGGGGACAACAAAAGCACTCTGGAGATAAGTCTGGCCTCATCAACAATTATGTTCTGTGAGTTTACTTGAGTAAAATGAAAATTAATACCCAAAAAAGCATGGCTGACCTCTTCCACTGAGCTAGACAGATTTCAGTGCCTTTCACTCAAAAAATCAGAAACAACTTGGAATACATTGCAAGTCACCTCTTTTTCTGCTCATTTTTACCATGCTATTTATTTATTATTTGGCATAAAGCACCTGGAAGCTTTAATGGAGTCACAGAAATACCCTTATAAATATAACAAATTATGAGTCACAGACTCAGTGACACAAAAGCCATTATCAGGTTGCTTGGGCACTGACTGTCTGGTAAGCCCAAAATGGCCTCAGTTGCTCAGAGATGTAACCCCACAAATGCCTGAGGCTGCTAGAAGCTTTAAGCCCAAGCCTTAGGAGGTATGAAGTTAAGTTCATTAACTCCATGAGATACCTTTATTCCCTCAGCTTCTAAAACAATCATTTGATATTTAATAGCAGCATTCCCTGCCCTACAAAAAAAAATAAGGAATATCTGAGATTGAAATCCAAACATTGCGAAGTTGTAGAGGAATGCAGAGCCTTAACACAGCACAGAGAACCATTCAGGGAAGTGAGCTAAGAATCACTGACACTGGATTTACCAACTACTACAAAGGCAGCACAAAAACGCACCTGAAATATCAAGGAAGGCATCACTTCATCTAGAGCACGGCAAAACCCTCACTAAGGGGCTGCAAGCACTTGAGCAAACCCCTCCATTTTAAGTCTTTTCAATATTTAGCTTTAAAACAAAAATAAAATTGCCAATACACAGGAAGCTGACAGAGTTATTATCCTAGAAGAGGGCAAAGAAAGCAACACGAAGTGCTCACAACCAAGCTGCTTTTAAAAGAAATTAGCCAGAGGGGAAGAAAACATTACTGCTGCTATTCCAAACCCAAGATTTTTACATTCTCTGGGAAGAAGTTGCACTCTTACCCTTTTGGTTCAGCAAGAAGTCGAAAAACTGCACAGCATTCTGGCTGCAGACCCCTGACTTTCAGTGCCTTCATGAGACAGTCATGCAAGGTCATCCCGTTTCGCACATTCACCTGTGACCAAACGGAAAAAAAACCAACAAAACATTTAGGAAGTGACTGCACAATTTCTTTAAGCTATTCCAAGAGTGGAAGTCCATTTTCTCATTTTGTTTAGAAATTCCAGGAAAGCTGCACGAAGTGCACTTGCGTGCACTTTGTAACTTCTCAGTTTCTTACAATGACTGAGTTTCTGTGAAACAGGATTTTACACAAGTAGGAAGCCTGTAGAAGGAATAGAAATGCAGGCAAAGGGAGTTACCTCAAGTACAGAAAAAGGTTTAATTTCCATTTCGGGGAACTTTGAGTAAGATTATTATTAAGTACACCCAACTCCAAGAAACTGAACAGAAGTGCTCCCTCAAGAAGTTTCACTTGGGCTTTAACCCCCACACTTCACTGTGGGCATCCAAGTGAGGAAAATGACAGAGTTGTCTCGCAGGCATCATCGTTTAGGTCAGCCAACAATGACTTTTAATGTGGAACATGCTCGTGTGCATTAGAAAATTCACAGCACTGAGCAATACAGCTTCTCAAAATACAGATACAGCACAGGTTTACAATAAAATAGATCCTCTAACGCCAACCAGCTGCTGATCAGCATTTAAGCACAGCTTTTGAAGCCAGGTATTTTTTGTGCCAGACCCACATCCCAGTGTCAGCAGTGGGCACAGGAGAGTATTTCTGAGCTAAAGGCAGCACAGACTCACCACAGTGCGCTGCTTGTTGGGCAGGAAAACACGGATGGTGTTGCTGGTTTTGGATGTATCCGAGATTTTGCCGTCGTCGGACGCGCGGCGCTGGTAACCAAACTGCTGCACAATGGTCGGGGAGATACAGTTGGGGCCATCAAAGACAGAATCCTTGAGTCCAAACCCATTGCTGATGGTCTTCCAAGCTCCCTGGATGTGCTCCATTGATGCAGCCTAAGGAATATTGGAAGAGTCAGGGAAATGGCCACATCCTTCACTCTGAAGTGGTGCTTTCTCCTCCTGACACAACAGACCTCAGCCTCCTCTGGAAGGATCTGAGGCTTGGTGATCAAGGCAGGGAACAGCTCACCCACAGCTGCACCATCAGCCTGACTCCTGAAAGCATTGGACTTTCTACACACAGAGCAGGAGGGACAGATGTGACTCCTCCCACTGCACCTCAGGGTCACAGGAGCACTTCACCATCAGCTTAATTAGCCATTTCTTGAGGGGCTCTCAGAAAGCCAGATTACATTAGAGAATATTCTGATATTCTGGAAGGGATCCACACAGATCATCAGCACAACACCTGGCCCTGCCCAGACCCCAACAATCCCAGCCTGTGCATCCCTGAGAGCTCCTGGGGCTCTGGCAGTCTTGGGGCCGTGCCCATTCCCTGGGCAGTGCCAGCACCCTCTGGGGTAGAACCTTTCCCCAATACCCACCCTGACCCTCCGTGTCACAAGAGTCAAGAGTCTGCAGGAGGCCAGCACAACAGTCCTGCAAACCAGATATGCCACACAAGCATTAGCCCAGACTGCTAAGAAAAGAGACTCAACAGGAGTTATAAAAAAAATAATTAATTAAGGAATCTATTTTTATCACTGATTTTGGTTAATTGGGGTTTTTTTAGTACTATCACAGTGTGAAATAGCAAAAAAGTTTCTCAACCCTCACACTCACTATGCTCAGTTATATTTCAGTATAAATAAAGCCTGGGAGAACTGGGCTTGTCCAGTCTGGGAAAGAGAAGGCTCCAGGGTGACCCAGCTGAAACCCTCCAATACCTGAAGGGAACCAACAAGAAAGATGGAGAGGGATTACTTACAAGGGATAGGACAAGGGGCAATGGCTTCAAACTGACAGGAAGTAGGTTCAGATGGGATACTGGGAAGAAATTCCTCCCTGTGAGGGTGATGAGGTCCTGGCACAGGTGCCCAGAGCAGCAGGGGCTGCCCCTGGACCCCTGGCAGTGCCCAAGGCCAGGTTGGACACTGGGGCTTGGAGCAGCCTGGGACAGTGGGAGGTGTTCCTGCCATGGCAGGGGTGACACTGGATGGGCTTTGAGGCCCCTTTCAGCCCAAACCATTTTATGATTTTACAAACATCTTCCAGTGCAAGGACCCCAACAACCCCCTCCCACACTTCCAAACCAGCACACGTTTCTGCATGTGCAGGGATAAAGGTATCATTGGATATTTTCCCCAGACATCCCAACTGCAATGAAGCTTGAACTCCAAATTATATTCAAACATCTTATTCAAATTTAGGCAAAGCCAAAGTCTGTACTGAAATCAAACTAATTCAGAACACCCCATGACTGAACACTTGTCAGCAGCTGCTCAAGTCTCCTTTCATGTGAGGTCCTGCACCTCCTTTGTTGCAATTTATTTGAACCCTCCAATACATTTCTTCATGTTTTTGTCAGAGAAAAGCCAACAGCGTTTGGTTCAGTTAAAAAGTTAAAACAATGGAATTCTTGGATAAAAAAAGGTCTCCACTAATGGTAAGTGTCCATTCTGGGGTGCCTAGAAGGATAAGCTGAATTTCAGAGTGCTTTCCTTCACAGCACAGCTCTGAGAAGCCACAGCAGATTCACAAATAACTTTGGTCCAGAGCTAAACCCAGGTCTGACCAGCAGCCAGAAAGGAAATGAAACAAAGTTCCAGAGAAAGGCTTGGTCTAGCTGAAGTCAAGCAAAGCCCAGAGCAGCAGAATCCTCAGCCTGCAAGGGACTTTTCAGTCAGTTCCTGAATACCTCCTTCATTGACAGGGTACCCAGTGACAACATATCCCACCTTCCCTCCTGCCATCAGCTCTGCAGCTCCAGTTGTCCGCAGGTTCAAAATATTTAAATGTCAGTAACATTTAAACTCCATGCCCAGTCATCTAACACGATTGAGATACTTGGATTTTTTTTTTAAATCTGTGGCATATAAATGACAAGAGTTTTATACTTGATGGAATTAAGGGAATAAGGAATAGGAAAACACTGAGACTTTCTGAAAAATGAGAGATCAAATTGAGGAACGCAACCAAGTTCATCACACACAAGCACCTACAACATCTCACAATTCCTAGGCTCCAGAAGGGTGAAAAACAAGTTGTTCTGTTACAACACCCATATAATGTACATGGCAGCTGAAAGAGTAACTACTGAGATGGCTGCAATAAAAACTGAGATAAACTGCTCGATAAGAGGGGAAAGACAAAACCCAGAGAGCTTCTCTTAACTTATCCCCCATGGGAAACTCCTTTGTTTCACCCTTCCAGGTAACATATGAGACTAAACAAAAATAGGGGCTCAACTTGATTTTTCTGCTGAGCTGAGCTAAGGAATAGCAGGACAGCCATCAAAACCTCCTTGTTCCTGCTTGACAGAAGTTGCAAACACCCCAACATTACAGTCTTTAATATTTTGAAACGCCGCCAGTATTTCCTGAAAAATTCCAGAGAAAGCAGGAAATGACAAAAAATTCAAACTTGCATTTTGACAAAAGATAGGCTCCATACTCGAAAAGTTACTTCCCTGATCTGGGGGTATTCTCTCTCCCAAACACTGCACACTGAAGCACAGACTACCAGGGAAGATCACAGCAATGTATTTTAAGGTTGTTGCACACACAGAAAAACACAGACAGCAACTGCTATCTGTAGATCCAAATGTCAGTTCTATCTTTAATTAAGCATTTGCATCCTTCTCTCCCAGGATCCCTGCTTCAATAGGAACTGGACAGCCTGAGAAGTGGGCATGCCTGGCACAGTCCTCCCCTCCAGCAATGCTCTTCTCTCTCTTGCCATCAGTGGGGTTTTGCCATCACTTCAGGCTGGGGATTGAGTCCCTGGGCTTGCTCACAGATGCTGAGAGTTCTTTTCCTAGAAAATGAATGTATCGCACACACCATCCTTAGCTCTCCTTCCTCCCTAACCTGAGGGCTCTGGGTGCTACTGGGGCACACAGGGAGGAGCCAGCTCTGAAGGGAGAAGATGAGAAAAGAGGTCAGACCTGGCCTGGAGCTGACAAAAACCTGCCAAGTGGCCTGAGGGTGGAGGGGCAGGGGAGAAGAAAGGGAAGTTGAACAGATCTTCACAGTCTCCTGGGGAGAGACAGGGAATCCCTGCTGGAAAGTTGCTAAACCTGCTCTGGCATCCACTGTACAAGGGCTTGCAGCTGGAAAGGTGGAGCTTGTTGGAGAAAGCCCAACTGTCCTGCTGCTGACTCTTGCAGCTATTCACAGACAGCCCTCTGAGAGTGCCAGAGGTCCCAGGGCCTCACAAACACCTCTTCACTCCAGCCAGGAACAGTCTGGCTGAGAACACAAATTCTGGCAGAGCATGGGCAGCCATGTTCATTCTCAAGCCTTATTCCAGATTATTATCACAAAAAACCAGTCAGTCAGAAAAGCTGCTGCTTAGGAGGTAATTTCTGAATTATTTACACCTTCCACCTACCCTGCAGTGCAAAGAAACCTGGCTTAAAATTTATATAAATATATACAAAACCATCCCCTTGGGACTGCAGCAGCTCACTGCATGCACAGGTGTGAGTGAAGAGAATTAACACGGCACCTACCTGACCAGCTTAGATCTGACAGAACCTAACATTCCATGACACAACCCAATCCTGCACATCCACACCCCATCCCTGGCTCATTCAGAGAGCCCTGAACCAGCACAACAGCAGAACAAAGCAGGGAGAACATCACTGGACACAGGTTTGAGTCCACCTTAGCAGGTAATTCATGTGCAGAGCACAGCCCACCCTGCAGCATCCTGTGACCTGGGCCCTGGCAGCGATTTTATTCCCTCTGGGCATTTTGCTCCAAGCAGTTATTGATGAAAGGCATTTTTACTCACTACACTCATTTACTCCTGCTTCCCCAACATCCGCAGCAAAGATGTTTGAAACTCTGTCCTAAAGAGAAATTTAATTTAAAATAAAGGGGGAAAGATTTGACAATGATGCCTTCATAACTATACTCTTCTTAGGTTTGTCTCCTCCAAAAAATGAGCTTTTCTCTCTTTAAATTAATTACAAGTGTATTTCTAACACATAATCATTACCAGATACTGGATTTATGTTTATGCCATGCTCATATTATCCACTGCCAGCTGGATGTTTTCACGTATATTTCTAAAAATTTTCTTTAAATCTTTTCTTCCTGCAGCTCATCACTTTCATGAAAATGACTTCAAACAGCCTTTCTCCAACTGACAAACTGCAACAGCAGCATTCAAAGAATATTTTAATTAAAGTACATCAGTGCCCTTGTGGACCCAGGACTGCTGGGAAACTGATGCTAACCGGTTTCATATTGAATGTTCAGCCTAAGCAGAAAAATAATGTAATTTACTGCTGCAAGTCCCCCAGGACTTCTGCACACTGTGACCAAGACTGCACTTTTCATGAGTGCTTTGTGCACACATTACAGATTCTGCTAATGAATCATTGGAACAAGTATTAAACCAAAAGCATAGAACAGCTCTGGAATGTGCACATCTGACAGGAACAAATTCCTGCAGATCAGTCACTCATATGCAATCAATACATTCATGTCATTCATTCCAGTTCAAAAGGCATTGGAAATTACTCCAACTTTTGCCATGAGCAGGAAAAATTGCTGGTCTGAACTGTTCAAAATTTCAGTCTCCCTCCCTGAGAAATGCCAAAATTGGAACTGAATTAGGCTGAAAGTTCACATGTTACAAAGCTGAACTCTCACTCCACAGTTAAGGTACTTTGTCCTTTATTTTTTTTGGAACAAACAAAAAGCCTTTTAAAAACACATCAAAACAGTTCCCCTTGCCAACACACGTGCTGCCATTTTTATCCACACAAATTTTGTGTTTCATGGACTACACCTACAAAGACAGAAGAGAACAAAGTCCAGAATCCACTTCAAACTGAACCCTTTTGTCAGTAAATAGAAGCTTGAAAAGCTGCTTAAAAGCAAAGGTTTCATCTCTGACACAAAAAGATCAATGGCCTATTTAAGTATTACTTTTCTTCTCCCATACAGTAATGAACTGATCTAATATTGCCTGGGTGACCAATTATCTGGGGGAAAGCCAGAAATTCAAGCCAGATAAATCTCTGTTGTGATCCATAGCAGTATTTTTCAAAAGTAGCTCTTCAGAGAAGTAGAGGTTAAATATGGACCCATACCTATATTAATAAATAAAGCTGTGACCTATGGAAATATGAATGCAGGGCATGAGTTGTAACAACCCAGGCAGACCCCTCTTACATCTACAAGGTTGGGGCTTTTCCTTCATGTGTCCTTCCTTTTACGAGATCAATGCCAGAAAACAAACTCCTCCCTAAGACAACTGAAAAAAATTAAAAATTAACAGAAGGAAATGTCTGTGTTCCAGAAAAAAAAAACAAACAGAACAAAAAACAACTGAAACAAAGTTTCTGCCTCTGTTGTTCTAATCTTGGAAATATTTTTTTTGCTCTTTTTCTTTATCAGATGCATTCTGGTTTTAGTCACTACTTTAGCCCTCAGGAAAAAAATAACTCTGGTTTTCCAACAAGTGGGCCCTACAGCAAAGAGGACAGAAGCAATAGAACTCTCAACCTTCAGACTTACTCCTTTGCAAGATTAATATATTTTTGTATTTAAAAGCTGCTGTCAGATTAAAACTCTGGCTAGTAAGCACAAACCAAGCCAGACTCCCTGGCTGCAGCAAGCTGTACTTTGGGCTCTGCTTAGCAGGAATTTGTCACCAAAACAATCTGCACCTTTGGCCACCCTGTGCCTGCTCTCTGTTGACTGTAACAGCTCCAGGCGACTTTTCCCAGCCAATTCCCAGAAGATCTGTTTGGCTTGTCCTTTCCAAACAGATCATTCCCATGTCAGTCACCCATTTCTTTCCACATGATATTTCTATGAAATTCAAATGTGGAGCTCAAAGTTTCCCTACAAAACCACAATTCCTGCATTAGAGAAACAGGAGCACTGAACACCCTCTATCTGGAAGAGGGATACTGAATCCTAAGCTTTGCCTTTCCCAAAGCAAGAAACCAATCCCAGGTAAAAAGAAAAATGCAACAGGTGTTTCTCACCAGTCAGAGTATTTTTAAACTGGATTTACATACAGCTGCAGACTTAATACAGATTCACAAACTAGTTTATGGAATTGCTAATGAAAAAGTAGGAAAGGAAAAAGCAAGCAAGGAAAGTGCTCATACATTTCGTACATTTTGTTTTGCTTACAAAGCACCAGAACTCTGCCATGGAATAAAACTTCCACTTTTCTTTAGTATAGTATTTCATAATTTTTTATCTAATGTGCCCTCAACATTATGAAGACTATTAAAGCTGAAGTGATATTTAAGACATGCTCCTTTTTTAATTCAGTAAACTCAAACTCATTACTAGAAAATAAAAGCACTCAACGCTGCTTTTTATAGCTGATTGTATCAGAATCACTTTGTATGACAGTCTTGTCACCAAACTTCTTGTTGCTGTGCCATAAATGTTAAGTTCTTCTCAGGAGAATCCTCCAAATGGAGGTTTACAGAGAGATCTCTAACGTGGGCCTTGCACTGCAGACAGAAGTGGGACTACAAGTGTTTTGTCTTTCTTTACATGGTCAAAACACTCTGGACAAGCCTTTTTTCTCCCCCCCAAATCTCTCAATCAAGTGCACATACCTTCCCAGCCATGTGCCTATTTGCATTCTGCACTTGCTCATGCCCTAATTGTTCCCAGTCTGAAAGCCCCAAACTGTGTTTGCAGTTGCCTGGAACTCATCCACTTTACAGCAAGGATGAAAAAAGTTACTCAAATGTCAGCAATCCACCAAATGCCCTTCCCACACGAGTTCTCAAGGATTAAACAAAACAGTGACTGAGAACCTCAGCACAAAGAATGCCTGGCTCTGCGCTCCCTCAGTCGCGTGTAGGAAATGCAGCAGCGCTGAGCCCACAGCGGCACCACTGAGCCCACAGCAGCAGCCCCACTGAGCCCACAGCAGCAGCCCCACTGAGCCCACAGCAGCGGCCCCACTGAGCCCACAGCAGCGGCCCCACTGAGCCCACAGCAGCAGCCCCACTGAGCCCACAGCAGCGGCACCACTGAGCCCACAGCAGCGGCACCACTGAGCCCACAGCAGCAGCCCCACTGAGCCCACAGCAGCCCCACTGAGCCCACAGCAGCGGCCCCACTGAGCCCACAGCAGCAGCCCCACTGAGCCCAGCCCAGATTTGGGGCTCTGAGAGAAGGAATAGCCTGAGGATTACTGAAGAAGCTGCTGGGAGCTGTGCTCATGTCTCACTGTACAGAGAGCCTGCACGGTGCTGTTAAGCAGCATTGCAAAGCACCAGGCAATGCTGAATTATCTCTACATGCCAACAGGATGCACAGCCTGTCCCAGAGCCAGGTGTTCCCTGCTTTCACTCAGGGCAGCTTTCAGCTAACAAATTGATTTGATGAAATGTGGGCTCTGTGCCAGGCCTGCAGTGCCACGTGGAGGTCAATAATGTGATTCCAAGAGCTTGGAAACATCGTGCAGAGGGGCAGAGGGCAGGGCACAAGGACACCAGCACTGAGCCACGCTTGGAAACAGCCTTGAGAGATCTTCTGGAGGAGATAAAACAAAGGATTCTCCTTTGCTTCATATAACAAAATGCACCTGGGAATAGCTGGATATATCCTTCCACAACATTATGCCTGGACAGCTGTAACAACTTTATTTTCTTGGTTTGTATGCACCTGTATTTGCCAAGAAACCTGAATAAAATGGCAAATAAAAACGGAATGTACTTAAAAATTAAGGACTGCATACAACAAAAAATACTTAAGACTATGTCAAACATTTACTGTCCTGACAGTCTCAAAAAGAAATTATGCTCCATTTTAACACTATCTTATTAAATACACCCATGAAATTACAGTTCTGGTTTGGGTGGGTTTTTATTTATTTAACCAAGTGCCGTGCCTTTTGGTTTCAGAGATAGAGTGTGAAGATAATGGCACAGACACGATTTACATTAGGTCTGGATTATTCCCAACAGACCTGCAGTTGTGTGGAAAGGCAAATGCTGTTTGGAGAAGACAGGCAAATACCAAGAGCTGAAGTTCTAAACTGAGGAAGGGCTTTTCCCCTGCAAAGTAAATATCCATGAGACTGACTCAAGTAAGAGCTTAAGTTAAATACACACTTCTGATAAAGCAAATCCTGTAACTGTAGTTCCATATCAATTTGGTGGCATTTTTCAAAAAACAAAAAGTGAATTTTAGCAGCAGTGCAAGAATACAAGCACAAAGCTGGGCTGAGCTGAGCTTCCCAAAGGAAGGGTCCAAGCATCTCCAAAGAAAGAATGGGGCAGGAAAAGGAAGAAGGGAAAGGTAATAAGAGAAAGTGATTTATACCTTCAGTTTTCCTTTCAGCAAATTAAGTCCTATGACAAAAGGACGAAGCACATCATCTGTGGAAGACAAAAAAACCAGAAGATATTTACATTTTAATAGACAAACATGTACATGCACTACATACCAAATAAAAAATAACATAACAAAACATAAAACATAACAAAACATAAAACATAACAAAAAATGCATCAGTGATAAATTATCATCCTTGCACTTTCAGAGTTTTCAGGGCCTTCCAGCCTTTCCTTATTCCATGCAGAGTTTCAGTGTAAGGAGACACAGAGTGCACGACAACCAAACGCTACCCCCTCAACAGCATCTCCTTCTTGTTCCAGAACATCAGAAAAACCTTTTACAGCTAAAAACTCATTGAAGTAAAAATTAAATAGGAGTTGAATACTCCCTTCTCACACGTCAGTTCCTCACTTAGGCAAACACCTTGCTGACTCACAAATGTTGACAAATCTTGGAGACAAAACAAACAGCAACAAGAAGCCAAACCTCTGAAGGTTCTCTGTATCTTGCATAATAAAAGCACCAACTGTAAGAGGAAGAATTCCTAGGGAAGCTGAAAAAAATCTTGATGGAATCATCCCCCACAAAGTTTTCTCTTCTCTAGACTAAGAAGTCTCAGCTTCCTCACATCTTCATAAGAAAAGCGAGAAAAAAATCACAAAGAGATCTTATATTGACAGCTCACTTTTGGTTAGAGGTTGCTCTCTTCTGGACAGAGCAGATGGGGAAAAAATTAAAATTAATATATAAAAAGAAGTTACAATGATTTTACCAAGAGAGCAAACGCTCAAAGATTTTTGAGAGAAGAAACTAGGTGAGTGCTTTTGGACCTCCACCTTGAGCCATTTTCAGTCATCTTAAAAGTCGAATCTACTGACAGTCTGAACTGTGAATTTACCCTGCTTACACCTAGCACACCTGTCTCCAACAAACATTAAGGAATGTGGCATATAACATACTGTAAATATGCCTTCTATCATGGAAAAAGATAAGCAGGGGAAACTGGGCAGAAGGAAGGAATTCTGGTTCTCTCACACCAGAGGAAAAGGTGAGATCTTTAGTTATAACCAAATACAAGAGAGGACTATGAGTCACTAAGATGGATAATGTTACATGAAAAAAGGAGAGGAAACTGATGGGGAAATTTCATTTACAGAATGAAAACTCAAAGCATTTTTACAGTAAAATCAGCAAGAAAAAAGAAATCTCATACATAAATTAAGAAGAGACAGCACAGCATAAAGTAAGTGTGTTGGTTTGAGAAGCAGGTGCAGTATTTCTATCTGCCACCAAAGCAATAGTTGTAAGGCAGGAAAAATGACTTCTTTTCCTTGACAGATAAAGAGACACACAACAAAAAAAATCAGTAGGAACATGTGCTAACAGAAATGCCAGAGTTTAAGAAATAAGAGTTGCCAAAAAGCCCAGCTGTTACTGCAGATGTGAGATTCAATTAAACCTGAGTAGAACCGTTCACCTAAGACAATGGGAGAATAAAATCCCTGTGTCCTGCAGGAAGTTTTCTGCTTGCAGGATTTCCACCTGAGGTGCTCTGAGGAGCAGGAGAAGGAGCAAGGCCAGCAGGCGCCTGTAAGGAGAATGCTGAATTCACACAAATTCATCACTCATCACATCTCAGTGTCAAACCATTGCTTTGGAAAGATTCTGCCCCAGATCTACTCCTGGACACACAAAGAACCAGGACAAAAGCTCGAGGTTTGGGTTTCAGTGCTGTCAATCACTTCTGAACTAGAGATGTTAATGGTTTTAGAAACTACAGCTTGTATCTGAGATAAGGGAATCAAAAATGTCAGACACTTCAGCAGTCACATATCTCTAAGTGAAACTTGTGCCACAGAACCCCCCTGTTTCACTGTCAGGGCATTCTTGCTGTTTGCTCCAGTTTCCACTACAAATATTTGGGTAGATACAGCATTTTGTCACCGGCAGTGCTGGTAGTTTACTCCCACAAAAAACATTAATTTCCCATAGTCTGCAGGAATAAAAATAAAATTTAGTCACCATCAGCCTGGCCTTTTAGAAATTAGGACAAAACCTCATACTCCACTTATTCCTGGGCTACACTATGAACGCCCATCTTTAAAACTCACATTGCCTATTTAAAAGTCTCCGCATGGGAAACTGAGAAAGACAAAACAATCAATACAAAAAGGAACCCAAGATTTAAAAAAAGACAAATTCTGCCAGACATAAAATATGCAAACAAAAGTGAAAGAATCTCGTGTAGTCACAGCTACAGTATTATTTGTACTTATAGAAGAAAAAAATAATTTTCAATGTAAGACACTTTTAGTGTCAATCTGCCCGATTTTATTGGAAGTCTTCTTCAGCGCATTCAGCACTTTGTAACAGAAAATTATTCCAGGTACTGTCCTGCAATTCAACATCACAAGGGCAGATCTTACTGGAATAGGTAAAAATAGCAGCAGTGAACATGCCAAAGGACAGTCTTTCCACTACAGGGGCAGTGCTTACATTGCAACATCAGCTGGCTCTCTTTTTATAACCCCACGATTGCCAATGAGCGAGTTACACAGGCAGCTTAAAAGGCTGGAGAAATCCAAGAGTAAGCTCTGCCCTGTTTCTGAGCTGAAATCAATCTCCTGCATCACTCTGACCCCAAGCTTCTGCTGCAGCACTGTTATTGCCAGTGTAAGCTTTCTACCTGCTCCAAAACACTCAGCACAGAGGGATAATCTCACTCAGAATTCAGCGTATTTCTTGTCAAATGTCAGCATAAAATTAGAGGTTTGCACACTTTATTGCTCCTTTTGGCTGCAGCAAACTGGAAGCTCCTTAATTTAATCCATTCTCTGCCAACCACAGGACCCATCCTCTAAAGAGCTCCTTCTATCTCATTTCTGCAGGCCAAGCAGCCTGCAACAACCCCTCCCCAGCGCTGAACTCTAAATGGGTTTTTAACACGTTTCCACATAAAGATAACAACTATCCCCACCCGAGCATTCAAACTGTGAGCCCAGCCATCAAACAAAGGCAGAAATGTTGTTTCACCAGAAGAGACTCTGCTCCATAGCCAGCAGCTTGGCTTGCAGGTGACCAAAAGTGCTTAGCTTTCTAATTAGGCACCAGGGAAACCTGCACCCTCCCATCTCAACACCACAAACAGGTTCCTGCCTGCTCAGCCTCCAGATTGGGATTGATTGGACACAGCTTCCCAAAGTTATTGGAGGCAGATGGGGAGGGAAAAGCAAGCTTGGGAAAAGCAAGGAGTTACTGAGCTGGCACAGGTGCTCTCACACTTCTCTGCCTCAATCTAAGAAAAACTGATTGATCATCAACATATTTATCTCTCCTTGAACCTGCAAGTCCTGCAATAATCAGAGATGTTATTTGCACAGAGTAGCCCCTGTACTGTGTGTTCATTTTAAAAACTAAGCATCAGTCTCATGCAAATTCAAGAGTAAAGAGAGTTTAGATACTTTTGCCATACTTTTAATCCATGACTTTTGTAATACACGTTTCACCAAAAAAAAAACAACAACCAAACATCAAATCAAATTACAACAGAAATACAGAAAAACTGAAAAAATATTTTAACGGGGTTATGCAATAGATTATATATGAAGGAATTCAATTTCTATCAGAAATCATCAAAATAAGGAAACTATTAACCCAACAGTAGTCCTGGAATTAACAATTACTAGATAAATTCTGAACTTCTGGAATTGGAAAAAAAGATCTTCTTAACTGTGAAGGTGGAATCATAACCCGTGCCATAAATATGAGCAACTTTTAGAGAAACTTTAGAACAAAGTTTCTAAAGTAAAGTTTAAACAACCCCAAGTTCCCATGTATGAAAATACACCTTTCCAAGTGAAAGCTGCAGAGGTAATTATAGGCACTCTTACCTCCACATTAAGTGGAATTAAAATCCACTTTACTTTCCCTTTTACAAGAAACTTTTAATAGTGTACTTTCTATGGTAATGATTTGGAAACAATATAAATAGCATTTTTTGGGTAGCAATAAATTAGGAATTTATAAAAAACCTAAAGTATGATTAACCAGTATTTTTTCTTCCCAGCAACACTTCCAGTCTAATGGTCCCTCTTACATCTGCTCTGCTTTGCAGGACTCTGCCTCTGTGTTTCTCCATTTCTGCAACAGTTCCATGCAAACAAAAGGGAGTACACACATCTTCACCAGCCTCACCATGCTCCTTTGGTTTCACATAAAAAAACTCTCATGTAAAATCTCAGGTTTCTTATACACAAAGAAAATCTGAATCAAGAAGACAGAATGGTAATTTAGTCATGCCTGCCACAGGTAGCAAGTGTGTAAAAAGAGCAGTGCTTCTTGTGGTGTGCTAACAGACTGAAAAACCACTATAAAATACTGAAAGTATGACCAGACTTTGAGTTAACACTCTTAAATGGCTGAGAACAAGAAAGAGGAATATGCAAAACCAGCACAAATTACAGACACAGCTGACAGGGACATACACTGGAAGCAAACTGAAAGACATCACAGAAAAAGGTAAATCGGTCATACGCTAAAATCTTTCAATATATACCTTGAATGTTTTTCCCTACAAAAGCATTAGAGACATCTTTCTTCTAGTTCTGCACTATCCTGCATCTCCCTCTTGGGAACCTCTCAGCTCAGTGTTCCAAAAACTCTGATTTTCAGAAATCCAGCTTGTTCTACGGTGAAAAATGTCCGTAACAGAAGACAATAATGGGGGCTCAGAGCCATTTCTCAAAGCCTGAACCTCTCAGCCAGCTTTAATTAATCTGGTTAACCCCATGCCACACCCAGCTGCGAGTCAGGGAAGCAACCTCCCTCTGCCTGTGAACTAAAAATACACGCACGGCTCAAGTGCCGGCCCGAGACTACGTCTGTCCATCGGAATGCCCCATTAATTAACGCCCTTTGGCAGCTGCTCCTCACCACGGCAGCGTCCGAGGGGCAAACCAAGGCAGGCACAAAACGGGAGGCAAACCGGGGGCGAAGCAGCGAGGGAAAACAGCAGCACCTGGTAACCGAGGCAGCACCTGCAGAGCCACAGCCCAGCGGGAAGAGACTGCGAGCAGCACGAGAGGGGGAGAGACATAGATACATATAGATAAATGTATAGATACAGAGTGTATATATATCTTGTATTTTTATATATACTACAAAGCCCCATGTGCCGATGTGCAGATCACGGGCCAGGGTTTTCAGGCTCGCCACATGCACGGGAGGTTTGCGAGGCAATCCTGCAGCTCTTTGGCTGAGGTGAAACAGCTCTGATTTCACTGCGCTGCTGCTCTGCTCCGTTGCTGCATCCAGGATGCGCCTGGAGCAGCAAAGGAGAAATGGCAGAGCTGCCACACCTGCAGCCAAACCCTGTGCTGTGCCACACAAACCCAGAGTTCTGCTGTTAAAATCTCCTGCTCCACAGAAGCAAGCAAAATACACAGTTCAATCACGTGGACTACATCACTTAAAAGGCTGACAATAGGATACTTGTGTAAACATGCTATTTATTAATTATCAGTTCTAATTCCTAGCTCTGAAAATGCTTCTCTCATTTACAAATGACTCCAGACCAGCATTTTGTTTATCCTCATCTGCTGTGAGCACTGCAGCATTTTGGTACACAAGATGACCATATTCTATTAAACCGTAAAAGGTCAGTACACATTGCTGCAATAAAATCAACTTTGTGTAACACAGATGACATTTATAGTACAAACACAATATTCAAGTCACTAAAGGAATAAACGTGCGCCAGCTGCTTTTCAAAGCAAAAGCGTTGTTTACAAAAAAACAGCGCACGCAGCAAGAGCCAGCAGAGCTCGGAGAATTATTCACAGAACTCAGGCCAAAAGAGACTTTCTTTTCAGAAAAAAATAAGAACATCATTAAACACGGGTTGCCCTTACAGAATAAACTGTATCTACTTCATGCTGTCTCAAAAGCCATGAGCTAATGCATGCTCATTGCTAAAATACCTTGTTAATTTGTCATAAACTTAGAATTTTTAGCCAAGTCCCTACTGTTACATCAACTCCTTTTTCAATTAATTTGTATAGCTGACCAAATATTTCCACAACCTTATTCAATACACAGTGGATATATTTCATATCAGGAAATGCCAAAGGGTTTTGCATAAGCAATTGCACAAAATCCATCAAAATCGATACAATGCAGATGTAAACATGTCTGTTTACAAACTGAACTTACTGAAATCATGCTTCAACCACAGCACCTGTATTTGGTAGATCACAAGTTTTCATCTTGTCTTGATGACTTTTGTTGCTTCTCCACATAAAGATCGCTTTAACTCATACAATTTGATGGTTTTATTATAAATAGAACACTATTTACTACTTTTCATTACACACTCCTGAGATTTCTGTGTTTCTAATTTAGAAGATGGTTCAGGAACTTTTTTCTTACAACACAACCATCCCTTTCTATCATTCATTTCCACGCAGTGGCCAACGATTCATTTGTTTCCCAAACTGCCATGAAAATTTTGGAAATGCAGCTGCACAAACCCCATTATCCTCGTTCCCTGGGCAACTGGAGGTAGGTGATCTTAGCATCCAACTGTCCTGCATCTCCTCCAGCAATTCTTGGGGATCTCTCATTTTTAAAGTTAGCCAGAAGCACAAAGAACAGGACATTCCTACAGGATATAGAAATAGGAAGCCAAAGTATGGGGGAATTCCTTGCTGTCCATCAGCCAGGGCATCACAGCAGGAGTACATCCCCAGTGAGGAGCCCAAATCCAGGGAAATCTCTCCCTCCTGCACAGCTGGCAGCCCAGGGAGGCAGGACAAGAACCACATGGCAAGGGGAGGAGGAAAACATCTGGGGCTGTCGAAGGCAAGCAGGAGCAGAGGGGTGCTGGAGGACTGACAAAGGTGCTGCAAAGAGAATGACTCTGGCAGCACAGGGAAGAACAAACCGTGTGCACAGAGACCAAATACCAACCTGCACTGAACTGTCCAGGCTCATACGCTCCACTAACTTAATTAGCAATATAAAAACAATTTAAACATCCTCTATCCAGAACATCAATTCAACTCCTGCACGGAATCTTGACTGAAGGCTCCTTTATATAAAGTAATTCAACTTAACAGCTTTTGGTTCCCATCTCCTACAGGAGCTTGGAAACCAACAGCTCTGAATGTAACGTTTTCCAACAAGGAAAACTTGGTTTTCTTCTCAACTCCTGGTTTTCCAACAGCGCAAAGAGCCACATAAATAATCTGGGGGGAGGAGGGGTGTAGATGTCCCAGAAGAAATTACTGCTGATGTAGCCTACCAAGAAGTGCTGACTAATGATTTCCGTGGGTCATGTTTGTGGTTTAGAAAATGAGTTATTTTAATAAGATGTAGTAAGTTCAGGCCCTGAGACAGCAGTGACTTCATACGTAATTTGAACAGAATGCACAGTTGGTTAAGAATAAAAAATGGAAAAGGAATTAAACTGAAAAAAAATAAGGTTTAGATCTTCTTTGGAAAAAAAAATAGGCATTTTTTCTGCCACTTCCAGCTTTTCCTTCAAAGTAGGTTAATCAGCAGTGTTGCACAATAAGTTGTTCAGTCCTGAAGATATTAAGAATAGCAACAAACAGTATGAAAAACATATTCCAGGTGTCTGAAAGCATCACTGCCCCAAACCAATGATGCTACTTCACTTCTGATTTAATAATCTAAGATTACATTTCTTACTACATTAATCAGTCACCATATTCATTCCATGAGCATACACAAAGATCCCTACATCTTTCATGATTAATTGCAGCTTTAGGGTTTGCTGCAGGAAATTCTCATTAAGGCAAACCAAACTAAAGCCACTTCCATTCTGAGCGGGTGTCCCCAGAAGAGATTTAAGTGAATTGCCTGGAATTAACTCTCACATTCATCAACTCAATCTCTCCTTCTGCACAGACACTTCTGACACATCCTGAAGAATAAGCATGCTCATCCCAATGATATCCCAGTTTGGCATAAAGCAGTGATCCTTCAGGCCGTTGAGTTTTTCAGAAGCATTAGAACAAAAATCATCTTCAGATATTTCAAGCTGACTTCAATTTTGGAAAGATTTTGAGTTTTACACTACTGTGGATCCTTTTGGTTCTGCACACCTAAACCTGCAGCTGGAACACAAACTGTGCAGCAGCAATCCCACCGCAACTGGTCCTGCAGTCTCACTGGCCCAGCTAAAGTCCCTGCATTTATGGATGCCACCTCAAGGCTAAGAAGGAAAACAATTCTACCCAGGGCATTTAGCCTGTCACATGTGAGATGAACAAGGGACAGCAATGGGACAGGCAGGTTACTGGTGTGTGCAGTCAGGCTGGAGATAAAGAAAGGCAGGAAACAGGTCAGGTCTGGAGCCCAGGCTCTGCAGGAGCAGCACTGCTACAGGGAAAGGCTGAACAGCTGGCAAGGAATCAGGATATGAAGCAATCTTACTCCTGCTTGCAAATGTCAAAACGGTTTTAAGTCGCAAAAAATAAGCAAGCAATTCAAAACAAAGAATGTCGGAGCAGAAAGAAATCAGCAGTGCTGATAGACCTAAAGGCGTTTTCTACTCCTACTTCAGCAGACTGGATCACAGGAACGGGAGGGTCAGGCAGCCCCGCTGGAAGCACAGGAGGGACAAGGCTTCAGCATCGTAGCGGGGACCCGAGGAGACCGGGCCAGCTGCAAGGAAGGAGCAGCTCCAGCTGTGCGGGATGCTCATCCCACTGTCCACTCCCCTGCACAGGGCACGGCTCCAGGGCTGCGGGATGCTCATCCCCTGTCCACTCTCCCTGCACAGGGCACGGCTCCAGGGCTGCGGGATGCTCA
>VWYI01019049.1:111459-164635 GCA_013399455.1 Anthoscopus minutus | reverse complement strand
CTCCCCCGACCCTCAGGCACCCTCACCCCGCCCCGGCCCGCTCGGCACCCGACCCCCCCGGCCCTGCCCGGGCAATCTAGCCGCGAAGCTCCGCGTGCCCAAAGCCGCCCGCTTCGCCTCCTTCCCCGTGTCCGCCGATCGGCCAAGGCGGCGGCCGGGTCAGCGCGCCCGGGGCCGAGCACGGAGCAGCGCCAGCGCGGAACGGAACGCTACAAAGAGAGGAAATACACGGAACCGTTCTCCCACTCGCCCCTGGCGCTCCCCCACCGCCCGTACCTGTGTCCCGGGCCCCTAGCGGGTCCCCCGCGCCCCGGTCCCGCCCGGCGCCGCTCGTTCCGCGCCTCAGAGAAAATGGCGGCCCCGCGCCCAGGCAGACATTTATCCCCGCCCATCGCCCGCTCGGCGTTCGACGCCGCCCGTGCGCCCGTCTGCCCGGCCGCTCCCGCCTCCCCGCCTGGCGCGGGAACGCCGAGCTGTGGATCGACCGCTCCGCCCCGCCGCCATTTGGGAGCGGTTGAGGCGCCGCGGGCTCGGCTGGGGGAGGAGGGAGGGGATCCCGAGGGGATTCCGCCGCCGGTGCGCCTCCAGCCCTGCCTGCGACCCGGCCTGGGAGAGCGGCGGGAGCGGGCGCCGTTGGGGCGGCCGGGCCGGCGCCCCTCAGGAACCGCAGCGCTGCCGCCTCACAGGCACCCTCAGCCCCCCAGAGCCGGCCGCCTCCCTTCGCCACGCAGCAGCCGTACCTCGGCTGAGTCCCTCAGCAGTTTGACAATTAATTAGTTAAATAACCAGCCCCGCTGTGTGGACAGCGGCACCGGTCGGGTCCGGCAGCAGCGGCCGCGCTTGCGGAGCAGAGCCCGTGAGCCCTGAGCTGTGCAAGGCAGCGCTGCTGTACCTGGGCAGAGCCAGCCCTGTCCTACCTGTGCAAAGCTAAGCCCGGCTCTGAAGGGAGCAGGCAGCGATTCCCAAGGGGCGGTACGTGCTGAGGGGTGGGGTGTGAGCTGCTGGGAAAGGTATCTGGGGAGAAATGAATAAAAAAAAAACAGCGTGCAAGCACTTTTCCTGGAGGAGACAGGGACCAGCTGTCAGGCAGCCATCCCTGTGTAACTCAGCACAGCCTCCATGGAAAAGTAGGGATACCAAAGGGTATCACTTACTTCAGCTTTGAAAACGTACAGAACGACGCATTAAATAGTAAAAAAGTTATCACCCCAAAATACAGCTGCTCAGGGTAGCCACTGCAAAGGAAACACTCCTAGAACTGTTGGTAAAAAGCATTACACGTTTACGTCCATAGTCATGTAAGTTAACATTAATTGTTAATTAAATAAGCATTACTCTAAAAAAGAGCCTCCAGTGAAATTCTCGGCCTTATGTTGGATTTCTCTACAAAAGAAATGACTGATCTAAACCAAAACCTGAGTTCAGCTAAAGTCACATTAATCTCAGAGAGGCATAGCAAGGACAAGGAAAAAGCAGCACTGTTGGGTTTGCCTCTCCTAAGCACCAAATAAGAAAAAATCCCAAAACATAAGAGAGTCCTTAGGTCTGATGCCCTCCAGGAACAGGTGTAATGCCAAGTAATAAGGGATTGAAATGGGAATGGCAGGCAGGAGCTCTGAAAGGCTGAAACAAGTTTCAGTGTCTTTAAAATACCGCAATTTCCATCTATTCTGAAAAGTTACCACTGATTCCACTGTAATAATGCCTTCAGTTCAGAGGATATTGCTAAAAGAAATATTTAAGCTTTTATAGCACCCTTTTACAAGACAAACCAGCTATTAAGAAAAGACCTTACGCTCTAATTTTCCTCTTCCCCATTGCCATGGGCTCAGACCTACCAGAAAACCAAATCTAGACCAGGGTGGTATCCATTGAGGACAAAATTTAAAATCTAAATCATTCTTTTCAAATTCTTATAGAGTAACTTCTCAATGTCACATTTCAACTGAAGAAGTCCCATGATGCACAGATCCAGTTTATTTATACAACTTGAACAGGAGTCATATCTATGTATCTGACTGCAAAACTTGGCCCAGGAGAGAAAAAAAATACAGAAATACACTCAAAGCAGTGTGTACAATAAATATTCACATAGCTTTAGACTAAGCATGCCCGTGCAATATGGTAGAGTAGCACAGATTTTAGCAAAATATGCAAAAGGACCTTAAAATACTGTAATATAATACATAAACATAATGAGGGGCTTGTAAAGAAAGAGAGTAAGGAGGGAAAACCACCTCAAGAAGAGGAGGTTTTGACAAAAACCTTTCATAAAGTTTTAAACTTCTTTTAAAAGAAGATTAGAACACTGAAGGAGTGTGGTCACAGAGCAAATAGGCACAGATCTGGAGGAAAGCAAGCCACATTTCAGAGTTAAACAATGCAGCACATGCAAAGAAAGACAAAAATGGCAAGAAAGAAACAGATAAGCAAACAAGGAAACTGCAACATTACAGCACTGAAGTGGAAGGGAAACAAAAACTGAACAGACTTTCCAAAATAAACTGAAAATTATCAGCATTCTTCCCCAGGTTGATCTGGTTTATGTTTGTGGTGAGATGTTTAAAGTGTGACTGCCCAGGCATTAGACTTTCATTTGTCCAGGCATATAATCAGATCTCACATTTTCACTATCTGAAGGGTTTCCTACCTGTACAAAAGCAGCCTGGGGGGCGACTGGAAGGAGAATGAAACCCACTGAGCTTTAGGCTGTGACAGCAGCGTTACCCTGAGGTGTGAGGCCCATCTGCCTGGGAGGTAATTCCCTTTCCTGCAGCGGCTTTGTCGCACAGGCAAAGCCATCTCAGCCTCATGGACCTCGGCTTCCTACAGTCCAAAATGGGAGGGATGATCCCCATCTTTGAGAAGAGTTTTCACACTCACTGCTGGAAAGGAGCATGGAAAAGTGAAACCTTTCCTTATTTCTGGTGGTTCCATTTGCTGTGTGCAATATTCCTGTGCTCCCAGTCTTTACTTGGGGATTCTCCAAAAATATCAAATGTTTGAAGTGGTACCACGTAACCTTAATTGTATCCTTAATACCTCTTAGCCGCAGAAATGAGCAGCAAGAATTGAGGGAGGAATGCTGGCTGGGAAGAAGAAGAAATGCATATACACACTTTATTATGGAATTTTGGGTATCACATCTTGCTCCTCAAGCCAAGGATTGCTGTAGACAAACTTTGCCATTTTATCCAGCCACAGTCAAAGCATTGTCCTTCTGCAAGGTTTGATTATGCTACAAATTATCCTCTTACTCCTGCCTAAGTTTTGATTTTTTGAGTAAGAGATCCTTGCTTAAGTCAAGTTAGATACAAAAGAATCCTGCATATAGAGACTATGAAGAAAGTGGCCTTGAACAAATCAAGCATTAGTAACCTAAAAAAGAAGCCAAATAAGGCATCTCTTCTTTGTATGATAATGCATAAACTATTTATACTTTATCATCCAGATGAAAGGCTTTATTATTTCCCTGTGTCACTAAAGTGTTCAGAGGAATGGAAATAAAATTTTTTGTTCGGGTTTTTCATGCACTGAGGATTTAAATTGCATAAATTACCTTACAACAGGCACCTTATATATGAAGTTATTAAGAGTGCAGTAAACTTGTTTTGCTGGAATGAAAACCATTATTTTTGTTGTTTTGTCCTGAACAAATTGTCAAATTTTTACTTTATCCATACCCAGCCAAAGGTGGTTGCTGTTGGACTGGTTTCAGTGCATGCCTTTCTCACCCTGACCAGCAGCTTTTCAGCCAGATCTTGGGAGCCAAATCTCTCTCTTCCATATGAAAATCTCTTTACTGTATTCTGTTAGGTGCTCATACTTACATGGTTCTTGGGTGTCTTCCTATAAAACTAACAATAAATATGTTGGATGAAAATATCAATTATGTAGACTTTCAATACCTTTTTTGGTGTGGGAACACTTCAGAGTATAAATTGAAGCAGCTTTTCGTTAAGCCTTGCAGTAATTAAATTATTCTGAGTGCAGCTCTATAAACAATAAACAACAATCTCCTACTGAAGAAATAAAGTTATATTAGCCCTTCCTCACTGATAATCCTACACAAAAGATTCTTAGAATTTGCAACAATCTCGGCAGCAGCTGGCAGTGCTGTGAGTGCTGCTGCTGTCATTTATGGCACCGCAGCTCTCCAGTGTCTCTGGCCAGGTTCTGTGCAGTGCAGCAGGAGCGTTGCTGCCTCTCCAATTTCAGTGCAATGCAATTTGCTTCTAGGAAAATGCAAGGCACTGCACTCCCCCAGCCAGTTCTCTCAGTCTCCTCCACACAGGCTGAGCTCAGTGGCTTTGCTGAATGTTAGATTCTCATTTGCAGAATGAAATGAGACTGCCCAAGACTGAACTTTCTCCTGGTTCACAACAAGAAGTGGTGTCGTGCGAGAATGCTGCTCAGAGCTTTGAAACCTGAGCTGTCAAGTGCAGATCCTGCACACAGAAAATTCTCCCCCATCACCCAGCCAGTCCTCTGAGTCCTTTGCTGTTCCACCACACCTTGGTGCCCATTTGTTTGTACAGATCAACAGAGAAAAAGCAAATAGAAAATGTCCCTAGAGCCACGTGGCTTCAAAGTGCTCTCTCTTGTACAGATACACATGTATTTTATCAGGTGACTGTAACTTGTTTTGCCCCAGAGCTGGAAATGTGTTGAAGGAATAGGAGTTAAATTCCAAATAATTTTGGAAAGGATTGAGAGTGTGGGTAAATCACCTTTCAGAACAAAGGCAGTTTCAAAGAGCACAAGACAAATGCACCAGGTCAGTTGGGATAGAACTGGATGCTGAGAATATCAAAGCATGAAAATAATTTTTGAATAATTTTTCATAAATTTAATGTGGAGATGCTGAACTGATGATTACCACCTGCGCAGGGAATAAAAACTCAGTCTTAATAAGCATTATTTGAGCTCCAAAAATAGGACAAATTTTTTAAAATCTAGGCTATAATTTGTGTCTATTTGAACAGTCATTCCTACGGCAGAGACAATAAATACAGCACTTTGATTTACACGTGTATTCTATTTTTGAAACCTAACCAGACTGGTTTATTTGGTTTATTTTGACTTTCTGAAAAAGTCTAACCACAACAAAATCTCTTCAGAGCTAGGCACTACAGTTTAAAAATAACAAAGCATAAATAGCTCTTTCCTGACAAACGTTTTTAGAAACCAACCTGAACATATCATAAAAACCTCTTCTGCAGCAGAGCAATTACACCTGATAGAGAGCTACATAAAGGATTTATCACCTGATTTAGTGTGACATCAAGCTGTGCATTGACAATTTTCTTCTGCTCACTGACCTCCACTCAATACTTAGTTTCTCTCCAAGCAGAAGAATTGCAGCTGTTCATTGGAATAACACAGAGGATGACAGCAAAGTTTCATTTTTCTGCGAGGAATCATGAGTATGGAATGAGTAGTGACAGGGTAAGATAGGAGGCTGGTATCAGACTGTAGCTGAAAAATACACAAACCTTCCTTTATCTCTTCACAAATCATTTTTGTTCTGTTTCTTCACCAAAAAGCCCAAGTGGGTTTTTTTATAGCTGTGGTGAGAAACCTGCTCTCACTGTGATGTGTTTGCACGGAAAGCCTCACTCCTGCCCTGCTCACACCGCTCTCAGCTTCTATCAAAGGCAGATTCCAGAGACAAGGAAGCCCAGAGCCGCCAGTGAATCCATCCTACTGCTCTGCAGCTCTGCTGTTCCCAGATAACACATGCCAATTAACATGTGGCTATAAGGTCATAAATACCTGCATCACTCAAAGGTTCATGCAGGCAGCATGAAGACAAAAGTCCATTTTAGCCATGAGCATGCATTCCTGCACTAAGAGAAATGCAGCTCTCATTAACTGGATTGTGGTACAGAAAGCAATGCAAAATAAGAAAAAAAAGCTGTCTGGCTCTCAGCTCCAGCCTATTTATCCATTGTCTTTCAAGTTGATCTCAAACATTCGGATAAACAAAGATAGGTGATCAAAGGGCTGCGTTACTTTTGGCAATACACCCCTGCTGCAGCCTTTGATTCTTGATTCCATGTCCTAGGGAGCAATTTGTGCTTTGAGGGCCAGGACAATTAAAAATCATGTTGCAAGCACCTACCTTCAGCAGCAGTGCCCTCATGAAAATGTGCCAGCAGGGCAGGATTTTGGTCATGCAGCTGCTGAGGATTGGTGGCTGTACAAGGGGAAGTTCTTACCAGCCATTTCCTAAGCACAGAGCATTCCAGAGCTGCACAGGGGGAAATTTCACTCTGGGCTGATGGACAAATCCTTTACAGGGATCAGCACTGTCACTGTTCTAGTTCTGTCACAGCACAAGGCATCAGCAGGCTCCCCTGGGATGCTCTAACATGACACACCAGTATCATGCTATGCTGTGCTATGCTTTAAAAACTTGCATAGGCGTATGGCTCATTTGGTGTCTGATTTTAAAGGTGGGGGATATTTTTGTCAGATGTTTCATTTGTTAAGGGCATTTTTGCTGTTGCACATTCATTTCTCAGACTGGCCAGTGATTATCAGGTTGATCATTCATACCAGGATATACTTGTGCTTCAACAGAAAAGTCAGCTCTGATTAAATGAACAATGATGTTCACTTTGGTCTTATTTTTGAACAAACTTCTTTTTCAATTTCTTTTTGCAAGATAATAAAAACCCAAAACAATGCTATGAGCAAAACAAGTAAATTACTTTAGCAGTAATTAGCAAAGACATCAGGCCAAAGGAATGCAAACATACAAGTCTCCTGCTGGAGCTCAGAGCAGGAGCCCAGTGTGCTGCGTTAGGAGATTTGTTCCATCTCTCAGCAACTGCACAGAAATGAGTGTGGACATGTCTGCTTGTACCTGAGTATTTTTAATACTTTGGAGATACACATCTAATACTCACAGGTATTCACATTCATTTAGTCAGACATTCCTCACCTTCAAACCTATTTCTGGTGGAGACAGAAGCTTTGCATTAGCAACAAATTATGCAAGGCCTTTTTCTGCCCTCCACAGAAATGGAACAGTGACACAAGGGCTTGAGTAACTGCTGGAATATCATTGCTGAGACATCTATTTGATTTGATACTGAGGCCAAAGAAATACCAAAAAAGCAAAATCTAAAGCAAGGTAAAGCCTTTGGTTTTCAGACAGCAAGTAGTTGTAACTTGGAATAACTGATTCTGTTACACACTAAATTCTAGACAGGAAATGAAAAAAAAGGTTACTTTTTCCCCCTTATCACACAGAAAGTGGAATGGATGGAAAGTGATAGCAATGTTTTGTTGCTAGTATACAATAATGTATTTACTTATAATTCCAGCTTGGGGTTTGATGACTTCAGCATCCCCCCATTTCAGTTCTTACATGGATTCCACACTCTCACCTGAATTCTGAGCAGTGTTGCTGCAGGGTCACAGGCACAGTTCTGGAACTGCAGGAAAGCCAAAGCTCTCCTGAGGCACAGAGGGTGAAACTCCATGGCATTATTTCCACCTGGGGAGGTTCAGTGCTGACCCATCTCCCCAGGACACACCTGACAGATTCATCTCTTTCAAGGCTGTCTTCTGAAAATAAACCAAGGTGGATTTTCTCCTTCTCTTGTGAAAACCTTATTCTTGTCAATAAGGAACAGCATAACCAAAAATATATTGTTGCAGGCAATCTTCAGATGCTTTGCCCCAGCACTCTCTGGATAAATTATCTAACTTCTTGTAGCTTTCAGACTTCAAAATTACCTACTTTAACTACATTTTTGGGTGAAGCATTCAGTAAAAAGCAATAAATTATTTCCTCAAGAGATGGATTTTGTTGTATCAAGTTTTCAAGTAGGATCATGCTCTTGGCTGACAAGAATGCAAGCAAAATTATTTTTTCCCCTCTCCAGCTTCATTTATCTTTTTATAACAGTCAACTGCACTTTTTCTTAAAGAAGTCTTGATGGTTATAGCCATAGTTTTATTCAAAATTAAAATTGTATCATTTATATGCTAATTCAATACTATTTCAAACATAATACACAGTATATGTATTATTATATATTAAATATATTTTAAAATAATTTTTCACCTCTGCTTTGTTTAACCAGGAGAGTTCATGATATTTCCATTACACCCAAATGCCTAAATTCAGACTTCTAGTGCTATCAGAATAAAGTATTTTATTGAAATTGTATAAAACAGACCTACTCAAGAGGAATTGCTATTTCTGGAGCAATCCTTGGAAGGCTTAGGGTAAGGATAAGAAATCCATTCTCTTATTTGACACAATAAAATATCATGGATTTATTTAGTTTAATATAATGTAATTCACTTGAGTATTTAACTTAAGCAGGTGGAAAATCCTAGTTTCTCTTAGGGACAGGAAATAAACTTAAGTGATTAAAAGTCTTTATATACTTTTCCTGGTAGCTTTTTGTTGCTTGTTTTTGCAGGAAGTTCAGAATTCTCTGAGGAAAGCTCCGAGCTGTTTGTGTGGCTTCGTGAGTAATGGAAAGAATTTACACAAAATATGCCACTGCTGTGTAGTGATATGGAACAATAAATAATAAAATAGGCAAGAGGTAGGAATTGCTCAGATTCCCTTTCTGTAAAATTGCTTTTCCTAGAGGAAAGTGGAACTGCTGTGGAACAACTCATATGAAACAGTTGGGATGATAATTGCCAAGGAAGGCTGCTTTGGAATTTGGCAAGGAGCCACTATGTCCTAATTACCTTTACTTTGCAGTTTTTGGTCTGGAAGTAGCTGGTATTGTAGAATTCACTAATCTGGAGTAAATGGGATTGTTCTGCTGCAGCAGAAACTTGGGCAGGCTTTCAAAATATAAGAATTATTGAAAATATTATTTTGGAAAAGACTTGACAAGGATATAAAATCCTAGGTAACCAAAGTTGAACAGCATTGTAAATATTCCTTTAAGCAGGCTATTGAAATTAACAATAATTTTCATATGAAAATTGGTAGTTTTCCATTCAATACCATGTTCCTCACTGAAGGAACAGCAGTTCCAAGAAAACTTTTGTCACAGAAGGTGAGAATACAGAATTACCCTTTCACAGTAACTTAACGCAGCAGAAAACTTTCAAAGCAATAAGCCCTACAAATACCATTCTTACCACAACTATTCACTACAAGGCATAACAGCCCTGCTCTTCATTAGCATTTTCAAATTAATGACTGTCATTAGGAAAGGCAGTGTGAAGCATAATTCACTTCACAGAGAAGCAGCTGTTGCTGTGCCATACAGTTGTTCCAGTTCCACCAACATCTACCTTCTAGCAGCCTCACCTGCTGGATTTTATAAGCTTCCCCTGCAGTTGTTATTGATTTCCTCGCTGATATTCCCGGCTGGTATCAGGCAGCCTGGATCAGAGACTGCCCCAGCCCCTGCTCTGCCAGGGCTGCTGCCACCCAGGAGCTGCCAGCAGCTGGGGCTCCCTGCACAGAGCCACAGGATTAAGCTAAAAAAGTTTGGTGAGTAATTCTTATTAGACTCACACGATCAGACAGATTAACTGAGTCAGGCTTCATATTTCCTTTAAGAACTTTTAATTTTTTGGCTGAACTTCCAGGCACAAGCACGGGCAGTAGGAGTGGAAGCCCCTCACAGGTGATGTGCTCACAGCAAGTCATGGGTCCCACAGGCTTGCTCAGAGGTTCAGGTGTCACTCTGCAGCACTGTGAAAACCGAGATTTGGTTAAGACAAGATGGAGAAAAGCAGGCTTTGGTTAAATTCTCTGAACCTCATCTTTTCCTCTGGGAAGAAAAAGTAGGCAGGAGCAGCTCTTTTGCTTTAGGGCTGAGGTGCAGTTTAACAGTACCTGTAGCTGTAATTATATCCTGAGTAAATGGGATTGTTCTGCTGCAGCAGAAACCTGGGCGGTCTTTCAAAAAAAATAAGACCATACCGAAGATAGTATTTTGTAAAAGAAGGCTCGACAAGGATATAAAATCCAAAAGGTGCCAGAGAGACAGCCCCTCTTCCCCCTGCAGCCCCTCTCCCGCTGGAGCAGCACTCGCGCTGAGTCAGATTTTATTTTGTATTTCTTTTCCTGGCTAACACCATCCCGGCGCTCCCTGAGCAGGGCCAGGGCAGGCTGAGGTGTGCAAGGACTGGAATCTCCCCATTTGGCAGCAGCCCACGGAGCCGAGTTATTGGCTGGGAACCTGCAGCCTGCGCAGCTGGAAACTGATCCCACAAGAGCAGCTTTTGCATATGCAAAGCCGATCTCAAAGGCCAGCCCTGCTTACTCAGCTGTTTATCACACTCACATGAGCAGCAATATCATTATGTGCAGTCAGAGCTGAAGACGTTAATTATTTTTTAATCTATTGTTCAAAATTCCCTATACATTATAATTAATTTGCCTGCTACAGGTATTAGCTGGTTTGAAGAAAGCCCATGTGACTTCTTCAAAATGTTATAAAAAATAACAATAGGAGTAAATTGGAAGGCAAGAAAATTTGCTGATAAACAAAATTTTCGAGATACTTGAGATTAACACACAATGAAAAAATGCAATATTAGATGATGAAATTGTTGGTTACACCTTATGAAAGTGGATGCAAAGCAATACTCTAGGAAAAGACAACCTAAATTTTGTGTGTGTGTGTTATGAGTCAGGGGTTCTGGTTTAGCTTTCATCAACCAGATAAAGACAGGTGGGATTTACTGGGAAGAGCTCCCTAAAAAAATGCTCAGCAATGGTTAAAACAAGAAACAACATCAGGGGTTTAGGATGGGAGAGAGATGACAGCAAAACAGGAGAGTATTTACTTAAATTGTAGAGTTCAAGGATGTACCCACATTTTGAACTCAGCATGAAGGTTTGTTCCTGCACTGCCATTTATGTGCAACAAAATTATGAGGAACAGAAAAGAGCACCAGGGGTTTGGAGAGAGATAAACCAGCTCCTACATGATAAGCAGCTAAAGGCATTAGGACTCTTCAGCTGGGGAGAGAAAAGAATGAGAGAAAAAACAAAGTTATTTGCATAAGACAAGCACTTCTCACATGCCTGTATAGTCATCCTGTGGGGACTGAGAAGATTTGGGTAAGAAATGGAGAAATTCAGAAAGCAGGGACTGTGCTGGGTGTCTGTAGATGTTCTCTATCAAAGCATGACAAATCCAGTGACAGGTGATCGGGAAGGGTGCTGCTTGCAAACACTAAAGTGTATTTTCTCCCACTGTCACCTTCAGTGTTGTCACAATCAATGAAAGGTTTTCCTGAATTGGAGGCTGATTTTCTATTTCTGGGCATTTGAAATTCTTTTATGATTTCTCTAAATTGCCGTTTGGGGTTTGTGTGCAGCTTGCTGCGATTTTGTATTTGAAATACCAGAGCCAAGAGCTTTTAAATTGTCATTTAGAAACAACTTACACTGTGACAAATTGCTTCTTGGCAGCTGATATTGCTCTTTGTTTATCCTGTTTAGATTTGGAGGGAAAGGTCCTTTTAGTTTGGTTTTTTTCAACAAAAATCTCTAGATTATGTTGAGTCTCTGAGCAACTTGCAAGCATTTTATCCTTTTAGTTGTTACTTCAAAATGCAGACAGAGATTGATAAAATCAATAATCTATCATTGAAAAATAAGTAATGTACTATTAATATATTACTCGTGCATCTCCTAATTTGAGAAGTATTTAGGACACAAGATTTAGATGCAGATCCATTCTCCAAATGTTCCATAGCTGGACTGGAATCTGGATCTGCTAAGCCAGGACAGCCTAGGATTTTCAAAATAATTATGGCTCAGCTTTAGTGATGCTCTTGTTCCCTCCCAAAATCCTGGAGAGCACATTTTGCTATGCTTGACCTTTGTTTAATTAAGTACGATAAACACAGAGTTGTTTCTCCAGCACAGAAAAAATACCAGCATGACATGACAATACTTAGAACAGTTCTGACAGTAAAGCAGAAAGCCCACATGGTTTAATTTGAAGGGTTAAAAAGCTGTGCTGTGTTTGCAAAAGTTCTACAAAATAACTGGAGAATCCTTTATGGGTAAATCCTGAAGAAACATTTGAGGTGTTAATTTTGGAATAAAGGTGCATTGATTATATAAAAAGATGTTGAACTCAGAGTTTTTGTTTATATAGAGCTTGGCAACACAAAGCTCTGTGAAAGTGTGCAACATGTTTTTAAAAAGCAAGTTTGAAACACACAGGCCTGTCATTCCAGATTTCTCACAGAAAAATAAAATTAAGGAAGGAAAATGTTAAAAAAAAAAGAAAAAAGAGAGAGGATGGGAGAGGAAAAAGAGATAACATTTTTCCATGCAGGTATTCTGGAGAGAGCAGCAGACCCAACCCAACAGACAGTTTGCAGAAGGCCAGGCTTAAAAGAGAAGTAAAATAAGGAACTCTGCAGTCAAAAAAATACAGAAGTTCCCCAAATAAATAAATGTTCAGTGCTAAAATTTATCACCCTGATTCTAGGAACTCAGTGATATCACCACAGGCTACAAAAATAACCCGCAAGGAGTCACATGGAGTGATGTCATGTGAGCGTGGAATAAATCCCTGCTTTTTTTAAACTGAAAAAGTTCTATTCAGCCAACCTCCAGGACAAAGTGCAATGGCCCAGGTCAGGGGAGCTCAGCTGTGCCCTCCTGATGCTCCATCAGTGGCAGAACAGAGAAATCGCAGCATGGAAGTGATGGTGACACCTTTATTTCTGATTAAATGCATCCTCACAAAGCCTCTTAATTCCTTCTGTTCCTGGAGGGAATGGATATGGAGAGTCCAGCAGCCCCACTCTGAGGTTCTGCTCTCAGGAAGGCACTTCGTGGCTTCTCTAATACAAAGGAGTTTTGCTTTGTGTTGGAAATAAAGGTACCTGGGAAACCAGAGCTGCAGCACAGGGCAGTGATGGCATTTCAGTCTGGCCAGCCTGCACTCCCACAGCAACATGCTCCAGGACAAGATTTTCCAAAATCTGAAGTATTTCTAAGAGCCTTTATTAAAAATAATAATCCTAAACCATTTCTAAGCGAGCCAGAAAGAAAAGACAACGATTTTTGTGATTTGCATTAGAATACACTGGGAAAGACCAGAGTGCTGAGCTGGTTAAAGATAATGAATGGCTGGATGCAGTGTGTTAATCACTGATGGCAGCAGCAGAGAGCATCATTCCATAGCCCTGCTGCATGAGATCATTGGCCAAGTGGGTATTTCTAACCACATGAGAGAAGTATTGCTCCTTCCAGCATGGAATATGGCCAGAAAGGGGAATAAAAATAAAGTTTTAGAATGTCCTTTGTGAGAAAACAAACAACAAAGTGGCTCTGCTATGAGCTGAGCATGACTTGCCAGGTCCATCTTTTAGAACTGGTCTTGAATTTAAATCAGCCCATAAATTGATTCTGTATTTCTCCCACATCATGACAGCAGTGAGGAGTTCAGCAAGAGCCTCGTGTGGCTGTGGAACCTGTCACAGCTGCTGCTTGCTGAAGTTACTCTCATTTTCCAGCTCCATTAATTCCAGGTTTCTCTCCTAGACTACCTGAATATTCAAGTGTGGCGCTTTGTGCCACTTAATTCTCTTCATAGAGCTACGTGTTAGTAAGGAAATAATGTGGTTTTAAGATAGAATGCACAGTAAAAATATACACAACAATATCATGGCAAATTTTAGATGATAATGAGCAACAACTACAAAGGCTTTGGACTTAAAGCAATGAAGGGCTCAGACTGTGGCTCTACCAGTAACTACTTAGCCAAGGCACTCAAGGGAGTAATTGAAATTAGCAGATCTTAAACGTTTTACTGGCTCTGAGATTAATTTAAAAGCAGTAAGAGATTTCCAAGAATGGCCAAATGACTTTGTTAGGGATAGAGGGAGCCAGTTGGGAAAAAGTGTGAAGTAGCAAAGAACAAAACCAGGGATTACCTATTGTATTGTACACCTGGAGCTTCCAGAGCATCAAATCAGAACTGTGAGATCACACTAAAAAACAGAATCCTGTTCAGTCCTGTTTGTTGTTCTCCCTCTATGCCCAGAAGATAAGGGGATATCTCAGATTTTGACCACCACTCTCAGTTCAAATTCAAGAGCTCTTTCAGTGCCCCACATTTCACTCAGGGAAATTCTGTCCCTGCCTTGCTGCTGCCTGCAGCGTACAGCAAGGAGGAAATCAGCATTTCACAGGGGTCCTGTCCTGTCCTGTCCTGTCCTGAGGAGCTGGAACTTTTCAAACCCTCACAAGACCAATGCCCATCCTCACATGACCCAAGGAAGTCACAGGACTTGAATAAGAAAGGATGAGGTGGGACCTCCAGTTCTGCTGTGAGTTTTCCATGTGCCCCTGGATTCGGGCTGTGTGTGAAGGGTCTGGAAGAGCCACTCAGGGCAGCTCTCACAGCTCTGATGGCTGGTTTTTCTTTTTCTTTTTGTTTTGTTTTATTTTTAATTTTTTGTCATTAAGTCTCTCCTGATGGAACTGGTTTACTTTGTATAAATACACAAAAATAGGAGCAAAATCCTGGATCTTCTTTGTTCTGAGCAATTGGCCTTGACTATGTGGTAATTTGGAATGCCTCATCTAAACCAGAAACTTTGCATTAGAACTCTGAGACCTTCCCTGACAAAAGCTTCACCAAAATAAATTGGTTTCCGTGCAAAACTTTGAACTTTCCATGCAAAACTGGGTGTGAATCTCATTTTCCAATGAAAAAGATTTTTGTCAAAAAGATCCTTGATGAGTTCTTTTTCTGAAGAAATACTTTTTGAGTAATCACTCTGCAGGCCAAGGAGATATTTGAAAATCATGAGCTTCATCAGTGTCATCCAACAGATGCACTTTTATGTAAGTAATTCACTTGACAAATACACAGAAGCTTTCTCCACTGGCTTGCAGTTATTTTCAGGCAGCTGCAATTTATTGATGAGTAGTCTTTGCATATGAATGGATTTTGATCCATGCATGACTAATTTCTACTTCTGAAAGAGATTTAACATCTTTTGCTTCCTGCTAGAAAGCAATTACAATTTCTGAGGACAATTCAGCATGGAACATTACCCTTAGATTGGAAGCTGGGTTTCATTCTCAACTTGTTTGCTTGCTTTTGATATGGCCCAATAAATTCCACTGAAACAGAATCTTAAAGGCCCATCAAGTGATAATTTATGGGACTCTGAGCACTGAAATTGGAGGAACACAAGAGAATCTGAATGTTTTGTATTATATTTGTGCTCATTTCAAACCAGATACATAAAGAGGCTTTTTGCAGTTGAATGCTCACGATTTCTGCTCTGCTGCAAGAGAAGATGTGGTCACAAAATGGCCCTGCCAGGTTTTGTACAGGGAGATCAAGTTAAAGCAACAGTTACCATGAATGTCAGCCTAGCAAGCAGCTTTAATGTATATAATATATACATGTTCCCTAAACTCCACGTATTTCTGCCTGAGATGACTCCAGTGAGTTTTATTGACCTCTGGATGGAACAAGATCAAAGCAGAGGTGCCTCCACACAGGGAGGCTTTGCTGGCAGTGTTGAAATGCCTTCCATGTTAACTCCAGGGCAGCATCTGGGGAGGTTTGATGTTGGTGATGTAGGAACAGTTCAGGAATTACTGCTAATGGAATTTTCTCCTTAGTTCAGTCTCTGGGCACAGACACTGGCCCTAAGATTTGGGAAATACATTTTTCTTGGATGTTCTCTGGTCACTTTGCACAAAAGTGACTGTGGACAAGACAAGCACCATAAATTCTCAGTTTTTCAGTAATTTTCCCTCCTGACTTGAGCATCCGGTGTCTTCTTCCTAGAGCAGAGAGGAGGCAGCACCACACCTCTGCCAACATGGCCAATACATTTTCATCTCCCCTCTGGCCTTTTGAAAATCCAGCACTGTAAATAGGGCTGTACAAGCTACTAATATTGAATTAAGAGCTCCACAGCAGTGTACAACAGAGCTGTGAAATGCTGCATTTTGCTTGTTGAATATGAAAAACAATTTCAGTCCACTGGTGGTTGGAGACACTTCAGCAATGAGATCATATCTTTTTATAATCTCAGTATTTAGTGTGTAATTGAAACCAGGAGAAATGAAAACTGCCTTTTGACGACAGAATGTCTCTGCTGAGTGTGCATCCACTCACAGTTGGAGGTGCAGGATGCAGAAAGGTGGGATTTGGAGCAGTTTGCCACAGTCAAAGGGGCACAGAGCAATACTTTGAGGGACATTTTTCATATAAATAGATAGTTGATAATATAAAGGTGTGGAAAACAGGAAGAGAGGCAAGCTCTGGGTAAGAAGTATTAGTGTGAAGGATTCATTTCACACAAAGGATTCATTTCAACTGTATCAAAGAATGATGGTCCTGCTGACTCCATGGCTCATCTCTGGTATCTTTGTCCATAAATAAACACTTCAGTCAGTAATCGCTTCATTTCCAGTGATCCTGATCAGATATCAGTGTTTATTCCATGCCATGGCATCAATTTAGTCTTAACAAAAGTGGTACAGCAGCCACATCTGAGTCTGAACAGTTCTATAAACAACATTGCACAAGTTTCTGATTAAGAGCTAAATGTGTAAAACTTTGTGTACCAGTAGTTCTTCATTAGCCTGCACTCAAGAATTTGAGTAATTCTTTGGTGAAATAATTCATTTCCCACAAGCCCTTGTTAGTACATCAATTTTGAATTGAAGTGGCATCTGCTCATCCACAGTTTCATCAGCTCCCGAACCAATATTAATTGGTGGAATTCTCCTGGCAGAGCTGAGGCTGTCCCTGCATTCCTTCAGCTCTGTGTTTGTAGAATTGGGTCAGAGAAGGAACCAGGAAGAGGTAAGCAAAGCATTCTTCTGGAATTTTGAGGATTTGAGGAAAGAACTGCGGGATTTTGGCGAAGAGTGAAGGAATCCAAATGCAAAGCTTGTGAGAGAAACCAGATTCACAAAGGTGTTGGAAAACAGTGGGAGGCACTGGCTGGCAAGATGGGAGGGTGATTAAGCCCAGGAAGCTGGCAGGGAGGCAGAAGGGGGAGGCTGGGGGGGGGATTCAGTCAGGTTTGGGGTTGTTTTTCACAGCTCCACACCAAGCTGCCTCTTACAGCTTCATCCTGGAGAGTGGGCACGGCATTAACCAGCGAGGCAGGATACTCTAAACTCGATTTTGAAACTCGGGGCTGCCTGTCTGCAGGGGTAGTTGTTCCCAGCCTGGATTTTGTAGCCAGGGGAAACACTTCAGATGCAGCCACTTTCCCCAGCAGATGCTCAAGTCACTCCTACATCCCTTGGCTGCCACTTCTGATGTACAGGAGAAAGGAGCAGCCTTGTGGAAATAACTCAGGAGCAGGACACTTTTAACTGCCCTGGGGATTAGAATGTCCTCAGAGAAAGGTTTGTGTGGATAGAATAGAGAAATTATTTTCCTTCATTCACTCACATACAAAAAGCTGCACTGTCCTGGTTCTAGACTGATTTGCACTCCTCTGAGGGAGCTGGATCTTGTGAAAACCTAAGAATTATAAATCAATAACAAAGTAGTATATAATGAATTTAATAATTTTTAGTAGCTTTTCAGACACTGTTTCCTTCAGCTGAATTAGGAGAAAGGAATGATTATCAAATCTATTGTTTTTTTACTCTCAGCACACAGGAACATCAGCTCCTGAAATGCAGTCTGGTAGTATTTTCTCAGGAATAAAATTGCTGCAAGAATCTCCTCTTCCATGTGTCCATACATTCCCATGGCATCCCCCACCCCTCAGTGCAGGGTGGAAGCTTTGATGGAAGGAGTTCATTTGGCCAGAGGAAGAGCTGAAATAGCCAGTGAGACTGCACATCCCCTGGTGTGTGAATTAACTGCAGGGGCTGGGTAAATTCCCCTGTTCTGGCTGCTCAGCATGGGCTTCAATATCTGCTTAGTTCTAAGCACTATTTATTTATTTATTCTGTGAGCTGAATGCCTTCAAAAGGGACACAAAACTGTCCCCAAGGGTCCCTTGCCAATCTTGTATTTCCACTCAAAGAACTAGAGCTGTCTCCAGTCCATGTGCAAAATTAACTGTGGTATTTAAATGCTTTTCACAACTAACACAGCCCAAATTCATCATGCATTAAATGGCTTTCTCAAGACAGCCACCATATATTTTTGTACTCACCAATATATTATATACTGTAAGTAAAAGTTAAACCATGCCCACACTTTGAAACAAGAAGATTTAGAAATGTATATCCAACTTTAATATATAATCTGAAGAGCAGAGTTCCTTCTGCACCTTGAAAATTTCACCTTTGATCAAACAACGATTACAATCTTCCCTCAGATAAAATATATCTTTACTCAGATAAAATATATATATATGTGTGTATATATTTATGTGTACAATTTCAAAATCAAAGCCTTGCACTTCTTCTGGATGTCATCTGCTGGCACTGGGAGCTGATCCCAGCATCCCAGAATGCAGCCTGGCAGGAATTCAGCTCCTGCTTATGAAGGGCTCTCTAATTGCCCTGGGTTTTCTCCCTTTTGAACCGGCTCACTAACCTGTAATTTCTCCTGCTATCTGCCCAAAGGTAAATGAAGTATCTGGTACACCCAAGGAATTCCTCATCTGCTACAGGTGACTCCAGATGGGGAGCTGCCATCACCAAGGAGGAATGAATTTCCACGCAGCCAGGTTTCAATAATATCCCCAGGCAGGAGAGATCGCTCCTGCTTCCATTTTTGCTCTGCTTATGAGCTCTGAGAACAGCAAAGCCTCCTCTGAGCTCCAGCACAAGATAGAAACTGGGAGAGATTCTGATCATTGAGCAAGTATTGACTTGATTTAGTAAGGCAAGAGGAGCCTCAGAGAGCGATTGCAGCTGCTGCTGCTGCTGAGCAACTCAGCACCTTCAGCCTGACACACTTTTTGTTCCCCTTTTTGCAAAATCAGGGCTGTTCTTGCTCTTGGCACTTTGCACTTCATTAAAGGCATTCCCATGGATCCTCCACTGCCTCAGTTTGGAAAGATTTGATGTTCATATGGAGCTGGTCAAGGCCAATGCCATGGAAAAGTGGAGAGGAAGCTGCAGGATTAAATGCAGATCAGCATGGAGTGACAGTGGGTCTGTTGCAACCAAAAAAAGGGCTTGGACTGAAATATGAAAATACCAATTCATCTTCTTTTCCTCCCTTTGAGAAACTCTTCTCCCTGCTGGCATCCTGGTGTCAAGCCCCTTCTTTCATTGTGGCCTCTGCCTTGTTCCACATGTGACACCAGGAAAATAATTCATCCCAAGCACCTGGAGTTTGGCTTTTGGAATGCACAGGAAGGACAGGAGTTGTAACAAAGTCTGGGATAAGTCTTATCCAGACAGCAGCACTGCTTTCTCTGCCTCAGCAGTCAAACTTCTGTACACAAAACTCTTCCCTGTCTTTCAGTGCTCAAAACTACAAAGTTAATTTCAAATCCACTACAGATTTCCTAACAAAAAAAGGTGAAATAATTTTCTATATGGATGTTCTGTGAGGATACTCAAGTTTCAGACAGCTAGTATAGGTATTGGTGAATTGGTGGACAAACAGATTATAAATTCAAGTGAAACCTGTAAAATTATTCCCATGTGTGTGCTAAGAAGTGAAAGTGAGAAAAAATAAGCCAGTCTGTGGGGTGCCTGTGTGTGTGTGGTGCTTCCATCAGTGCTGGAGACAGTGGCTGGAGAGGCTGGAGGGAGTGTGGAGACATTTTACCAAAGCAAAAACAACCTACAGGTGCAACTAAAAATACTCTGCTTCAAATTCAGTCAATGAGTTAAAAATGCCAGTGAAGTCCCAGAGTGTGAACCTGCCAGCATTCATTTAAAAATGTTTATTCTCTTTTTCCTTTAATACAGTTCCTTCAGTAATTATTTCAGTAATTACATACTGTAAGAGTTGGGGAGCTGGGGCTTGGCTCCTAGAGAGTGGTTCAGCTTTTAGGTTTTGTTTTTTCTTCTCCACCTCTGTGTACACAGATTTATTTGTATGCAAACAATATTTGTGCAGGTGCCTACCTGGCGTTTGGGGCACGCAAAGCCAGGGCTTGCCAAAACCTTGCATTTTTTGTTTTCCTTTCATTAAGCAATCATTTCACATACCAGAGTGTTTGGGCACCACGGGGATGTATTCTCTATAAAAGTCCACATTCTTTATGGAACTATTGTACTTTCCTCTTGCTAAGGGAGCAAGATAGAATAGAATAAAACCTTGTGACAGAATTCTGGACTCTTTCTCTGCAGTCTCCAAAGCAAAAAGGTTTCTCTCTTGACCCCCTGATACACTTCCTGCTACCAGGGTAACAAAATATTTGAAGCAAGGAAGAAAGAGTGATGATTCCTGGCGGGAAGTATTCAGAGGAGGGAACAAGCTTAGGACCCTCAAACATGAGATTCTTTAATCAGGGACTCCTGGACACCTTGTGGGATCAAAATGATCAAGTCTTAAACCTGAGTGTCAAACTGAATCTGCTGGTATTCAACTGATTGCAAAAGTTAACACCATCCTGAGTATCAAAATGAACAAGGATTTAATTAAACCTTCAGAGCGCTCTGATTAACAATGAAATAAGCCCAAACACAACTTTTATGGGAAAACTACAGCAGGGTTTTGTGCAAGGATCAGTGAGTGCAGGGGCAGAGGGAATTTGGAGTGAATGCTGCTCCATCCTTGGGCTTTGCTGGCAGCTCTGCTCCTCTCTGGGGCTTTCTCTGGCTCCACCAGCCCACTGGGCTTCCTCAGCAACGATGTGGTGCCTCTGCTCAGGAGGAAAAGCACAGCACCATCCTCCTGTTCCCCCAGGCAGAGGAAGGAGCACGAAGCACCCCAGCATGCAGCACAATCCAAACCAGAGGAATGTGCAAAAGATGGGGGAATTGTCACATTTGGGCTTCAGAAACTAAGGAGGCAGCGCCCAAAGCAGCTACAGGAGAGCCCAGACTCAGCAGGAGCTGAGGGAGGGCTGGCATCACCGTGGTGTGCAGGGTAGGGAGCCTTCATTGATTAATTGCATTAATTAACTACAGTAATCCAACCTCCAGAATACTCATCCCAACCTTTCTGCTTCAGGTTCTGAGGAAGTATGTATGGGATACCTGTCAGTGAAGGGAACTGCAGAGTGGCCCTGGAGCTTAGAGAGGAAAATACAGCAATATAACACTTAGGGAAAAAACCTAATGCAGTTCCATTTTGTTATTCTTTCTCCCCCAGCCTGATTAATGGCAGTTTATTAAGGATTTGGATTGGGAATATAACTTGACATAAAATTTAACTTGTAAACTCCTCTTTCAAAACAGAGGACAAAATGTGCTCCATTGTCCAACACAAGCAGGTATCTCTGCCAAGAAAAAGGACACTGGCAAAGGGGTTCTGATGGCTGTTGTTTGGCACAGGTCTGTGTTTGTAAAAAACCTCCATTTCCAGTCATTTGGGTGGGGAGTTTTTATGGAACAAGCTTGATTAGGTTGCTTTCCTAAGGAGAGGAAGCTTATGTAATGGCTCAGTCTATCTCTTGCTCCAAATTTCATACATATTTGACACATGAGTCAAGGCCTCAAGAAGAATTAATTTTCTAAAGTTTCTTGGAAGTCAGCAACTGAAGAACCAAAAAAAGGAAAACCATGTTCATTCCTCAGCTGACGGAAAGAAAGAACTCAGGCACCAAATTCTCCTGTTTAAGCAGCAGGCTGGGCAGTGCCCATGTACCTGAGGCTGAATTAGCCCCAGCACGTGAGGGGTTTGCCCTCTGAAATGAGAAGCACAGTTAAGATATCCTTATTTATCACAGCAGAGGTGCTTTAGGGATGAGACCACATAAATTGGTGGTGAAATTTTCTGTTTATGGAGCAGTGGGGTTTTTTCCCCCTTGAAATGTGCTCTGACATTCAGAACACAGTCACCCTGTTCTTAAAAACCTGTCACCCTGTTCTTAAAAAACACAAGGAATACTCGACAATCTGTGCCAAAGATGAGGCACAAAGTAACTAAAACACTGGGAAATATCCACCACATTCTGGTCCTTGGCTATTTCACTCTGGAATGAATGGCCAAGGGTGGGGAATCACCTCTGATCCACCTCTCTCAGCTCACTTGGATTTCCCCAGGTTGCTAGAGAATGAGAACAGGAGTGGAGCTGCTCAAGTGCAATCTGATTTTGCTGAGGAGTAATAGCAATGCAGTGATATAACTGCAGGAAGCTGTCCAAAGTCACAAAATACCTCACTTCTTTTTTTTCCCCTCATATCTGTGTCATTCCCTTTTCCATTTGCTGTTCACAGCCTGAATTCCTTAGGATGACTTTGCTTCAGACTTGAATTTTACTGCAGATAAGGAAAACTGCCTGGAAGTTTTGCTCCTTGGTTCTCCTGGCTGCTTTCCAGCCTCAGTAATACTCAAGATGCAACACATCCAACTTGCTCCAGCAATCATTCTATAAAATACAGCAAAAAAATAAAGGATCCCATACAAAATTAGCTGCTACCTTAATTAATGACTTCAGGAAGCGGTAAAAGTGAGTCTGGCCCAGGCCTTTGGAGGGACTAATTCTAATTCTGCTGGAGAGGTGAGGTGAGCCTAAGATACATCAATACAGAGCTGATCTTGAGGTCAGTGAACATTGCAGATTTTCAGTTAATTGTGGAGTTTTTCCATCCAATAACCAGAGGATGTTGGCAGCTCTGACTACACCTTGGCCACACCTTGAAGCAGCTCCCTGCACCTGCTGCTAGAAAATGAATGTGAAGGCACCTGAGTTGTCCCAGGCAACTCTTTTAGCAAAAACTGAGGTGATGTTTGTGAAGCAGAGCTTCAACCAAGAGGAAAAGTCCCTACTAAGGAACGGAGCAGCACGAAGCACATAAAGACAGCCAGGCAGGCTGGGAAGCTGACACACACTAAACACTGCCCGTCCCAGTCCTAGAGATAACCATGCCCCAGGGATGCACGGGGTGGGATTTGGGGTGTCTCAGCCAGGGGCTGGGCTGGATGCTCCTGTGGGTCCCTCCTGGCTGAGCTATTCTATGATGCCATTGAAAACACCTGTGTGGTTTCAAACACCCACCCAATGTCGGCAGGAGATCACCTCCAGCTTCCTTCAGAAGGAGCTGCTGTTCCTCATGTGAAGAGCCAAAGCAAATCTCAGAACTGCAGCAGGGGCTCCTGCTGGGCCCCAGTGCTCCATCCCCTGCAGGAGCCCCTGCTGCAGACCCGGCTTTGCCATCCCTGAGGATGGGCTGGGCTGGGCTGGGGCTGTGCCAGGCTGAGCTCTCAGCACAGCCAGCTGCTCCTAAAGGTTTTTTCCAACCTTGCTCATCCTGTGATTCTGCAATTCCCAGCGCTCACAAAACCCTAACGAGAGGCAGGATTAAACTGTGGCACGCTTGGAAAACCCAGGCTTTTATACACATCAATCTCAGGCATCATTTGGAAACTCCTGACCCACATGCAAGGAGCTCCCGGCGCAGACGGAGCCCCAGGACTGTGTGGATACAATTCATTGTTATGCAAACACACAGCTGCTTTTAAACCTCACTCGCACACTTCTGGTGGGTTTCGTTTCAAACCATCCAAAAAGGAGGCAGGAATAAAGCCTCCTGCAAAGAGGCTTTGGTTACATCTAGAAAGGGTCTTTGCAGACAGGTCAAAGGCAAGCAGTCTGGAAGCCTGAAATGGAACTGTGCTGCTCCAGGAAAGGGCAGTCACACTTCAAAATACAACTTTGTACCGGGTAAACATTAATCCCTGTATCTATTTAATATTTAAATAGAAAACGACCATTTCAAAGATTATTAGATTATGATTTTTGCTCAGAAAAGCTGGAAATTTCCACCAAATCCTTCATGCAAAATTCATAAACCTCACCTTAGAAATAGCACTGGGGCTTTTCCATCTGATTGCAGACTAATTAATTTAACCTTTGGAAGCAGGTTGGGTAAGTATTTAATCCTGACCCTTTAGCCTGGATTCACAGATCCATTATTAACCTTCCAAACAATTAAAAATGCTGCAAAAGCTGTGAAAACTCCCCCCCCATCCGACCCCTTAGGACTCACCAGAGCTGTGTTCCCACACCCAGCCAGCCCACAGGCACCATCCCAGAGGTCTGGATCCAAGGACAATCCCGAGGGGACTGCCAGGTGTGCCTGGGGTTAGGAGTTCTCAGGGAGAGCTGGGATGGTTCTGCTTCCCAAGGGGCTCCAATGCATTCTGTGTGCAAGCACAGACACCCGGGCCCACGGGCTGAACCCTGCAGGCTCACATGGGTGACAAGGCTCAAAAAAGGCAAACCCAGAGGCTTAATTTAAACCAGCCCAAAATGTTGGTGTTTCCCCTCCCCTCCCCCCCCGGGGCTGCTCGGGAGCCTCTTCCAGCTTTTCCTACAGCTTTCCTGGAATTTTAATATCCCGCTCTCTTCGGGGTTTGTGCTTTTTGATTCTTTTATTTTTAGCCGCTGCATTTCGCAGCGGTCTGCAGAGCCTGCTTGACGCCAGCAAATGTAACTGGATGCCGAGTCCCTGCGAGCCAGGAATTGCAGCCAGGAGCAGCACAAACCCTGGCACTGGGCAAAACCTGGGAGCCTGAATCCTGAATTTATCTCCTGCCTTGGGAGAGCGGGCAAGGGGACTTCATGAGAATGGAGAGAAGAGCTGGGAAGGGTTAGGGGTGAGCAAATAAAAACTGAAGATGCAAAGAGGTCTGTCCCACAGCAGATCTGTGCGAGCTGACTTCCAGAAGCAGGAGTTTACAAAAAAAGCCAAGATATTTCACTTCAGTAACCTAGAAACAGGCCAGGCATGCACAGAGCAGGCTGCCTTCAGAAAGGGCTGCTGCCAGCACGGCTGACTTGGGTGGATAAATAAGAATAGGGCCGCAGGTCACTGCTGACACCAACCTCCCAGGGCACATTTCCCAGGTTATGATGGCTCCTTTTATACACACAGAAATGCAGCCCCCATGTCTACTCCAGGTAAATAAAGGCCACATCTCTTATCCTGCTGACAGGTTTTTGCCTTTCCCCTCCACACTACAACTGGAATAAATCTGGCTGAATCACCTTACCTGAAGTTACTTTTTAGTTTTCTGCTCCGTAGCAGAGAACCAAGTGAAGGATTGCCAATTGATCTGATTGAGAAATTGCTCATCCTGACTATTCTAGGATCTGTAACCATGGCAACGTGCCCACAACACAGCGTGATTGCTCCGAGGGAGAAACACAGGAGTGTTGGGAGGCGTTTCCCTTCCCAAAGCCACAGGATGAGTCCTCAGCAGAGCCTGGGCTGCAGTGGAGTGTTCAGCCTGTTCATCCCCAGAGCAGGCTGAGCATTCCTGCTGCAGCCTCCAGGGAAAAAAGCTGGGAATGCTGCGCTCCTGCCCTGGCACTCGCTCAGTCTTGGGCTGGGCTCTGGCAGCGCTCGGTGTTTGCTGCCAGGAAAGAGGAGAAATCAAAGCAAACAGAAAGAGCTGGGCTTGCCATGGAACCAGGGACAGCACCGAGCTGCACAAGGGGAGGCAAGAATGCCGGGCTGCCAGGATATATTTCCCGGCTATCCAGACGGTGTGTGACACCGACATTGCCTGAAAATTGGGTTTTTACAAGACAGCTTCTCTGTCCTTTCATAAGTAACAAATGCAGAGCAAACCAAGTTGAAAGCAGAGATCTTAACAGAGCAACTGTGACCTGTCAGCTTTCTCCACTGCATAAGGTCTACAGGTTTGGGTTTATTTAATTCCTGGCATATTTAAAACTGGTTTGGGCAAATGAAGTAACCTGAGCAAGTTTCCTTGGCAAAGATGGCATCATTTCATCTTTGCTCACCTAACTGGGAGCAGTTCTGCCAGCTGCCCCTGCCCTGCACAGAGGCAGGAGGTGTTCTCCACTGCTCAGCTGTGGGAAGAGACTGGAAAAATACACCTCATGCACCCTCCCATGTCCTCTTCCCTCCCCTCCCTTTTCAGATACATTTTGGATCACATCTCTTGGTTCTCCTTGGTCCTGCTCATTCCTGATGAAACGTGCATTTTCTTTGTCCAAGAACTCCTAAACTCCTAAAAAGCAAACTCCTAAAAGGAAACAGAAGACAAGTGACATTATTTACCCTCAGTACTGCATATCAGAGTTCAGGAGCTGCTGTTGCCACTGGGATGCTGCAGTGTCTCATCACATCAGGCACAACTGAAATTAAAAATTAAAAACTTAAGAACTAGTCTTTCATGTCAATGCAAATTTTCTACAGAACTGATCTTCTCATCCAGGTTTTTCCTGAAGTGACCCCAAGCATCATTTTCTCTTCCTGCTGCTGGCTGGCAGCCTGAGACACCTCCTTGAAAGTGCTTCAGGTTCAGGCTCACTGATGAGTCAAAAATTGGCAATTTGCCCATGTCCCATTGCCTTGCTTTTTTTGTTTTTTTCTTTCTTCTTTTTTCTTTTTCTTTTTAAGTGGTAGAAGAGTAATGGCGATTTGTTAAGGGAATTTCTGATCTGCTCTTTAATTTTTTCTGGTGTCTGACGTTCTGGATGCACTGACTCTGCCAGGGAGTGCGAGCTGACACAGCTGGCAGAGAGGTCTGGAATGTTACAGCTGCCTCAGAAACCTCTCGCCGTGGCCCACAGGGCTTGGGGAAGGGGATCAAGGCAAAAAGTCCAGTGAGTGCTGAGACAGGGCTGGTCCCTGGGCAAGTGGGAGCAGCTCTGGAGTACCCAGCACCAAGGAGCCCCCTGAGCTAAGCACAGCCCAAATGTCCAGCATGGACACCTGGACACCACCTTTGGCCACTGCCAGGGATCCAGGGGCAGCCACAGCTGCTCTGGGCACCTGTGCCGGGGCCTCAGCACCTTCACAGTCAAGGGGGTTTTTTCCTAATATCCAATCTCAACCTACTCCCTTTCCATTTAAAGCCATTCCCCTTTGTCCTGTCCCTCCTGGGCCTGGTAAATAATCCTGCCCCATGCTCCCTTCAGGCCCTGGAACACCACAGTGAGGTCACCCCAAAAGCTTCTCTTCTCCAGGCTGGACAACCCCAACTCCCTCAGCCTTTCCTCATGGCAGAGCTGCTCCAGCTCTCTGATCAGCCTCCTCTGGACTGGCCCCAAAGCAGACCTGAGCAGCAGAATAGAAAATACAGGACACCACGCTGTCTTGCTTGGGAAGAATATTCCAAGAGAATATTCCATGACAAGCCCCATGGATGGCCTCAACACAATCCCTTCAATCACTGAGACCCAAAGTGTGACTGGGGAGGGATCCAGGGATATCCAACAGCCTGTTTAACACATGTCCTTGCTGATAGGGATGCCAAGTGTGCCCTGAGTTACACAGAGCTCTGCATGTGCAGGGCAGCGCTTTTTGGGTGACAGATGGTGCAGCAGTGTTTGTGCTGGGCAGGGAAAGCAGGCAGATGTTCCAGATGTGCCCATGGCAGCCTGGGGCAGTTGTGGAGAGAAGAGGGGGTGCTGATGATGGAACACAGAGTTACCACTTCTGTCATCATTCATTCACCCACTTCTTGAGTTTGTCTCAGCAAGAAATACGGACGTGGGAGCCCCTGAGTGCAGGACACACAAGAAGCCTTAAGCTGCTGCCATGTAAATATTTGTACAGCAGACTGTGAGTCCTGTGCATCAGGGTAAACAGAAATTCTGCTCTCTTCTCCAAGGCAAGGGTATTTTATTCAAACCCTAATCTATGTAGCTACCACCAAAAAACAGCTTATTTACAGCCAATCTCTACAAAGAGATTGCTTCCTGCATGCCCCAACATGTCCTTGCTGGCACCTTGCTCTTCACCTGTTGATTTATTATTTCTTTTTTTGAACACAGTGAAACCCGTTAATCTGGGAATCTGTACTGGGTAGAAGGCAGGGCTTAAACCCAGCTACATTGAGACAATTGTGGAAGGCGTGGATAATTCAAGTTCAAATCCCAAGGTTTTTATTCAGTCCTGTAACTTCAGAGAGAACAATTTGAATTATGTTTTACAGCAGGGATGAGAGTATCCATCTGAGATGAGAGTCTGATTTGCAGTATCTGATTTTGGGAGTCTCTCAGAAAAGAAGTGGACTCTCATCTTTTATTTAAGCTACTTTATGGAAGATCTTGTCTCTTTTTATTCTTTGAGTACAGAGTGTGCCAGGATAAGCAGAGCCAAACCATTTTACATTAATTCCTTCAATACAAGGATTTTACTTCAGACTGGGGAGGCTGTGATCTCCTCTCTCTTGTTTCACTGGGAGAGAAAAATTGCTCCTCTGTCAAATGTTGGCCAGATCCAGCTCTCTGAGCTGCTTTGCTCAATCCATGGTTTTCACTGACACATTTTTTACATGCAGTTCCAAATCTCAGCTGACAATGTGCCTGCCACCTGTGCCATCAGCCAAAATGCTGAAATATCTACTTTCCTAAGTGCTTCCTTAAACAGGACAAGAAGTGTAGCCCTCATTTTTTATGTATCATGGTCTGGACATATCCATAAACTGAATATTCATTAATAATATGCACTTTGTACTACCTTTGACCTAATTTCTTTTGTGTGCAGGGAAATTACCTGTACACATGATGAAAAAAGCATTCTTCTTATAAAAAATATTTTCAAGGAGCTCAGGTTCCAACCAAGACCACTCCATTACTGACTTGGACTTGCATCTTGAGTGTTGTTCCAGTGTTTTTACTTGGTCTCTTTCTGTTTTGGGGTCTGATTTCTGGTTGTTTATGCAGCTCAGAGGAAGGCCAGTGCTTTCAGAAATGCAGGTACGAGCCTGGATTTCTGTAGCAAACCAAAATACTGCCTGAAGTTAAGGATGTCACTACCAAAAAAAGCAAACAAATTCATTTTGGAAGATTTATTACGGTGCTTAAAGAAGTATTTCTTTCTCAGAATCAAAGTAAGAGACCATACCTGGTCTCTTTTTACACCTCTTACCTTCTAATCGACATACCTGCAAACCCTGTTGATTAAAATATGCCCTGTGCCCTCATTCTTGTAGCTTAATACTCAACAAAATTAGAAGTAAAATAACCAAATCCTGGATTTCTTACAGCAATTGCTGTACCTGGTCACTTGGATATTCGAGGATGATGCAACAGTTAACATTTTGTTTGTCTTTCTCACACAGGCTCCTACACCCTTGAAGCCTCCATGTAACATAAATTTCTTTATAGAGGAGACACTGGAAAGCAGGAGCCAAATCTGAGCCGGGGAGTGAACTCCCCTATGACCATTACATCACTGAGGACTATCACCAGCCTATCTCTTTTTCAGAAGAGAGCAATCACACCATATTGCTAAATAGAAAACTGGATTTTTTTGTACATCTGGGACAGGGTTGAGCCTGAAAACAATGCAGAAGTAATATCATTTTGGAGAAACAAGAACCTTCTTTTTTTTTCTTACCTCACAAGACTGATGAGCTGAATAATTCTGATTATTCTGATAGTTTGGGGCGAGCTGGGGTGTGAGGAGTTCAGGAGTGCAGCAGGAAACACTGAACTGTTGGATTTGTAAACTGCCCTGAGAGCAGCTCAGCAGCTCAGGAGACGCAAAACCAAGAGAGGATCCCAGAGTCTTCCCAGTCCATATGTACACCTGGGTTAAATTGAGGATTTGTGGGCAAGAAAGCTGGGCTTTGGTCTCTCTACCATGCCCATGGATGAATTCCCCATGGTGCCCTAATTTATCAAATAATAGAGAGCTGGACGTTACACTGACCAGCATGGCGAACAGGGCATCCCAAGTGCAGGGACAGCAGGAAAGAGACAGATATCCGGGATTTTGAGGAATCTGTGCTGCTGGAACAAAGGCTTCAGACTCGCCCAGCTGTTCCTTCACGCCTCAGGCACAGGAAAGGCAACTCCGTGTTTGCCTTCCCGAGCAGGCCAGGAGGCAGCAGCAGAACAAAGGCGCTGCTTGGGGCTGATAAGGACCCGGCGCTCTGTGGCTGAAACTGGATCCCTGGTGTTCGGAGCGGGTTCCATGCGGCACGAGTGCCCGGGCTCCATCTCCTGCTGTCAGCGCCTGCGGGCGCTCGCTCTCTCTGCTGCTGGAGCCCGGCTCCTGCTGGGGCTCGCTCCGATCTCTACCGAGAGCTCCAAAAGCGGAGGAGCTTTGCTTTGTGCAGGGCTGTGAAACTCTAATCAGAATTAAAATAGCAGTTAAGTTTCAGATCTAAGAATTTAACCACCTAGCAACAGCAAGAACTTTATGTTTTGGAGTCAGATATTCTAAGTGTGCCATCACCTGCGAGCCACCCCTGACATCCCAGCACGGTGCTTCTTGCACGCATTCAGAGCCAGAGAATTCCAAACAAAGCCACGGGGCCTTGGGTGTTTCAGTGTGGCTTTAGAGGGGTCATGTGTCTTGGTCAGTACTTTCCTCAAAGATAAAGGTGGGAAGTGAAGCCAGTTGTGGGTCGGGAAGGTTGTACAGCACTGTAAGAGCAGTACACAGGTAAGAGCAGAACTTCTTGCAGTTTTTGAGTTCAAATGTGCAACAGCACTTTTTTCACTCATTCCTTGCTGTTTGTAATACTCAAAATAGAAGATCCAGAAAAGAAAGAAATACTAATTAAAATGAGATTTCCCCAAGCTCAAAGAACAGAGTAGAAAAGCAATTTATGGTATGAAAAGCCTCTGGTCATTCTGAACGTTTATTTTCCTCCATGCTGGTGCCAGCCTGTTATTCCTAACAGTGACAGCAACTGTAAAACCTCTTTTTTGGTCTAGTGGGACACTCGGGGTCTCTGTGCAGGATTTCAGTCATCCCCAACCCCTGGTGAGGCACCTCAGACAGGAGGAGGGTACCCGGGAAATGTGTGCTCAGCTGTGCCAGCTGTTTTCTAGTGAGGAAAGAGCTGAGTTTCCACCTGGGGTTAAACGAGTCCCAGCTCCAGATCTCCAAGGCGAGAGTCGGGAGGAGCCCGCGGGGCTCGGGCAGCCTGAAACCCCAGAAAAGGCAGCAGCGTCCCCAGTGCCACTGTCCGAGCTGGGAAATGTCCCTGCCACCCCCCGGGCTGTGTGCTGGGCGCAGCACTGCGGGCAGGAGCAGTCACCGCCTCTGTCTCGCACACATCAGGGCCAAAAATCCCCAAAGCCCCTGGGAAACGCCGAAGGGGCAGCTCTGGACCCTGTGCTGAGCACCCATGGGCGGGCTGAGCGGAGCTCTGGGCTCATCGCAGGGAACGCCAGCTCCCCTAAAGGCTCCTGAGCCGGGGGCCACGGGGCTCGCTACAGCCACCAGCCCTGACTCATTTATTGCCTAAACCCTTCGGGCCATTTCACACCGGGCCTGAATTCCAAATGACACCTGCCCCTAAGGCTTTTTCTGTAAAGGGAGCTTGCAGACATGGCGAGGGGCTCTCTTTGCATCCTTTCCTGCCCTCCAGCCAGGCTGACCCGGCCACAGCACTTTGGGGGAGTTCTGTGCCTTCAGTGTCCAGAAGAGATGCAAGGTCATTCCTTGGTGAAGTACTGAGGGCAAGCACCACACCAGAGTGAAGCTTCCGCCTTTGTGCAGCATTAAATCAGAAAAGCCCTTTAGTGAGAGGTGTTCCTGCATCTCTGCGTGCTCCACCGTCCACATCCTGGACACTTTATGGTGTATGCAAAGAGCAAATACCAGCACAGGGAAATGCTCACAGCCAGGGCCAACGTGACCTTCACAAGGTCACTGATTTTTGCACGCTCAGCCCCTGGGGTTTGGGATCATTCCTCTTTCTCCCATGCCCCTTCCTCACAAGCCTGCAGAGACACCGAGAGGGGAGAGCTTCTGCACCACCTTGAGGAAGGAGATATTTGGTTTCTAGGGGCAGGGTCTGGTCTGTGGAGACAAGCAGAGCAGGAGGGCTGACACAGGGAAATTGTGACACCCAGCCCTCAGGGCTTTGTGTCACCTTAGCACTGATCCCAATAAAGCTGGGACAGTCTCCCAAAGCAACCCCAGCCAGTCCTGGGGGACCGAGAGTCACCGAGAGCTGCTTCCCCTCAGACCCAGCAGACTTTTGAAAGCACGCCTGAAAGTTGATTAGAAATGGCAAAGTTTCAGATTTGAGCTCAATTGGGGCACCAGGGAGAGTAAATTCTGTGCCCACTTCCCAAGTGTTCTCACAGGGAGCATCCAGAATGCCAAGGGCCTTGCCTGATGCTCCAGAGGGTTCGGTTTTCAGAGCTCCTGAACAAAACACTGACATTCTGGGTATTAATCTAAAATTTCTGGCTGGCTCCCAGATTACAGGCTGGCCTAGGAAGAGTTAACAATAATTTCCCAACTGCCCTGCAGGGAATTCTCCTGCACAATATCTGCAGGCAGCTAGAAACAAATACCTGCAGAGGTAGAGGAGAGTGGGGGCATCTGAGGAGCTCTGTGCAGCTGCAGACAAGCAGCAGCAAATTCCTCTGCTGGCTGTGTGTGAGGCCATAATAGCTGTGGGACAGAGGGGTCCAGGGCTTCAGGAGGTGAACTCACTCTTTCAGTCGCTCTGCCAGTGGCTCTTTCTCTACTTTATTCAAATCCTGCATCACAAAGGCTCGTTAATTCTTAAGCAAACAAAGGCAAAGCAATCCCAGTCCCAAGTGCTGAGTTCACTGGGGGCAAGGGAGTGCTGGAGCTGGCACGTCCTGGCTCTAAACTAAAAAATTCCAACTGCAAGGACATAAAGAACATGTGGGAGCTCCTACAGCCAGGTGCTTGCAACCCATAAACCACAATCTGCGTCTGGGCTCTGGGTGCTGCAGTTCATTCATGAGCACACCTCTGGTGGAATGGGGACCCCATGTCCTGGGATGGCTTTTTGGAGCCTGTGGGACTGAGCCAGTGCAGTGGCACGAGGGGCTGTGCTGTTTTAGGGACACAGGTGCTGCTCAAAGGCAGCTGTGCACCTTGAGCTGTCGAATCCACCACCCAAAGGATTTTGTAATGACCCGTGGGCTGAGGCATGGGAAACAACACAAGCATTTACCCCTCTCACCTAAACCTCAGCCACTAAAGAAGTAAGAAAACCCCTGAAGTCACTATGCCAAATCGACCTGCACTTCACATTTTGCTTCCCAGGCACAGGGAGCCAAAGCTGACCCAGCAGTGAGCTCCAAACAATGAAACCAAAGAAATACCTGCTCAAACCAAAAGTACCAGCAGCAAGCAGTTAACATCCAATTCTAAACTGGAGTTTCATTTCTTGGAAGTCATGTGGGAGCTGTCCCCTGCACAGAAGGTTACAGAGGGCCTGGATGTGATGTAATTGTCCTGGCACTGACAACCTGCTGTGAACCAGCTCTGCTGGGATTAATTCAGTCACTAGAAGTGAGGGACTGAGATAATCTCTAGGGCTGCTCAGATTAGGGCATAGAACTGGGAAGAAATTCCTTGAAATTCAGGCTCAGTGCTCCCCCTATCACAGGAATGGCTCATTATCACTCGGGAGGTGAGGATGTGCCACCTCCAATACCTTCTATTGAATCCTGTTTCTGACTCGGTGGGGAAGGCTGAAGAATAATTTAGGTTTAGTTGAATGAACAAGGCCATCTCCGTTTTCACTGTGTCAGCTGGTAAAAATTTGGTTGCTCAGGAATACATTATCCAACTGAAAATACAAAACTTTGACTACTTATTGTCCTTTTTAGGTGGTTTTCTTTAATATTCAGATGGAAATATATTCACTTAGCTGGTGATATGTGAAACAGAAAAGCACAACCAAGTTGTAATGAATTGCACAAGTAGAGGTGAGTATTTAAAAACAAAATTTTAAGTTGTTTTTGTAATGGGAGCCTGAATTATACACTGAATGGAACAATTCTAATGCCTAAATCTCCAAGTTTTGTCAATTTACACTTTCTGCCATTTGCTCTGTGCCCATGGGTCACGGCAGGATCATATTCAGAATTATAATAAACTCAAAAAGGCAGCAATTGTGAGCATTTGGTATTCATGAATGGAAAATGATAACTGGTACTTTCAATGTAACAATTTGAGATGCTTTTCCAGACAGGACAGAATCACAGAATCTTCAGAGTTTTCCATCAGAAAATGCTGATTCAGTGGAAACTTGGTGGATCCTTGCTCTTAGCAACTCTCTCTGTGCTGATGTGAAATGAATCCTGTTTAATTGATGCTGTGGATGGCTCCTTCTTGCTCATTTTCTCCTGCAGCTCAGGAAAACAGCAAGTTCACCTTTGGCTCTCTAGGACTGTGCTGGTCAGCATGATGGTACAGCTTACTCGTAACAGGATATTTAAGTACTGCACTCAGAAGAAACTCCCAGGCCCAAGCACAGGGCTGTCAGTGCTCCACCCCAGCTCAGCATGGGTTATTTCCCTGCATTCTCCCTCAGATGACAGGCCCAAGGGTGGATAAATTGCATTATTGCCATTTACATCACCAAAGCCTTCCTCTGGCAAGTGGCTCCTGTGCATCCTGGGAATCTCACTGTGCATCCTTCTGCTTCCAGGACAGCCTCTCCCTGTGTTCTCCCTGCCCTCAGCAGCTCCTGATCACACTGGCTGCTGCTGCCTGACTTGGGAGTCTCAGCACAGTCACATCACTCTTGCTTCCAGACCTTGCTCCTTTCTGTGTTTCATACTGTAGCCAAAAAATTCCCATCTTACTTCTGATTTTTAACCTTGCTTGGGATGTCTGAGGCTCTCCCTCGCCCACTGCCCCCTCCTGCAGCAGTGCTGGCTGCTTTTGTCTCTCCCTAATTTCCCTGTACAGGACAGCAGAGCTGCTGTGCAGCTTTCCTGGGCCTCACCAACTCCTGCTGAAGTCTCATATTTCAGATGCCAGTCACAGGCTTTGGTCATAATCTTCAAAGTGGTTAATGGATCAAGCCTTAGCTACATTAAAGGCTGAATTTTGATCTGTGAACCATCATGACAGCTGCATTTCCTTGGGGCGATGGAGATTACAAAGCCCAGGAGGAAGTGTATGAAAGGGAGGAACGAGGTGATCCTAACTGAGAGAAGCAAGGGTGGGAAAAATATTCAGAAGATATTGTACAGATCCAGACATTTCAAACCTGAACCACTCCAAACAGTGATTTCCCCCTGCATCCGAGCAAACAAATCTCAGCATCCCCCCTGAAACAAATCCTCAGTAAAATTTTCAGCTATGAAATTTGCTTTAAATGCAAAGTTCTCAAGTAGCCAAGTGCTAGGACATCTTTTCTCCTTCGTTCTCAGACGTGCAGCTGCGTTCACAGAATGCCCCAGTGGTAAGATATTGTCTGGAAGCTGAACCAACAACAAAACTTAATGCAAAATATTCAAAAAGAAACAATGAAATACAGATGAGTCGTCTCTTCAAGAAGGACTTTCTGTGTAGCTGCTGCTAGATACAGTGCACCGTTTACTTCTGAAGATAAACCCGAGTTTTTCTTTCCCATTCTGAGCTAAATGAGTGTATTTCAGGCTCAGTGTTTATCCAAACACAAAGGTCCCGCTGGTTAATCTCCCACGGAGGTTTCAACCAGCCCAGTGAAACTGGTATAAACACTTTGTAAAGGCTCTTAGTTTAGTTTATGTCAGCTTGGGATGTGTTTATGGCAACCCAAAATAAGCTATTCTTGCACTCGACTACAAATGTCAGCCAACATCTTGCACCGATTTTGGCTGCACTGATTTAAAATAGAGCCTCGATGTAAACGAGCGAGACTTCCCTGCGAGCTCCGGGCGGGATCTCAGCTGGCACAGGGCACGTCCTCCCTCTCCTGGCGGACTCGGGGATTCCCAGGGCCGGACAGGGGACGGGAGAGCCCCAAAAATGGATTAATTCGTCTGTCCGAGCCATCCCTGGCAGCAGGGACAGGAAACCGGCTGTTATTTCTGTGTTCGAATATCTACAAAGACAGCTTTATAAAGAGAGAATTGCAAAATACTTGATGAACTGAATTTGATTTTGGAATAAAGTAACTATTAAATTCACTATATAATTGATAATGTCCTGGCTGCTGGTATGGAATCTCAGAATCCCAGACTGGTTTGGGCTGCAAGGGACCTCAAAGCCCACCCAGTGTCACCCCTGCCATGGCAGGGACACCTCCCACTGTCCCAGGCTGCTCCCAGCCCCAATGCCCAGCCTGGCCTTGGGCACTGCCAGGGATCCAGGGGCAGCCCCTGCTGCTCTGGGCACCTGTGCCAGGGCCTGCCCACCCTGCCAGGGAACAATTCCTGCCCAAGATCCCACCTAACCCTGCCCTCTGGCTGTGAGAAGCCATTCCCTGTGTGCTGTCCCTCCAGCTCTTGTCCCAAGTCCCTCTCCAAGTCTCCTGGCTGCACGTTGCCAGCTCTACTCTTGTGCTCCACCCTGCCAGGGCAGAGTTGTGTGTTCCATTCAGGGACAGCAGGGTGGTCAGAGGGCTGGAGCAGCTCTCCTGTGAGGAAAGGCTGAGAGAATTGGGATTGTTCACTTGGAGAAGAGAAGCTTCGGGGTGACCAAAGTGTGGCCTTGTAGGGCCTGAAGGGAACTGCAGGAAAGGTGGAGAGGGGTGGGACAAAGGGGAATGGCTTCCCACTGATAAAGAGTTTAGATCAGATGTTAAGGAGAAATCCTTCCCTGTGAGGGTGATGAGGTCCTGGCACAGGTGCCCAGAGCAGCAGGGGCTGCCCCTGGACCCCCAGCAGTGCCCAAGGCCAGGTTGGACACTGGGGCTTGGAGCTGCCTGGGACAGTGGGAGGTGTTCCTGCTATGGCAGGGGTGACACTGGATGGGCTTTGAGGTCCCTTCCAGCCCAAACTGTTCTGAGATTCCACAATTTGCCCATTCCATACTGTGCATTCCCAAATGCAGATGGAACTGGGCAATTCCCAATTCCTTCTCATTAGAGATGCATCTCCTTAGGATCCACCTCCATCCAGGACAGCACTGCTCCAAACTGAGGAATGGCTGGGGAATGGCTGGGGTATGGCTGGGGAATGGCAGAGGAATGGCAGAGGAATGGCTGGGGAATGGTTGGGAAATGGCAGAGGAATGGCAAAGGAATGGCTGGGGAATGCCTGGGGAATGCCTGTCTGTCCTCAGGGGCCAGGACCAGTGTGAGCAGCACAGGGCACTCCTGGCTGTGCCCTCAAAGAAAATGTGTAGGGAAGAATAAAGATTCCACATAGGGAAGAGGATAAAGAAGCCACAGGCTGGACCCTGAAGGAGCCCAGGAAGGTAAAGGTGTACAGCAAAGCCTCCTGTGGCACGTTTTGGAGAGGAAGAGTCAGGCAGGGCAGGGTTGGTGCCTGCTGAACATGTCAGCAGTTGGTTTGGCTGTGACCTGCCTTGTTTCTGAGAGCACTGGGATCCCTCACACAGAACCAGGGTCTGCCTGATCACCCCTGGGGACTCATGGCCAGACTGAGCCCTGAAGGGAGGAGAGAGGAGCCCTGAATTCTGCGTGATGCTGAGTTCCCTTTGTCCCAGTTTTTCCCACTGCTTGTTAAATTGCAGTGGAGGGGGGGAAAGTGCTTCAGGAGAGCTCTGGCAGAGGATGAAGCATCTCTTCTATCCTGAGCACAAATAGGTCTTTGATGACCTATAATATAACAAATCCTGTCATTCAGTGTCAAGATGGAAAAAACTCATGTGGTTATTTAGCTTTATTCTGGAGCTGTAAATCTGGCTTCAGAGCTGGCCTCCTCCTTCTGATCCAAATTTTTCCTCCGTGTCCAGGAGCGGAGAAGTGCCCAGCATCAGGCAAGGAGAGGTGACAATGAAGAGGCTATCCATGCTCAGCCCCAGTGCTGCAAGGCACTGGCTGGACACATGAAAACTGGACAAAACTATTGCAAAGTTCATCTTCTTCACATCTATTCATTCAACCCACTGACACAGACATTCTGGACATCCTGCTCACATGGCTTGCATTAAAGCATTATGAAATCCCAAATTCTAGTGCCAGATGGTTTTGGATTACTCTGCTTGTGTGAAGGGTTTAATTTGGGTGCACGGAAAATGTAAAATACTCTGGTAATAGCTTTAGCAGGACTACACAGCCTGCATTTGCTTTATTCATCAGCCCTGCTGGCTGCCTTCTGCCTTCCCAGCCATGATAAAACTTCAAAACATGAATTCAAATTTACTGACTTCCCAGAACAGACTCTGCTCTGTAAAATGTTTAAAGGGATTGACGTGAAAGGAAATATTCCTGAGGACCTCTCTGCTGAGAAACCACACGGAGCATAAAAATAGCTCTCTTTTCCAAATACACAGCTCCTAGGAATGCCTGAGCCTGGTCCTGAGTGCAGAGAGGGGAAAGGGGGAATGGGGAAAGGTCAAGCATACAGCTGTTGCTCCTGAGCCTTCTGCTTGCTTCACTTGATGAGCTGAATGAGCCTTTTTGCTGCTTTTAACAGGGATCACATTTTTCAGATGATCTTTTCTTGGTGGAACAGATGAGCACTAGGAGTATAAATATGGAGTTAACTTGAAATGGGATCTGTTGGAATTCACACATCCCATTCTCTGTGGTACGAACAGGGTGAAAAGGGCCCTTGCACTTTCTGGATTCCATCCTGCATGGACCACTGTCACATCTTGTACCACGGGGTTCTGCCTGGTCATTATTCAAATATAGAATTACTCCCCTGATCCAGTCACACTCCCAAGTGCAAAATTAGAACAGTGGCTTTCTAGGATAGGACAATGAAAAGAAGCTGGATTGTATTTTAAGAGAACTCTCTAAAGTTACTCCTCAAACAGGATGTGATTTTAGTTTGCTTAAATTTTTTTGAGATGGGGAAGCCAGTGAGTGGCTAAAGAAAGTCTTTATCTCGGTATCCTCTTTTGTTTTAGAAATAAAATGCTCGTGTTCAGAGACAACACAAAAATAAGGGCATGACATAGGGAGAGTGGTCTTGTTCTCAGAGAAATAACAGGAGGAAGGCTGATTTGTACAGAGGGATTCCCCTGGCTCTGCTTAACCCCTTTCAACAGGTTTCACTCCCCCTTTTTCCAAAAGTATTTTTTCTCTGACTTTCTGTATAAAACCCAGAAAGAGAGATGTCAAATAGGAAAACAAACCAGGAGTTTTAGATTTGATTTTGACAAGTTTAATATTGCCAAGGAGTCTGTGTTTCCACTTGTACTGCAACACAGAGACAAAGCATCACTGACTCGCAATTCATCTGATCAGTCTCCAAGTACTCTACAATAATTACTTGGGAGCCATTTTTCTATGGAGTTATTCCTTAAAAAGAAAGGGGAACAAAGCAGAACTTGGGAATTTTGCAGGCTGTGAGATCCCCACAGTGGAGTGGACAATTGGAGGCTGGCAGAGGACTCCTGAGTGTGAGCACTGATCTCTGTGCCCAGCCCAGGTGAGTCTTTCAGCTGTGGCACTTCAGCTGGAGGAGGAGGAGGAGGAGGAGGAGGAGGAGGAAGAATGAAACATCAGGACACTTGGATCTCACAGTGGGATGGGAAAAAGAGATAGATAGAAAATAGATAAAGAAACACTGAACAATTCCTGTAGCTGCAGGACACACATCTGAAGGGTTTTTAGGACGTGCACTGGTAGAAATGCACTGGGGCAGCCTCTGCTTTAAAGGAATGATCAGCACAGACACTGGTGTGAGAAGTTTGTTTCATTCCCTAAAGCCTTGTTGTTTAGCCTGTGCTGTATCAGTGTCCCACTTTTTAAAACTGGAAGGGCAGAAGTTCCCCTGTTTTCCTCAGTCCCATCTCTCCCTCTGGCTCTCCTGTCTCTAGAGGCTGACAAGAGTACTATGGATTATTTACCCATCTTTTCCTCTGGAAGGCTCTGGGGTGGGCTGCTCAGGACTCTCCCAAATGGTTATCATTTTCATACATTTTTAAAGGTGAATGTGTCCCCCCCACCTGGTGAGACACACACAGCCAACATTGATGAAACCAAATAAGACCCATTCAGCGATTGCCAAGGATGAGCCTTGGCTCAGAAGAAGTTCCTGTGACTTTTTTCCTGATAGCTCCAGGGCTCCTGTGCTTCAGGGTTAGGAGCTGCTGACAGTTCTGGTCATTCCTAACTCCGGAGTGTCTGGAAATGCAGTGCCAGATGGCACATACACACTGTCAGCACCTGGGAAAAGCTTCTGTGACCTGTGTGGCATCACACCCGAGATCTGTCACACAGACAAGGGCAGAATTCAGTTACCCTGGACAGGCTTTGGTTCTCTGAGCCATGAAATTGTCTTTTCCCTTTCCTACAGTCTCCTTGTGCATCTCCCAGCTTTTCCAACAAGGTAAATGCTCCATTAGCAAGCAACCCTGACTGACTGCAAGGAGGCGGGGGAAAAGCAGCACTGAGCTATTTCACTGAAGGCTGTTGTAATTCTGTCCACGAGGTTCCTAAATTAGGGTTGTAAAAACAAACTTAACTCTAGCATGTCCCAGTTTTGATCTGTGTTCTAATGTATTCTAATAACTGCGTTTTCTGGATGAGTTTTGTCTAGGAATTCACATGCTCCACCAACACTCTGCACTTGTAGCAGTGCTCAGGTTTGAGGAAGAATTTAAAAAGTTTTATTCACCAGCACTCATGGACTAGCCCAAAGCTCCTTTCCTGCCTCTGTAGCAGGAGGTTCCATTTCATTCAGTGGCAATTCAATGGAGTGGGCTCAGACATTCGCTTTACACCCGTACAGGGGAAGAGATCCCCATGGCCAGCAGGTGAGGAACAGCGAGCTCTCTGACTCAGTTCTTCCTCCAGCTTGAAAAGCTGCCCAGCCCCACTCTGGGGAACACAGCCCCTCAGCTGCTCCTGAGGGCATCTCGGCCATCAGCGACCCCAGCAGAGCAACACCAGTGAGTGCCAGCCACGCCACAGCACATCCCCTGCAGCTCAGGTCTCTGTTTCCAACCCAACACCCCAAGTTTTCATTACTCACTGGAGCTCCCTGCCCACAAACCTGCTCATCAGGTTGGCTAATGAATGTGTTTTGTTTCTGAAGGCTGCAGTGTCAACGTTACTCACTGCATGAACCCTGGGAACAATAGAGGCAGCAGCCAACACCCAAGGTCATTCCCAACTCCAAATATAAAAATACATTCTCGAGGTCCTTTCCATTTGTTATGGCTTCTATCACTTTTCCCAGGTTGAAGCTGCCTGAGAGCTGCTTCCAGGAAAATAACCACGGCCAGAGCAGATAATGTGTTTAAACCTGGTATACACTGAAGACAAAAATAAGTGATAATTTCTGAAAAGAAACACCTTCCTTCCGTAGAGAAATAAAATAAAATCATTCTATTTATTCTTTAGTTTTCAGGGACAGCTGATTTGTCGCCTAATTTCACATGCAACCCCCTTTTCCCTATCTTTTGCTAGATACCAGTATTGTGTCATTTTCAGGTTCCCATGGATAAAACATCCTTCTAGACGACTCCTTTCATTAGTGTGACTAACCTTGGAGACAGATATTTATGATATAATGATGACTAGACTTCCAGCTGCCTGAATCTTAAAGGAAGAATTTTTAAATGAAGACTTTAATATGAAGCATGCCTGTTAAAGCTGGTGATAATATTAATAATATGAGTCTCAGATGAGTTATTGCATATTTAACTACCATATTGTCAAAACAGGATGGCAGTGAGGGAGAACGAGCCACACTTCTGAGCAATGACAGGCTTTATACTCCATTTTATTGAATAACAAACACTGGAATCAAATGCCATCCTTCTCTTAGGTGACTCTGTCTGCTTTTATAGCGTTTACATGAATTCCAGAACAGTCCTATAGAATATAACGTTGTACCATCCACCAGGAATTAGGGATGTTTTGAAAGCCCAGTGGCTGCAGCTCTGAAATCCATACACACAATTTGATAAACTCTGCAAATATACTGAGCTCTGTTTATCTTCTTCTGCAGGTGTGGCACCTGGGGACATGGGGCAGTGGTGGCCTTGCCAGTGCTGGGTTAATGGTTGGACTTTATGATCCTTGAAGGTCTTCTCCAACCTAAATCATTCTATGATTCTTTGATTCCACACCCAAGGTGATGTAAAATTGGTCAAATAATCATGAAGCGCTGGGGAGAAAATGCCTTTAAAGTCTCACTGCTCATATGTGGGATAATTCAAACCGCATTTCGACATGTGCCAAAGGATCTGGATTTACTCTGATTCCTCCACCAGTCCTTTAGATCTCCAAAAATTACTATTTTGTACTAAAAAGTCATCAAGTGTTGAAATAAATCAGCCAAGACTCCATGTCCTTCACACAGAAAGCCAAATCTTTACTGTAGAGGTCACATTTTATAGGGTTATCAGAGGGCACTGTGTCAGATTTGATTGCTTGACAACACATTTACACGTAGTTCCTTGGCTGGTACATGGTATCTTGCATATCTATCAAACTTCTGTATTTTTATTTAGTTTACCTATTTTTTTTCTACTGATTCTCACGGGACAAATCCCTTGTTATTGCAGGTGCATTTGTTTGCACCCTCAGAATAGACTGTTGTGTTAATGGACTCTCAAAATAGCTTCACGAGGGAACTTGGAGCTGCACTTAGAAGAAGTGACAGGCCAGCTTTGGCAATTCAGCACAGCAAGGCCTGGTTTCACGAGGCCTTTCTTTTATAATTCTTTTACTTGGCTACAACATCTCCTCCTTTTCATCAATTTTGAAAAGGCTCCTAAGTTCTGATGTTAAAACAGCTTGCTTTTGTGAGGGCATTACCTCATTAAGGTTATCACTGGTTATGTGTTAGATATGGGATAAGAAACATATAAATGACCAGTTACAATCAACAAAGCTTATCAAATTCTATCATGTCATTGAGACAGGGTTTCACAGCATGAGAAAACAAAAAGAATAATGTCCAATGTCTCTTAGGAAATGGAAATAAATGACCATTGTTTTGAAGTCCAGATAGTTGAGACTCAGGAGAAAGTCCATCAGCTGGAATATTGATCTTTGGCATCACTGAGTGTCCTCTTGGATGCTGGAACAGGGAATGGCTGAAGAAGGTTAGTGGTAACACTATACTGTGGACATGATGTTCTGAGCCTGAGAGAGTTTTTCAACCTGTCAGCTGCTGATCTGTTCCCAAGAAAAAATCTTTTGGGAAATGTTCTCTTTCAAGGACTGTTGTTTGTAAATAGATTCTGGTTCTCAAAATAAGGTAGAACAGATATCCTGAATGTGTTTTTCTCTTGTTCCACCAAAGGGACCACAGAGGTGGTTCCTTTGGCCAATCATGTTGACCTGTATGGGAACACTTTATAAAAAGGGTTGCAAAACCCCAAATAAAGGCTCCTCTGCCTCAGAAGAAGAACTCTTGCTGCATCTCAAACTCTTTGTTGTGCACCCCAGCGACACTACACCGTGATGATGACATGAGGCTTTAGCTGGCAGGTTGCCTCTGTGAGTCTCCAGACACAGCAGTGTCTTGGCAGTCCTACTTCTGTTCCTGTTGTGGCCACAAAGGCTGCCTGCTGATTTCTCTTTTCACTGGGCCTCATTTCTTTGGAGGCAATGGGTGCCCAGTCAAATGGCAGGTGACTGCAGTGAGCCTGTGGATGATAAAACACAGGCACAACTTCTCCTTAAGTTAATGAATCAATTAGACCTTGCCATTGCATATTCACTTGAGGGTCCTTACCTAAAAACCTTTACTTTTTTTTTTAAATATTGCATTATTCTGACTTCTTTAGGAGCTAATTCCCCTTTCTTTTGGTTTTAGAAACAGCATGCATGACTCTTGCTAAGAACATGAAGGGAATAACAAATCAAAACAATATATGTAGTGAAACCAGAAACTGACAGCAATCAGGAATAAGTCAGGTACAATAATTAGGAATATTTCAGGTAATACACATAATTAATAACATGTGTGAAACTGGATGATTATTAATCAGTAAAATACTGTACCATCACCCCAGAGTCTGCAAAAGCCGACACACCTCAATTCTGTGAGGACTTGGACAATTATTTCTGGATAATAATTCCCAAGCTCACTCTAAAAATAGGTTCAGCTGTCATATATAAAGGGTCAAATTGCCAAGTCAAAGTGACTTGAATCTAGTTTTGATGCAGAAAACATCTGGGTTTACTGGCAAATTCTCCATCCAGGTAGAGCCAAGGCCTGGCCACAGCCCAAGCTCCACGTAGGAGGGAATTTCCTAAACACATTTTAAAATAAGACCCTTAAGAATAGCAGTTATGAGTAAAGGCCTTGGGGTTAAAGACTAATCAAACCATCTAGCAGCTGAATCCCTACAAAGTCTCCTTTGGGATAGAGATGCTTCACACACAGCAACTGCTGGAGTGCTTCTGTAATCATAACTCTACAATTATTACTTGGAAGCCATTTTTCTATGGCGTTATTCCTTAAAAAGAAAGGGGAAAAGTCAAAGTGACTTGAATTTTGCAGGCTGTGAGATCCCCACAGTGGAGTGGACAATTGGAGGCTGGCAGAGGACTCCTGAGTGTGAGCACTGATCTCTGTGCCCAGCCCAGCTGTGCCCAAGCAGACTGGGCAGTGACTCTTCACTTCTGTCCCTCATAAAGCAGCTTGGTCAAGTGACTGAACACACAGGAAGAATCTTTCCTTTTAATTGTTGCTTTCTGCCAGCTGGGCTGGAACAGAGTTCAAGCCTGTCCTTTTAATAGCAGTATTTTTCCTTTATGCTCCTCTTCTCTGTTGCAAAGGACCAGTGATACCTTGCCCTGCTGTGGCATTGCAAAAGCCAGGCAGGGGTTTAGGTACAGATCACAACTCACGTGCAACACTTGGCACGAGAATTTTGCACTTGGTGTAATTCTGAAGTCGCACAAAACATGTATGTGGTGTTTCCAGGCACTCCAGAGATCACTTTGGAAGAAAAATCAGGGGAAGCAAAATCTGCTGTGTACAACATTACAAAATAGAAATAGGCCCTCCTCACACCGAGCAGCAGAACTGGGAGTGTTTAGCACGAGAAGGAAGGACCTGGAAGGTGACAGAGCACTGGCAAATGTAACCTGAAAGGCCGAATGGAAGCCCCTTCTGCATTCAAATCAGAGTTTATGTGAAAGTGTTAAGTGTATGTGCCAGAGAGAGCCGTTCCTAGATTCCCTAAGAATGTGCCACAAGATTTTATAAGTAATCAACTCAAAAAGCTGGAAAAAAGAAGTTATTTATACAGAGAAGATCACACCTCTTAAGAATTAGGAACTATGCATTTATATAGCAGGCCATATGTGCTCATGAATAAATCCTTTTCTGAGACTCAAGACTTTGGTAGCTGTTGACTAAGTTAAACTTTACAATGTTAATGAAGAGAAGCCTGGGAAATGAAGATGGTTCCTTCCTAAGTAAAAGTCTTGCTTAAACCAGTGAAACCCCAGGACCTCAGTAAGGTTTTGCAATGTCCATTTGTATTTCTGGGACTGAAATCCTTGAAACAACTCAAGAACATCTCAAGAGAAGAGCAGCAGCCAACTGAGTGGACTGAGGAGAAAAAGCTGCTTCATGTGTTTAGGATGTCACTTACTAAGAGCACTTAGGCTGAGGATTTTTTGTATTTGGCTGAATCAAACAATTAGCACTGAAATTGTAAATAGTATTGTAATTGTTTTGTATTGTAATAATTATTTTGTATTGTAACAACAATTAGCACTGAAATTGTAAACAGTATTGTAATTGTTTTGTATTGTAATAACAATTAGCGTGTTAAATTTAGCAGTGAGAAATGATATGATGATACAATTATGAGGAGAAAATAGTTTTATTTCTATTTAATTTATATGGAGTCAACACAAAAAGAGTAAAAGTGAGAGCAACTTATAGGAATTTTCACCTGTAAATTTTCACCTTTACAATTCCAAACACAGTATGTTTGCACTGCTGGGTAACTTGACAGTATTTGAGGTTTTTTTAAATCTTTAAAACTACCTCAGCTGCATTATTGCTCCAACTTTGAGCCTACAACATAATTAAAGCAACCCTATTATAAACAGCGTAACACACACACCTTTGTCACAGCTCTGAATTGTGATTTGCCTCTTCCTGTGCTTTTCTACCTCCAAGCCAGCACCTTTTATGACCTTTTACTCATCCTCAGCTCAGTTTATCATGCACTTAAAGTGAGCCACGCTTATTTTTAGCACATACAAATATTCTAGGAACTACAGAACTGTTTATCTCTGCTGGTAGAGCCCAATTGCTTTCATTTGCTGCTTGGTGGAAATTACCACGGAATTCAGTTATCTTTTTGTTTTTGGCAATGCTTACATTTCTGAGATAATAACTCCTCTCCTGTGAGTTATTCCCACTGCTCCTTCCTGACAGGCACATCCCTAACATGGCTTTGCACAGCTTTAGGTGAACATCTCTTTTCAAAGACTATTTCTCATCACTATTTTTGTACTTCTATGTTCTCCGTGACAAGTAGAGAAATTATAAAAGAAAGGCCTCATAAAATCAGGCCTTGCTCTGCTAAATTGCCAGCTAGTCTGTTGTTTCTCCCAAGTGCAGCTAGCTAGCTTCCCACGTGAAAAATCCTAAGAACCAAGTTCATTAACACAACAAACTATTCCTGGGTGAAAAACAAATGGCACCTGTATAAACAGGGAATCTATCCCATGAGAATCGGTGAAGAAAACACGTAAACAATTCATGAATAGAGAGATTTGACAGACAAGTACAATACCTTTTACTAACCAATAGAGGAATTGGCAAGAAAGCTATTAACGAATTAAAGTTGCACACGAGGAATGTAAAAACTGTATAAAATGAGTTGTGCGAATAAAGAATTAGCTCTTCCTGCATGAAGAAAACGGAGTCGCGAGTGATTTCTTACAACCCGAGATCGCGGAAGCGAGCAGCAGCCTGCAGCCAGAGCCGAGAGCCGGCGGCGAGAACGCAAAGCCGCCAGAGCACAGGCGGCCACAGGAGAAACGCGGAAAAAGATCCGACACAGAACGCCAAAGCAGCCACCGTTTTGTTTCTTGGGGGTTTTTTGGCCGCCAAATCGCCTTTATTTGTAAACAAACGGGGCAGGTTCGGAGCCTCAAGGTGGTTCCGGCGGGGAAAAATGAGGTAAAAATGGGAGTGGGGGACACTGAGAGGGACGGGGAGGGGATTGGGGTGTACTGGGAGGGACTGGGGTGTACTGGCAGGGGCCGCTATTGGTAGTAGAGCTCCAGGTTCATCCCTTCGTGGATCTCATAGTCCCGGACCGTGCCGCGGTCCTTGAGGATGGTGTACCAATTCTTGAGCACGATCTTGTCTCAGCGGGCGGCGGTCTGGGCTGCCATCAGCTTCTTCAGGTGCCGCTCTGAGACCTCGGGATGCGTTTCACGGGGACCTTGTGCCGCAGGCGGTCGCTGCGGCCCAGCTCGCTCACGGCCGCAGCGGCGCCGGAAGCGGAACTGGTGTGGTGCGCTGCACGATCCCTCCGGGCCGCTCGCTTCTCCCCGCACGGCGCGGGCCTCGCCGGCTGCTGCTCCTTGCGGGGCCGCGGCGGCTGCGGGCGGCGGAGCGGGGCGGCCTCTGGGCGAGTCTGGCCTCCAGAAATGCCCCGAGCCTCCGAACGGCGCGGGCGCTGAGCGCTTCGGCTCCGCGCGGAACCCGCACCCTGCGGGGCCGGCAGTAGCCGGACGGGAGTGGCAAGAAAGCTATTAACGCCGGAGCACGGAGCTCCTTCCCGGAGCACGAAACTCCCGCGGTCGCGGCGGCGGCTCCGGCAGGGCAGCCGGCTCCGGAGCGGGCGCTGCGAACAGCGAACGCTTTGTGCTTGCTCTGTTTTTTCCCGCGCTTGTTTTTTGTTTTGGTTTGTTATTTTGGGGTTTTTTTCCGCTTGCTATATTCCGCTTTCAGAGTTTGCTCCGTGCGCCTTTTCCCGCTGTGGGGCAGCTCAGCCCTCCCTGCGCGGCTTGGCCGCCGGCGCTCCGGCAAACCTCTGACCACTTCTCGTACTGCAGCGGTCACGCTGCTGCTTCTCGAAATCCCGAAATTACGACTTTTTGAAGCTTTACAGTTTTACTGGAGGAATCCGAAACTCTTTGCTCCGTGACACAGTTATAATACTGTTGGCTTTTACTATAATAATTAGAAACTTATATACCCGGGATTATTTGGAGCAATCAATTCTGAGCTTTTAACTAAGTTGTATAACCTTGGACTTTATCTACAGCAGTTTTCTGGAGTTTAGAACTAATTGTCTCACGAGACAATTAGCTTTTCCTCCATGATGAAAATGGAGTCCCATCTCATTTATTACAACACTTCTATGCATTATTTAATGCATCTGAAAGGACGCTGTTAGGTTTATATTCACGTTTCAGTCCGAGGTGGGAGAGCCTCGCTTAGCTCACACTCCTATAACCTCTGCACTATTTTGGGTAAAACACCTCACTAGAAAAAATAAAGCAGATAAATCACTGTAATATTAACACAGATTTTTTTCCCATTAGATACCTATCTTTCTGCAGAGAATTTATGTCTGGAAGGAATGTGGCTATAATATTTTCCATTAAATTATCATTCTGCTAAATCTTTCTTGGCAAAGGTTGTGGTAGGGTGCAACAACTCAACTGCTTGCTTGACAGCTTATTCCAGGAATAATGTAGAGGGGAAAAAAAGTTCTATCATTACTTCAGTAATGAGATGTTGGGGGAGGGGCAAGGTTTTAATCTCCTTTGCTTTGGCAGGCTGCAAACAGAACACCAGATGGGAGATATTTAATGAATAAACAGTGGAAAGGCTCTGATCCACCTATAGCCAAGTCTTGACTCAGCCTCCTCTTACTGAAATCACTTGGAGCCTGGTCAAGTACAGATAAAGAGCTCATTTCAGTGTTGGATCCCAGCTGAGGATTGCTGCATCCAAACTAGGTTAGGAACCTGCTGCTGGGAGCCGTGGCAGAGCAAGAGGACAAGGCAGCTCTGCCTTGAGCTCTTTTTAGTTGAGTCAGCCTGGACCGGTCCATTTCCTCTGCTTCCAGCCCTGGAAGACTTGGTAAAGCTGTTCAACACCTGGAGGTCTCTGCTCTGCCACTGCTTTCTTGACAGCATATTTTTTTCCTAGGAATCTCTCCCCTTCCCAGAGTTAACTGAAAGAGTCATGAGGGGATGGCCCCTGAATAAGGTAAAGCCTTTGTTGTCCAGGTGCAGTTGCTCGATGTCAAACATACACTGATACAAGATGGGCTGGTTGTGAATCTCAGGTGGAGGCTCCAAAATCCATTTGACCCAGCCCAGTAGGACTGTCCAGCAAAGAGAAGGCTCAGCTGTGGGATCTGATCATCCTCTGGAATCACAGCTGAGGAGATGCCCTGTCAGAGTAGACACAATGGTACAAGATGGTGTCAGCAACATCATGGAATGCCTGGGATCATGGAGTCCAGTCATGTTAAATTAATAACTGATATTTTTTATTGCATTTGCAATGAACACTGCATAGAGATTATTGGTCACTGATGCCTCATCAGTAAAATTCACATTTTGGAATCACTTGTGTAAGTGGCTGGGAGCAGGGTGAAAAGCATTTGTAGCAAGGGAGGAATCCAGGCTGCAGATTGACTGCGGCAGATGCCTGAGGCCGGACAGCTGCTAACAGACCCGGTGAGCCCAGCACCCTGGGGACAATCCAGGCACCTCCTGACCAGGGCTCCACATTGTCCTGGATAACCCCAGGGCACTGCTCAGAAATAGAAGCTTCAGAAAGACCAAATCTGCCCTTTTAGTTGAATCTAGTCCCATTTTAGAGGGACACCAGAACTCCATCAACACTGCACATAAACATCCCTGCTGTTCCACGGCACAGTGCCTCTGGCACTCCAGGTTTTGGAGGTTTCCCTAAAACATTCGGGGTGTATGTGGTGTCAGAGCCATCCTGCAGCAGAGGTCTTCACAGTGCCACACACACCATCAAATGCTGCTGTGATTTTTAACACTGTAGCCAGCTTAACAGCCACAGCATTGGGCTCAGTGCTGAACTGCCTGTGTGACCAAAGGAAATGACCTGGAAGGTGGACCCAGCGTAAAAAATGTATCCCAGGCAGCTGGCGCACAACAGGTGATTCCATCGGTTGTTTTAAAAACAGCAGAAGAGCGCAAGGAGGTTTGCATGTTCTTGCCACGTCACAGAATATGCTTTAGAGGATATTTTACTGAGGCTCTTTCTTGGCACACCTCAACCTGTGCCACATGGGTGATGTTGGTGTGGCCTCGACGTGACTTCATCTGCACTTCTGCCTTCCTGTTCTCATGGGACACCAATCTGCTGCTCCAGGCACTGAGTCCTGAAGGGCCCCCCTTGTCCCGTGTAAGCTCTGGCCCTGTATTCCACAGGACTTCCTGATTAACTGGTTCCAGTCTCTTTAGAGAAACAGAGGGATGATTGTGTAGATGCAGTTCTTAGTTAGCAAAGGAAGTTCTTTTTGCCTGATTCTAAATGTGGATATCTGTGCAACAAGCCTGAACAAATCACTCTCATATTATTATATACACTAAATAAGTAATTACTGGAAATCTCATCACCTAATTATAACAAATCAAAATGGACTAAACATCTGGAATCAGTCAGTGTGATTGCTTCTCCTCAACCAGACTCATTTTGCCCTAGAAGACTGTATATAGCTAATTTAGCATAGATGCACTCTCAAGGAAAAGAATGACAATCAGGCAGCAACTGGAACAGTTCTCTACCCAAAGCTCCAACCACTCTGAGGAAAACAATGCAACAACACAGGTTGCAAGGTGATTTGCTGTTTTATTTGGTCTTAAAATGATTTGGCTCTTCCTCCAACACTTCTAAGGACTGTCTGTTAGGAAAGATTTATTGCTGAAACAACAGATTACCTTCAGCTGAGAAGGCTCTGAGCACAGCTATTTGCAAATTGCTCTCGGGATTTTGGGGCAGACACTGGACCTGACAAAATTGCATTTTCCTTGTGTGCAAGAAATGCAAAGACTTTGTTCTTCCACCTTGTTTTCTGTCTCCTTTGTTTTCTCTAGGAAGTACTGAGCCAGGAAGAGATATCATGCTCCTCACTTTTGTTCTCTAATGGCAAGACTATCCTTTGCCTAAATATCAAAGAGAAACTTGCAAAACAAGAATCACAAGTTTTATGAAGATACAACAAGCCAAGTTATTTCTTGGGGCAAGTACACAAGCTAAATGTTGATGAAAGACACTTACTGGAGAGAGAATGTCCTCCATTATAATGAAACATAGCTAAAAATAGCCTGTATTATAACACTAGAGCTGAATGTGAGACAGTATACTTAGGATGATTAATTGGATGTGTCACCAGCAGTAACACATCTTGAGGAAAGCATTTTCACTCACTGTTGCACCCTGGTTCCACTTCAGCTAAGGGAGAGTCCAGGGGATGATTTGAAGTTCTTCTAGATAAAGAGTTTTGATTTGCTCAGGGCAATTTATCAATCACAAAAACTTTTTATGACAGTAAGTCTACAGGCGGACACCAAGATTAAGCTTGGAGTTTCCTGGGCTCATGGACAGTTCCAGAAGTACAACCAGCAAAACATAAGAAAAATTAAGTTTTATCATAAGAAGTTTGTCAGTCTGAAATTCCTGAGTCCTATTACAAAGACTCAGAGAGAAGCCAGGTTTTATTCAGAAAAAATAAAGATTTGATGAAAAACATGATACATGATTTTGTTTTTGCAGCCTTTGTGAGTGACATTGATCTGTTGGTTGGCTTTTTTCAAAATGATGATTTGTAAGCTCTGAGCACTTCCTTAACTCCACATGCTATTTTTCTTCCCTTTATCACCTGAAAACAGCAGTAATTGATTGAAACGCTAAAAAAAGTGTGACTACTTGTGAACAGGATTGTAATGTATCTAAGGCAACCAAAGGCTGTGAAAATTATGCTGGACTAGGACTATGACAGTAGAGATTTTAAAAGTAATTAATAGGAAGAAATGCTGTTACTGGTGAAAATGTTACTATAAGTTCAAAGCTCATTGGCGATGCTGATGTTTTACTGAGGCTCATCCCCTTTTCACAACACAGGATGGGTTTAGTTCTGTAGAAAATACAGCCTGTTATAAACCACACCACATAGACATGCAAACACAGCACTCAAAACACAAATAAACCCGAGTCCATCTTAAATGAGCTGCACTTAACAGGGAGGAAAAGACACACGTTGTTACTCATAGGCTAATTAAAGAAACTTAACAGCGCTATAGTATTAGATTTACAGCTTGAGGAAAGGTCAGTCTAAAGTGTCTCCACGATCTGCCTCTCACACATTTCATTCCTGAGCCCGGGGGCTCGGTGGGGGTTTCTTGTACCTGATGAGCAGGAAAGGAAAGATATTTAAACAAAAGGATGACAATTAATTGTGTACAACGCTGGTGCGTTGTACTGCTGCACTATCCACGCAGGAGTGCAGTTTGGGGCAATAACTAGCCACAAATTCATTTACAAAGTTCCCAGGAAAAAGGGAGAAGCTTTATACAAAACATGCTCAGAACCCTGAGCTAAACGATAACATTACTTCTGAGCTTCGCGTAACATAAAGGCTGAGAGCAAATTCTTTTTAGCAACTCGAAAAACTTTTTTCCCCCCCTCCAGTCTGTCGGCTGTCGATCACGGAAGGCCCGCGCGGCTCTTGAGCGGAGCCCTCAGCGCTGAGGGAGCCCCGGGAGCCCTCACGGCCCCGCGTCCTCCATTTCCTGCGCCGCGGCGGGGCGCGCGCCCTGCCAAGATGGCGGCGGCGGCGTCTAAGGGCGGGATGCAGCCCCTGCCCGCTCCCCTCGGCCCCATCCCGACCCCCGAGGCCGTTCTAGCCCCGACTCGCACCGCGGGCTGTGCTGTGCGCGGCACCGGCGCCTGGCGGTGGCCAGGCAGGGCGGTGCGGGGAACGGGACGGCGGCTGAGTCCCGGCTGGCGGAGGCTGCCAGGGGGACGGGGCGGCGGCAAGTCCCGGGCAGGTCTCGCTGGGGCGCACGGGGTTTTATCCCCCAGAGGCTTTGGGTTGCCCGGCTCGGCAATTTGTGCGGGACAGAGGAGTGGGGCTGAGCGCGACTCCTCGGTACAACATGGAGTCACCGCGCGAAGCGGACTAGGGGCCAGGCCAGGCAGGGGAGTGACAGGCAGGGAGTACGCCGGGCAAGGGCTCCGACATTCCCGCCAGCCGCTCGGGTGTGTGCGGTACCGCGCCACCGCTGCCGGGACCTGTGCCGTGCCCGAACTCCGCTGTGCACGGCGCGGGCAGAAGCTAGCGGTGACTCACGGAGAAACAGCGCGAACCCAGCGCCGCCATGGCCACCCCGCCCGCCCCCGGCCA
>VWYI01019049.1:90402-111391 GCA_013399455.1 Anthoscopus minutus | reverse complement strand
CGGCCGTGGTGTCTCCCCGCCCGCCGCTCCCATTGGCCGCGCCGCAGTGCCGCTCTGCGCCCATTGGCCGAGGCGGGCTCCGGCGAGCCGTGCGCACAGCGGCGGGGCGGGGTGAGTCCTCGGGCCGTGTGCACACCGCGTGTGGCGCAGGCAGCGGGACCGGCGGGGCCGAGCGAGCGGAGCTGAGTCGTGCGGGGGCCGCGGCTGCGGGGAACGAGACCGCAGGTACCGCCGGGAGGCCGCGAGGGAATGGCAGGGGAGCGGTCGGGGGTCTTGCGGAGCCCTCAGGCGGCAGCGAGGGCACTGCGCGGGACGGTGATGGCGCTGTCGCACTCCGGCCTAGCGCGCGGGAAAGTACGGCCGGGCGCGCGCCGGCGCCATTCCCGGCCCTGTGGCGCGCCGGGGAAGCCGTAAAGGCCGCTAGAGCCCTGAGGGCCGCGGACCTGGAGAGGGCGGCGGGCGGCGGCGGGTGAGTCAGGGCTAGGTTCCGGGAGCGCCCAGGGAGCCTGCGCCACTCGGGAGAGGGAGTCTGCGGCGCTGGGCGAGGGGGAAGCCGCTCCGGTCGGCCCGGAGGGGCCTCACACACGGTCTCTTGGCCGCGGGTGGTGGCTGGTGGGGCCAGGGCAGCGCTGCACGTGGCCGCCTGGGCTTGGGGAGGGGGAGTCCGGCCGGCCTGCCCGCCCGTGAGCCAGCGACTTTGGAGTAAAGAGCGTCTGTGAGCCTGGGGACTGTGGTGAACGGGATGGTATTAAATCCTTTATTCAATTAATTGTTCTTTTTCTTTTTTTACAAATTTAATATTGAGTCCCTGTTAAACTCCTGTCGGCGGGGCCGAGCGGGGCCGCGGCCCGCGCACCACGTGGTTCCCCACGTGTGAGGCGCTGCCGGAGACGAGAGGGTTGAGGTGTCGCAACTGTTTGCTCTGACCACAGGCACGGATGGTGGCCTGCTCTAAATCCAAATGTGACCTATAAATGGATAGGAAAAACAGCCTGTGCCATCTGCAGATCGCGAGCTGTGGGGCGGCCTTTTATTTGAGTTCCTGTCGGGCGTAGTTCTCAAGTAACCGCTGTTAGTCATTTGGGAGCCAGCATTGTCACAACGGTTTATTAAACCTAATAGCGAGTTCTGATTTCCTGTGTGCACTCAACGTGATCCCATTGCCACACAGCATTATGGTTGCCTAGTCCGAGTTTCCTTCCTCAGCGCAGACTTGCCTAAAGAAGCAATCCTGCATCTGTCCTCAAAGTGAAGAGGTTAAATAAGTTCACTAGGGCTGTGTAACAGTCCTGAGAGTTACAGGTTTAACCTGCCATTTAAGCTGACTTTGTTAATGTCTAGGCTGAATGTTGTATGTGAAGCCTCACGTGTTGCTCGTGGTGTTTAAGTTTAAAATTTCCCACAGATAGACATAAAAATTAAAGGGGAAGATGGTAAAATGTGCATATTTGTTCAGTAGGGTTTATCCCTTTCCATATTAATTAGTATGGATGGGCAGAAATTGCTACTGAGTCACTCCTTGATGAACTTTTGTTCTCTTTCTTGTTTTTGTCAACAGAGGTATCTAAGAATTACTTGTCTGAGTGGAGTCATGATGTCCTTTTGTCCTGGTTTCTGGCTCCTCTTGAGCCTTAGTTAATGTTCAGCAGTCCTGGGTCAGCTTGGCTGTGAAATATATTGAGGGGTCCCAAATGGAGCAAAAAGATTGGGTTTTCACTTTAGCAGGTTTCCTTGAATTTTCAGAATGGTTTCTTTAAGAATTGGGGTGTTGTTACATTCTGGTCAGAATACTTAATTTTGTATCTTGTGCTAATGAGAACAGAAGAGGGAGACAGGAGCATCACTAACTCTGTGGCAGCAGACTTTCAGGTTACAATGTGGAAATTAACTGCTAAATACTGCGTGGCTTTGGTGACAGTCGTGTCCTGTTCAAGAATTCTCACAACATGTTGTTTGGGAAATAAAAACTCCTCACAGATGGTATTTCTTGTAAAATGAGTAATGCTTTGACTTCTCTTTTGAAACTAAGTGCTAGGTTATGATTAGCAGGCCTTTCTTCAGTGCTCCAGAGGACAGCAGAGCTGTGCTTCCTGTTGGGGTTTCATCATGCTCAGCTCTGACTTGTCCAATTCAGGTGTGGTGCTGTGGGTTGGTCACAGCAGCCTGGGAAGGTCTTGCATGTGCTGGCTTGAGCAGTGACTTTTATCTGCTCTGTCCTTTGATTGAAGGAGTGAAGTCTTGCTGATACCAGCTGCAGGTGCTATTCATAGGTTAAAAGAAGCCCTAAAGTAGAGTGAAGAGATTTGCCCCTCTTCTGTTGGCTTTTTGGGTCCTCAGGAACTGCTGGTATCCAGAAGAATGCTGAGTATTCAGATGAAGTTCAGCTTCCTTTTTACTATGAGGAGCCCAAGTTCGTTGTATTTTAGTTTGTTGAAACAACTTTTTTTTGAGGGTATCTAGGCTAAAAACCATAAAATGAGGAGTGTTACAGTGAAGCTTTGTAGTGGGTTTTTACATCATCAGGTCTGGAAGGGCTACTAACCAGATTTAAACATTGCTGAATCTTGTGCATGAAGATTTATAGCACCTCTCCTGTTCTAAGGGTCTGGAGTATGTTTTGACACAGCAAGCCACAGAAAGACAGCCTTTCCCTTCAGAGTATGAGGCTGGAAACTTCTGTGTCAAGAGGTGTCTCCTACCACCAGGAGAATCACAAAGAAACTCCCACTTTGAAGTTTGGTGCTCAAGTTACACTCAGAAACTTCACATGTGACCTAGGAAAGTGCTGTGGTGGCACAGGGATCTTTGTCATCAGTCCCTGCTCTTTAGCAGTACAACTGTCACACAGAACAAAATTTAAAATCCATTCTTAATAATGTTTCAGCTTCCAGCTGCAGTTACAGAGGTCTTCAGGAGGACTTGAGGTAAATGACTGCCTTCTCCCTTTTCTGGAAAGGTGAGGGTTGATGTGAGAAAGCACAACTAGACTTGAGTTTCTGGACAAGTTTTGGGAGCTAATCCAGGGGGCAGTGCCTTGCTGTATATCTTGCAGAATTTGACCTGTCTCAGAAATGCTAGATGAGGCCGTAGTTGTAATTTGTTTTCCATTACTACTTTTCCTGCCCTGGTGAGGTAAAAATCTGGTTCTGGTATGTAAGAAGGGAGGGGATGGTGACACATGGACAGACAGGACAGGCTGCTTTGTGTAACACAGCTGAGCTGTGGAAAACAGTGATAGCTGCAACTGAAAACTTTCCAAGAAGACTTAGGTAGCTTTCTTGCAGAAGGCTTACTTAAGGTGGCCTTGATAGATAAAAGGTGCTGCTGGAAACTTGCCTGTGATGACAAAATGGAGGGGTATTGACTAACAGAGAAGTGTTTGAACTTGGGTGGTTTTTTACTGTGCTCATTTTTTCTCTTGGAAGTAACTGAAAACTGTAATGGTGTCCAGAGTGCTTGGAGGCTCTCCATTTAAGGACTTGTCTTCTGAACCAGCCTTTTCTGGGTGTTGCTCCTTGAAGGTGGCTGTTGGCTTTCCCTGAAAACTGAATCCTTACAGTTCACACTGCTGGGGAATTCTGTCCTTAGGTAGGATGCAGACAAGTAAAACCAGTGTCAGCTGCAGCCACCTCTTGCTGGTGAACCCATTTGCAGTTCCAGATCCTTTACAGGAAGACACAGAAGTTTAACATGGAAATAGTGATGAAGGGAAACTTAAGGCAAGCTGTTAGGATGTGTTTAAGGTATCTGAAGATGGAGCAGCATGCTTTGTAATCACGTTTGTATGGCAGCTGTAAACTTCGACTGCTCTTGAGCTCAGGGGGAAAAGGGGCCTCTGAAGACAGAGGTTTCTAAATAAATCTCAGTCTAGAAGGATCCTTGCAAATAGACTGGTGTTTGACTTTAGATTTCTGCTTCAGTTTGTGTAATCTCTACCAATTTGCTGTATAGCAGAGGAAGAGAAACTTCACGTTTTCCTTTTAAAGGGGCAGTTAAAAAAGAAAAAACTCTGAATCTGATTTAAAACTTCTCTTTTGACATTCCTTTGGGGCAGTGAGGAGTGAGCTTTTGTCCCTTGTGCAGCTCCTGACCAGGACTGGCAGAGGGACAGACTAGCCCTCAGTGTTGGTACAAAAGCTCCCCAGCTGTGTATGTGAAGCAGGTCTGGCTCACCTGTCAGCCGTTGCTTTTGCCATGTGTTAACCTGACTGGTCCTGTCTGTGCTTCCTGTGGGGCACTGCCAGCAGCTCTCAGTCCTGTCACCTCATGCAGTCTCACGTTCATGGTTGGGAGTGAAGTCTCTTCAGATGTGCTGCAGTTCTCTTACTGCTAGTGCCTACTGTTTTGCTCTTTTTAATCGATTTCATGTTGCCATTTGATAATGCTTTAATGTGAGGACTGTAAAAGAGTTGTAATGAAGTGAAGAATATATATATAAAATTCAGAGATCCCCATCTTGGCCCTCTTGCAAATGAAAAGCAGCATCCACTCTGGGGCCTGAGCCCAGCTCCTGCAGTTGGCTGTGCCTGTGTTTTCCATGTTCTGCAATGTCAACACGGTTGCTATGAAAACAGGCATAAACAATGGCCCAGTGAGTGCCAGCTGCTGCCAGCAGAGCAGGCAGTGCTCTGCCCTGGGTGTTCTGAGAAGACGCTGGAAATCTTGAGCACTGAAATGAGGCAGAGGAGGCTGAGTTAGGTGTGAAATCAAGTTAGTCTCTAAGTGCTCCAACAATCAGTTTTAACTTTGTTTAGATGTGACTAAGGTCTTCTCGCAGCTTTTCACTCCAGAACTTCATTCTGAGGGCAAAATCCATCATCTGGTCCAGTTGGAAGTTAGATGAGGGATTACAGAGATGACATTCTAGAGTATGTACCTCTTGTATTTTCTCAGCCATCTGCTATGGGTAGAATGACTACTTCTATGCAAAAGACCATCAGAGAGAGGAACTGTTTTGAGGGAGTAGATAAAAAGCCACAATAAATTTGTGAAGCATTGAGGTGCTTTGGAAATAGCTAAATAACAGTCCATGTTTAGATGCACACATATTTAAGAACTAAATGTCAGGATGCTAATTTGGGTTCCTGCTGGAGGTCATGTGTTGTTCTACTGCTCCTGTAGTTGCTTTCTTCAAGACTGAACTTCTGGGGTGTTCCTGTAATCTGGGATACTAGAGGTCTGGGAGGAGGGGAATCATTCTGTAACATGAAAAAACTGCAGGGTTACAGGGGGATTACCTTGAAGGGAGATCAGGTAAACTGCCAAACATGACAGATTGGGTAAAGAATAATTAATTGGGAGAGAGTATGTGAGGTATTTAAACTTCAGACTTCATCAAAAGAAAGCTTGGCATGCATGTTTTTAGACCAGTGCACTTTAAACTTGTCTTGAAGCATGCTTTAGAGAGTACTTCACTTTAAGTGTGTAACTTCCTTGTTCTTTTTTTTTCTAGCTCTGGAGGTGTTGTGTGAGTGTCCTGCAGCTCAGGGGAGGTGTGGCAGTGTGAGCACTGTGGAACCTGCCCTGTCCACCGTGGACTGTGCAGGCTGACTCATGCAGTGCTGACTTCCTTCCCAGTTTGGGCTGTCAGAACTGCCTGTCTGATGCTTCCAGAGAATTCTAAGGATGTTTTTCCCAGTTAGGCTTCTAAGTAGCTGACAAGTGTCTGGTGTCTTAACATTTTAAAACATTTTTTTTCATGGGTACTTGGAGTGGAATATGCATCCTGAGCTATAGATTTAATTACAAGTTGTAGCTTTGCTTTTCAGAGTTAGGCTGCTGTTCAGGTCATAAAAGACCTGAAGTCTTCAAATGTTAAGCTAAAAGGCCTTTGAATGCTTTAGGTTTCATACTGCCTATTCTTTAGAGGCAGTAGCTGCCATGCAGGTCCTTCAAGAGAAAATGTAACAACTACCAGGAGGAAATAACTTGGCAGAGATTAAGTTACTGGCTTCTGAGTTTAACTCTCAGCAACAAGGAAGAAGGTACTTTACTGAAAGGGATGACTTTAGGCTGCTACTACAATAGCTAAAGGGATTTCTTTCTCTTTTTCCCTCTCCCTGAACATTTTGTAAGTTCTTGAAGTAAGGGGTAGTAGCTACAGAATAATTAGAGGGAAAGTTACATAGCACACTGTCTGTTCAGAGCTTTCTTACTCAAAGCAAAGTGGAGGCAAACTTTTACCCTCTGCAGCGGTTTCAGTGGTCATGATCAGATACTGTACAAGAAAAGTATTTACTTAGCTGGAAGTCCTGTGTGGTTTGCATTGCCTTTGCTGAGGGGCTGGGAAACCTCTAAATCTCTCAATTTAACATAGCCTTTTGGTTGGGGGAGCAGAAGTTGCTCAGAAATGTCTTTCTTGTTCAGACAGGTGATCTGCAGCCATGAGCAGCAACGAGTGCTTCAAGTGTGGCCGTACTGGCCACTGGGCCCGGGAGTGCCCCACTGGGATGGGCCGTGGCCGTGGGATGAGGAGCCGTGGCAGAGGTGAGTGGTGGCTGTGCTTTTCTGTTTGTTTGGACAGCAGATCTCCAGCTGGCTGCCAAGTGTGGTGAGTACACCAGGCTCTGGCAGGCCTGAGTGAAGAAGTTGAGAATCAAATTGGTAATAAGAAAAATAAGAAATTTGACTCTGCCTAAGAGTGCCTCTGCTCTGAGAGTGAAGCAAACTTTTCAATTCAGTTTGTGATTGATTCTTAAAAATTCTCTGAACTTAATACTTACACCTATTGTTTTCTTTTTTCTTTTACCCACTACAAGCAGGCTTCCAATTCATGTCTTCGTCTCTGCCGGATATCTGTTACCGCTGTGGTGAGTCTGGCCATCTTGCCAAGGACTGTGACCTTCAGGAGGATGGTAAGTATCACTAAATATTCCATCTCTTCAGTGCCACAGGCAGAGCTCTGTGGCTGAAGAGAAGGGTGCTGGGATTCCCTGGGAACAAGCTGTGCGTGGGCCCTGTTCTCAGCATGCTGCCCCTCACGCTACCAAGGTTTTATAGTCTTGTTTGGTATGTTTTTCTTATTGTGGAAGCCTGCTATAACTGCGGTAGAGGTGGCCACATTGCAAAGGACTGCAAGGAGCCCAAGAGGGAGAGGGAGCAGTGCTGCTACAACTGTGGCAAGCCCGGCCACCTGGCCCGCGACTGCGACCACGCAGACGAGCAGAAGTGCTATTCTTGTGGAGAGTTTGGGCACATTCAAAAAGACTGCACCAAAGTGAAATGCTATAGGTAAGGACTGACAGCAGGCAGCTGCAAGATGTGCCTCACATGCTGGATGCATTCTGTGTGTGGTTTTACTTAGGAAATACAGTTTGTTTGAACAGTTACCCACTGTTGTTTAAAACTAAGGCTTCAACACTTAGTAGCAGGGTGGCGTACAGGTTCTGTGATGCATCTCTAGGTGGCCACCCCGTGCAGGTGTGAGTCATTTGAGCTGTGCAGAAAGGGTCGTGTCCTTCTGCAGAAGGTCTCAGGAGTTCATGGCTGTAGCACAGAGTTGGGTACCCTGTGTGTTCTGCCAAACCCCAGCTGTACAGCCCAGCTGACTGGCACAGCCAGCCCCTGCAGGAACACACCAAAGATGCTTTGGTTATGGTTAACAGTGAATGGAATTGGGTGTTAAATTGGTTTGAGATGCCGTCTTCAGAGCGTTGTCTGGTTTTTGAATACAGGCATGTACCAGAAATAGCACGTTCCTGAGAGCAGTGTCCTTCACCCCCACCAGCATTCCCTTCTGTGGAGGAAGGAGAAGGGAACATGGTGTGTTTGAGTTAAAACTAATTACTCTCAAAACAAGGCTAAACTGCAGGCATAAGCATTGGGATCAGGCAAAACCCAGGACACAATTGGAAAAAAGCCCTGCAAACACACAAAGCTGATGTACAGTGATTCTGGCATACACAGTGATTAATGTGAGTTGATCATTTGGGAGCAGTTCATGGCTCTGTTGAAGACGAATTTGCTTCATGCCAGAGAATTCTGGAACCAGAAGCCTTGAATGCAGAGCTAGCGTTGCATGAAACTGAAGAAGACGATGTCCTGGACAGAGTAGGGTTGTTCCTGTGAGTGTTGTGGCTGTTCTGACACAAGCTTTGCTTTTGCAGGTGTGGTGAAACTGGCCACGTAGCCATCAACTGCAGCAAGACCAGCGAAGTCAACTGCTACCGCTGCGGCGAGTCAGGGCACCTTGCACGGGAATGCACAATTGAAGCTACAGCCTAATTATTTTCCTTTGTCGCCCCTCCTTTTTCTGATTGATGGTTGTATTATTTTTCTCTGAATCCTCTTCACTGGCCAAAGGTTGGCAGATAGAGGCTACTCCCAGGCCAGTGAGCTTTACTTGCCGTGTAAAAGGAGGAAAGGGGTGGAAAAATCAACTTTCTGCATTTAACTACAAAAATGTTTATGTTTAGTTTGGTAGAGGTGTTATGTATAATGCTTTGTTAAAGAACCCCCTTTCCGTGCCACTGGTGAATAGGGATTGATGAGTGGGAAGAGTTGAGTCAGACCAGCAAAAACCCTCTCTGGGTTACAGGGAAGTGATCCTATGCAGGAGGAAAGAAATTCTGGAAGTGTCTAAACTTCCTCATAACTTTTATTTTATTACAATGGCCTTGGATTGTCTGACCTCAGTAGCTTTTAACACCAAGTGATATCTGCATCAGGCCCTACCTAGAGCATATAGCTGAGTGGGAGTAAACAGACAAGGTGCACATGCCTGTTAATGGCCATGAGAGAGAGAGAGAAATCTGAAATTTAAAAGTAACAGTAATTCAGTCAGTGAATGTTAATGTTGGAGATACAGAACGCAATGGGAAGCTTTTGAATAAATATCTCAAAGTCAATCTGAAACCCAGACATCAGTGCTCATAGCATAAACAATTTGGAGCTATTCAGGAGTTGCAAATAAATGCATTTTCACAGAAATCAAGATGTTATTTTTGTATACTATATCACTTAGACAACTGAGTTTCATTTGCTTGTAATCGGTTTTTAAAGTAAGATGGTAAGAGCAATTGAAGTCCTAGAACATAGAAAATGTAATTTTAAACTATCAATAAAGCTGGAGGAGGAAGGGGAGTTTGACTAAAGTTCCTTTTGTTTATTTTTGGTTTTCCTGTACACAGTGCAAAACAACATATTAAAAGGGGTATGTGGAGGTTCAGCTTGGCCTTTTCTTTTGTACTGTCTCATGTCAGGGTCCTATCTGCACATGTTCACGGGAGTGGGGTCTGCATGGGGGGCTGATTCCATCTGTGCTGGTGCAGTTCAAGCACTTGATGGAAAACCATTAAAGGAGGAGATTGCTGGGGGTGTAGGAAGATCCAAACTGAGTAGGTCAGTTCTGTCCTGCTTTCACAGTGGCACTGAGAACTTAAAGCATCTGACTCTTGGTGGTTGTGCATGTTGGTTCACTGAGGGGCAGGGGCAGCTGAGAAGGGGCTGACAAACATCCACTGTTTGAAGTGGCTCTGAACATCCACTCAGTGAATAAAGTCTTGGTGTGCAGGAGCACTTGGCTGGCCAGTGCTTCGCCCTAAGGCAGGACTGGAGAAGGGGTGTCCTAATGTCTGGTGTGAAGATTGAGCTTTGCCTGGAGAGCCTCTGAGCTGTGGCTGAGCTCGAGGCTCTGGCAGATCCTGTGGAATTTGCACATAGGAGCAGGGATGGTGTGCTGCACTCGGCTTGTGTTTGAATTGTCACTAAAGGTTTTTCTTGCCAGTCCCAAAGGCTGTGTGTGCTGCAGCAGTGAGAAACGGGCTGTGATGTGTGTCCCTACAAGGAGAGCAGTCTGCAGCTGTGCCAGACAGAACTGGCACTGGCACTTGCATATCTGTTAGCATTACCAGGTACTGTCGGGGGAGCATTCCTGTTAGTTTTGGAAGCAAGGGTGAAATGTCTGGGTTCTCTTGGGGTAGTGCAGATACACAGCCCATGGTGGTTCAGTCTGATAGGCTGGGACTAATTAAGTCTTTGCAAACAATTATCTTAAACAGCAGTAAGGTTTGGACCTCTGCTTAGAAAGACCTGGAAGTCTTTGAGACTTAAAAGACAACTACAAAGTGGTGTTTTCCTCTAAAAATACGTATTTTTATACAAAAGAGACAAGATTTAAAAGCTGAGGAACACAAACCAGGCTATAAGATCCAGAAGGAGAAAATTACTTCAAAGGGAGATGTCTCTTCCTTGGTCATCTTTCTGTGAGAACATTGGTGCTGTTCATAGCCAGGTTTTCCCAAGTGAACAGGAGCTGGACAAGCAAGTGGTAATTTCACACATTATGGGACATGGGAAAAATAAATCCTTCATATGTTTCATGTTGGTCTTTTTCACTAATACTGAGGCATCTCATTCATTATGGCAAGCTCATGAAGTGGTTACAGAGGACTGTTCATCGGGAATTGAGTGACAGGACCAAGGAAAAAGGAAATTTAGATCACCTATTAGAAGGAGCTTTGCATGTGAGGGTGGAGAGGCCCTGGCACAGGTGCTCAGAGGAGCTGTGGCTGCCCCGGATCCCTGGCAGTGTCGCAGGCCAGGTTGGGCGGGACCGGGAGCAGCCTGGGATAGCGGGAGGTGTCCCTGCCATAGCCGGGGTGGCACTGCAGGGTCCCCAAGGTCCCTCGGCACCCAAACCCCTCTGCTCCCCCACCAGGCCCTGGAGCGCGCATGCGCGGGGTCACCGCATCCTGCGCGAGCGGGGCGCGCAGGCGCATTGGGGGCGGGGCTGGGTTCACTTCCGGGGCGAGCGGCGAAGGTGGCAGCGGCGCGTTCGGCAAGGCTGGGGCTGAGTGGCACAGCGGGACCATGGTGAGTGCGGGGCTGGGGCTGAGGGGCACGGCGGGGCCGTGGTGAGTGCGGGGCTGGGGCTGAGGGGCACAGCGGGACCATGGTGAGTGCGGGGCTGGGGCTGAGGGGCACGGCGGGGCCGTGGTGAGTGCGGGGCTGGGGCTGAGGGGCACGGCGGGGCCGTGGTGAGTGCGGGGCCGGGGCTGTGGGCACGGTGGGACCGTGGTGAGTGCGGAGCCCGGCAGCGGTTGTGCCCTGGTACCACTGCCCGGCGACGGGCTCGGAGGGCTCCGGCCGCAGGCTGGGACCGCTGGACGCGGGGCGAGGTGACCGAGGCCGCTCTGTTTGTGTCTTGCAGGCTCGCAACGCGGAGAAGGCCATGTGAGTGCGGCGGGGGCACTGCGTCACTCCGGCCAGACTTGGTCTCACACATCCGTGGCCACTGGCTCTGACTTTACCTGATCTCACACATCTGTGCCTGCTGCCTGTGCCTGGCTGGCCCATGGGACTCACTGTGCAGCCTCTTTTAAAGCACCAGCAGTTTAATGATGCTTCTGAGTACTCAGTTGTACATCTGCTGGCCCACAGGCTGTGGAGTTGGAGGGCACCTGCACACACATACCTGGTGCTGTGGAGCTCCTGTAGCTGTGCTGGATGGTTCAGGATTGGCTCAGGAGGTTCTCCTAGTGCTGCAGGAGAGACCCTGCAGGCTGGGGGATAAGTACACTGAAAGGTGCTGCAAAGGACCCTTCGTGGTTTTAGGCAGTTCCCATTTTGGAAACAGAGATGCCAGGCCAGAGAGGAGGAATCCGTCAGCATTGCTTTACTTGAGGAATGAACTGCTGAGGATTTCTAGTGTTGAGAAGTCGTTAGCTGGAAGAGCTGGAGGTGGTCAGTGAATGTGTTCAGGCCTTTGTTTTCCACAGACTGTAATTAAGTCCATAATAAACATCCTGAGCAAAACTTGTTCCTGTTGGAATGTGGCTTTGCAAAAGTAAATCTGCTTTCTTCTCTTTAGGACGGCCTTGGCAAGATTCCGGCAAGCCCAGCTTGAGGAAGGAAAAGTCAAGGTGAGCTGTAAAAGGCCTGGAGGCTTGGTAGCTCAAGCCAAGGAGAAAGGCAGGCCCTGTTCAGAGCCCAGGTGTCCCGTGCTTGACTTAGAAGGCAAATACTTGAGCTGACTATTTCACACTCACACAGCCAGGAAAATTCTCCACTATAGTTTCTCCAAACCTTTTTTACTTTTCTGTTTCATATTGCATATAATGCAGAGGAAAGAGGTTTCATATCTTTTAATAAAAGGTGGAGCTTTTGGTAAAAAAGTAGAGGCTTTTAATAGAAGGTAAAGCTGTGGGGAAAGGGACAAAATAACTGTACACAAAACCATGGAATCAAGATGATGCATTAGTGTACGCAGCAAGCCAATGGAATGTGAAGAAGATTGAGAAGAAGGTACTCTGTATAGAAAAAAATGACATTGTTTAGTACTAGCAGTTGAGAAAAGCTTAACCCTAAGGAAGTGGTGTGCTGAAAGTGATGAAAGTGCCCTGAATGGATCATTTGTTGTATTGGAGAGGATTATGGTCTGTACAGGTGAGAGATTTTGGTTTGGATAAAGTGGATTTAAGTAGGTTTTTATAGCCTGTGATAGTTTAATTCATCAGGGCAGTAAATCATTATTGTTCTCCACTTACTAAAAATCTGTGAGAGCAGAAGGGCCTGGAGCTTGGTAGCATGATTTGGCATTAATGGAGCAGTAAAGCCTGTGTGAAATGCTGTGTGTCAGTGCTCAGCTGAATTGGATGTGTGGTTTTCTGTCTAACAGGAGCGAAGGCCTTTCCTTGCATCAGAGTGTAATGAGCTGCCCAAAGCTGAGAAATGGAGGAGACAGGTAATGTCAGCCTGTGGATTTTCTAGTTCTGTAGGAGGTAGAACTTTACACTCCCTGTTCAGACAGCCTGCTTACAAGAGGTTTTCCACACGTGTCAGCACCCTGACAGGTAAATCACAGAACATTTTCTAAGATGGTGCAGCTCAGTGTTCAAAGTAGCTGCTACCATGTCTGGACCATGTCCAGTTGAGTCTTTAACATCTTCAGGGATTTAGATTCCAGGTTTTTGAGGCTGCTGTTGCAGTGTTTGATTGTGTTCCTAATGATTTCTCTCCCCTTGAATTTAATCAGGATTTCTCCAGTTTCAACTTGTGTTTTATTGCTACTTGTTCTATTGCTATGCACTTGTCAAACTATCTGTCTTCTCTGTTCCCTCCACTGATTTAGAAATGAATTTCTGTGTTCTTATTTGACTAGATCATTGGGGAGATTTCCAAGAAAGTGGCACAGATCCAAAATGGTAAGATTTTTCTAACTAGGTTTTATTTTTTTTGAATATCCAGTCATAAGCAGTTACAGTCAAAATCCCATTTCATGTGAACTATGCTGTTTGTGCATATGTTTATGCAACTATGTAGCATAAATTCTGAAATTCCTCTGGTGTTTCTGTGAGCTGCCTGATTTATTGGTTTTTTCCTCTCTAACAGCTGGATTGGGTGAATTCAGAATTCGGGACCTGAATGATGAAATAAACAAACTTCTGAGGGAGAAAGGACACTGGGAATACAGAATAAAGGAGCTGGGAGGTCCCGATTATGCTGTAAGTGTGGAAAATGTTGTACTACATGGTTGTTCTGCTTACAAGTGAAGTGACTGCTGAGAAAAATATGTAACATTTAGTTACCCATGTGTGGCTTGACCAGTAGTTCCTTCTATGCAGCCCCTAAAATGTTTGGCTGTCTTAGAAGAAAGTTTTAAACTATCAACTCTGTTTATTTTCCAGAGGATTGGCCCAAAAATGTTAGATCATGAAGGGAAAGAAGTTCCAGGAAACAGAGGCTACAAATACTTTGGGGCTGCAAAGGATTTACCAGGAGTTAGAGAGCTTTTTGAAAAGGAACGTAAGTAAAGAGCAGCTGATCCCAGATATGAATCTGTGTAGTAGAATATTTTGAGTAAAATGCTGTTGTAGTTTGTGGGGAATGCTGGTAGCAGCATTTCTGAATGTCTTTGGTCAGTTCAGTGAAACACTGAGCACAGATAATTGATTAAATGCTAAGGGCACCTTTGGCTGTTTGCAATTAAGGAAACAGAGAAAGGAGTAAACTGATTTCTACTGGGAATTCCAAATGGTAAGGACTGATGTCCTATAGAAACTTTCCAGCATAACAGGCAAACTTTATTGAGAAGTTGTAAATAGTGCTCAGAGTTCAGGACTAGAAAAAAATGAAGAAAAGGGAAAGTTGGGTTGAATATAATTTTAGAAGCACAAATGAGTTTTCCTAATAAAAAACTGGATGTAAGAGGATGAAACTTTGTCATGGAATGAGAGAGAATTGCTTGGGCCTGTAAGTGAGGCAAAGACAAATTATGGAAAGTAGTCCAGGATCCGGGGGAAACATTGGCTCATGTACTGGAACTGGTTTGTACAGGCCAGAGGGCAACATCAGTGCTCCCAGTGCTGGCAGCAGCTCCATCATGCTGGGTATTGGCTGGCACGAGGCAGCCGTGGGTGCTGTGAGGTTGGGGACAAGCTGGGCACGCTCAGCAGGTGATGGGGGTGACCTGGCAGGTGACAGTGGTGTCCTTGCAGCCCTGCCACCCCCACGGAAGACTCGGGCTGAGCTTATGAAGGACATCGATGCCGAGTACTATGGCTACAGGGATGAGGATGATGGGATTCTGGAGCCCCTGGAGCAGGAATATGAGAAGAAAGGTATGTGAGATTCCACACCTGCACACCCATGAAGGGGCGATGGTGGGCTCTGAAGTTAAGGCACCTTTTTTTCCACCCCCACCCCGTGGGCCTTGTCTTGTGCTTAGCTTACTTTGTCACATGAGTCTCCAAATAAGGCATTTATTTTGGGGGGGAGGTGCTTTAGAGTTGACTTTAATCTTTACTACTGTAAATTATTTCATATTTTAGCAAGTCATTCACTACCAAAGCAAAAACTCCTTCCCCCCCTCCTTTTTCCTGCTTAACAATGTAGAAGAATAGGTTACAGCAAGATGTGTGGAACACAAGCAGTTCTCTCCCTCCCTTGTGAAAACCGACCCTGCCATCTGTTTCCTGTCTCACCTCATTATTTATCCACAAACATAGCTGGTTACTTTTCTGCCAGATTAGAGGGGCCTGCTGGAAATCCTGCAGTCTGAGTGGGCTGTGTTAATTTAGCTGCGTCATTTGTCTTGGAATTTTAACAATTTGTGAATATTTTTTTCTTTGGAACTTAGTTCTTCGCAATAGAAAATACTTATCTGTGTGTTTGCTCACATAGTTTTCTGGCATTGTTTCTGCTGACTTCCCTGGTGAAGCCACCAGGATTGTGAGTCTTAATTCCTGAAACTCTCTTCAGAATTCAGCACTGTGTGCTCTTTTCTGGGATTTGTGTAGCTCCAGTCAAGAGGTCACAGACCACTTCTAAGTTTCCTAAATAGTACTTAGGCTGCTGCTGAGTACTGGCTGATCCTCACAGTTATCCCTTCTCCATGGGTGAGGCCTTCACAGAATTCCAGGTTGTGCCTTGTTGGTTGGATGGTGGGGCAGGGAGGAAGGGAGGCTGAAGGAAATCTTCACTTATCAGTGTCCTGCAGCAGAGCCTGGAGCCCCAAAGCTCGGGAAGGGGAGCTGGCTGCAGGCCCTTGATAGTGCAGGAAGGGAAGTTGTGTGGTGAGAGTCCCAACAGTTCCCACTCAGGGTCCTTCCTGCATATCCTGCTTCTCTGGGACCTTGCAGATTTTACCTTGTTAAATAAAGCTTTTCTGAAACAAAGTATTGAAAAAACTTCTTAAATTGGGGTTTCTCTTCTGTTTAGGGAGTCACACACACATGTGCCACTGGTTAGGTCTTGTTCTTTCAGGGGGAATTTTAATGTGTGATGTGTGAGAGCTTGGGAAATGCCCGCTGGCTCCTGTTGCTGTAGGCATTTCCTCCTGCAAAAATGCATTAATCTGGCACCTCTGTAGGATCTTATGCACTGGCTATATCCCTGATTAAGCTTCTTAAAACTTGTTTTAGTGCTCTTTGCTGTCACTCTGCTGTAACAGAGATGTAGCAGCCTGGCAGCTTCCACCTAGCAACAAGGTACAGAATTGGGGTTGTGCTACAAATAAGAGAAATACCCTCTGAGATGGAAAAAGAGACTTATGTGAGTGGTCAGTGTAAGAAGCATAATCACATTTAATTAACAACATGGTGATGAGCATCCCCACAGCTGCTGACAGGCTACAGAGCTGTAAGAGCCACTTAGCCTGCTCATGTGACCCTGCTGAGAGGTCAAAAAGTAGGTTGGTGTTTATCTGTGACATTTAATGTCTGAAATGTACCCAAATGAGGCCCTGAGCAAGTACCACACTGTGACAGTGTATCAGCCTACAGTGATATATTTTATTACATCCTACTTTAAGGTTCTACAAGGGTGTGTTACTAATATAGAGGATTTAGGCAAGTTTACATATTGGAAAGGCTCTGGCAGTAAGACCATGCTGCTCTGGCTGGCTCTCAGCCACACTTGCCATTTTCCTTTGCTCCCCAGTTATAGCAGAAGCAGTGGAAAAATGGAAGATGGAGAGAGAGGCACGACTTGCAAGAGGTGAGGAGGAGGAGGAAGAAAACATCTATGCTGTCCACGAGGAAGAGGTAGGGGATGGCTCAGGTGACATGACTTTCCATGTGTCTTCTGTGCTGCTTTGGACATGGTGTTAATCTGCCAAGGACCTGGCTGCTGCTATCCTGCCCCTCTCCCCACCTGAGCCACTCCACAGCTTAGAAAGAATCAGGAATAAGAAAGTGCTCTTGGCCCAAGTTTAGGGAGTGCTGGAGGCTGGCAGGTGAGGACAGACCTTTCCCTGGAGTGAGAACCACTGTCTGTGGTTGAAAGGCACTGTTTTTGTCAGGTGGTGTGTTGGTAACACTGCTCAGTCTGGCTCCTGAGTGTAGCCTGCCTCAGTAACAGCACAAGCAGCTTTGGGAGCAGGATAATGCCACACTGCCACTGCATGAAAGCTCAAGGGGTGCAGAGCCTTGTTCACACTTGAATCATGATGCAGCAGGGCTTTGCTGGTGCTGCTGTCACTGCTGTGACTTGGCTCTTGTTTCTTCTCCCTGCTCCCAGTGAGATCTGGAGAAGGGTACTGGAAACAAGTTCTCATGTCTCAGTCTGTATCTAAGTGGGATAAGCACAAGAATAAAAAGGAGGAATCCATCAGGTGGATCTGGTGGCTGCTCCAGTACCTGTTTTATTTGTATTATCCTATAGTTCATGAGCCCAGCTCTTAGGTGTGGGACCAAAGCACTACTGAGCTGTACAGGGAAGTGGTTCCTGTATTTTTAAAGCACTTTCTGTCTTCTTGCTTCACTGGTTCCTCTTGTGATCACAGCTTTGCTGTGAAGGGTTATAGAAGGGGAGGAAATACAGCTTCATATTCATGCCCGTGCCACAGCAGAGCAAAGGCCATATGAGAAATGGAAGCAGTAATGCTGAAAATGTCAAGGAACAGGATCTGCATGTGAACCTTGTGTTCCTTTGGTGCTGGGTCCTCTTCACTCATTCCTGTGTTTGTAGTGTTGACCATGCTTTGTTCTTTCTGGCAAAGCAAGGGGAAAATGGGTTTTTTATGACCTCTACAGAAAGCAAACTTGTTATTTTTTTCACTTTTTCAGTCTGATGAGGAAGGTGGCAAGGAGAGAGAAGGAGAAGATGGCCAACAGAAATTTATTGCACATGTTCCAGTGCCAACTCAACAGGAGGTAAGGCATAACAGCACTCAGCTGCAGAGATGCACACTGGCTTTTGCAAGATACATCTTAATTTACATCAGGTCATCAGCAAAAGTGCCCTAAATTTGTGATTTCTGTGACTTGACTCTGCAGCTGTTTAATTGTCTTGCAAATGCTATATAACCCTTTTCACCTCAGAATTTCCAAAACCTTCCTAAATATTCCATAAATGGGGAAGTATTGTGGTATAGCTGAGCATCTGAGGTTTCAGCATCTCAGCTGAGCTGAATCCACCCTGGTTTTGTCTGCAGATTGAGGAAGCTCTTGTACGGAGGAAGAAGATGGAGCTGCTCCAGAAGTACGCCAGCGAAACCCTCCTGGCACAGAGTGAGGAGGCAAAGACACTTCTAGGATTGTAACATCACACCAGTGTCCTGGTTTGTGTGTGATCCCTCTGAAAGCAACAGGTTCCTAAGTTCTGGTAGCAATGTGTTTTAACTCTGAAAGTTCATTTGGATGTGGAGCAAACTGCTGGAATTACAGTGTGATGTGCAGGAGGAGAGCCATCATTTTGGTTTCTCCTCTAGGATGACTCCAGTGCTGGAAAAGCCTTGGAGAACTTGTTTCTGCATCTAACAGCTGTCTTCAGTGCTTTCATTTTGGGAAGGGGTCTGTGCAGTGGGACCTCTTACAGATAGAACCACACCCAGTGGGCTCCTAAATCCTGGAAGAAAACCCATGGTGTTCCTGTCACCCTGTCTGCTCTGTCCTGACTGTAAGTGTGCACATCCTCTCATGCTGGATTTTGTTGAGCTGAGAAGTAACTTAGACTATTACACTTGCTTAGTTTACCAGATTAGCATGGAACCTGCCTAGAGGTGCCTTGAAGGCAGATCTTGAGAGACTTTGGAGGAGATTTGATTCTTTCTAAAACACATGCAATGTCTAAAACCTGTTACCCTTTTTGTGGTTTGTAACTGAGCCTGGATGAATTGCTTAAATGCTGGATATTCCAGCAGCTGCTGTAAAAAGCTTTGCAATACCTTGTTCAAATTTTTTTATTAAAATTTATTTACAATCTGATGTCTCTTTTATTCTAGCTCAAAGGATTGTGATGATTCCCTAATGGCAGCCAGAGATTGGGATCACAGACAGTTGATCATAGAGACCAGACAGACACATCCTGTAGGGATTTGAAGCTCTACATCCCTTACTGCTCTTGGCTCATGAATCCTGGGACAAGAGGCAAGGTAGAGCCTGGTCAGAGTCTTGTAGATTACTGATTCTGTTGTACAGGTCTGAATGAATGGCAGTTGAAACTGGACATCTGCAGCCATGGAGTATTTCTAAGGAGCAGAGTATTTAACAGTCAAGTCCAGGACCATTCAGCATTTGTGGATGCTCTCAGTATTTATCTATTACAATCTGTTGTGAATAATTCACTGCAGAACAATCAAAGCTATAAATTATAGAGACAAGCTGTGTGCTACTTGGTGCAAGCGATCAAACAAAAAAAATAGAATTGAAAAAGTGGAAAGTATAGCAGCCAAATTAAAACCTAAAAAAAATATCCCAGAATAAAACAAAAGTTCAGTTATTGATGGCAAGCAGACAGCTAACATCACAAACACATTCTTCTCTCTTCCTGTCAGCAGTGCAGCTTTCTCTGCTTGGTAAGAAAGCAGCAATGCCTTTATAGCTTGTAATAATTTGCTGTAGATTTGCTGAACTATATGCTGGAGATAACCAAACTAGATTTAAGGGGGGAAAACCAGCTAATTTTTATGGCCTAATAACAGTCTGAGGGCTATCTGTAAGATAAAAGAAGACAAAGTTAAAGGCAGATCAGGGACAGAGTGTTGACAGCAGAAACACAAAAGAAGAATGAATGGAAAGAATGAGAAAAAACCAACAGGATTGTAATTGCATTCATGTTCAAAGGATTATGACCAACATCATGATGTGAAAGGCAAGTGTGTAAGACAGAGCTGATGTCTGCCAACCAACACAGAAAAGGAACAAATGCACAAAAATGCATTTGTGACTGCAAGGCAAACTGGCTGCTGCCTGGCCCTGCTGTACCAGATCCTCCCTCTGTGCCTCTGAGTGTGAAGCACTTTTGAGCTGAGTGCTCTTGGCTGCGTCTGAGGGAACAAATTGCTGGGTGATTATTTGCCACAGTGGCCTACAGCAAAATGCCTGTGTCCTGCCAGGCTGTGGAATTGCTGGGGTGGGGAAGCTGCTGTGGCCACAGCAACTGATCCTGTTTGTCCTGAAAAGCAGAGCAGTGGGCAGGCTCTGCCTCAACTCTGAGTGTGCAGCTGTGCTGGGATGTGTGTGGTGCCAGGCTTACAGCTCATACCATCTCTGGAATGCCTCAGCCCTGAACACATCCAGGTTATAAAACAAGTACTTTATGTATTCTTACATATCTGCTTCAGAGTTCTGCTCTGTGTGTGATCCTGGCCTGAGCACCAAGGGGATAAACTCTCTAATTGTTCTGTCTGCTGCATGTATTTGGGGCTGCTTTTGTCTCTTAGAAACCACATCAGGGGTGCAGATTGAAGGGCACCTTCCTTGTGTGCCCTGGTGAGCACAGTGCAGTCACTGAAGGATCAGTTTCTCCTCACAGTCAGAGGGGTGGTGAGGAATATTTGTTGGCAGCACTGGGAAATCAGTGGATTTACCTAATCTGCATTAGCAGATGAGCAAGGTAAACAGAGACAGCTTTGCAGAGTATCCATTAACTAATGACATTTTGTGCTGCTTGTCTCACATGCAAGTCAAGCTGCAGGGGTGCAGAGCTGAGGGACTGTGGTGTTTGTGCCTGATAGGCCTTTTCCCAAAAAATGAACCACAAAATGGGTCAGGCTGTGGAAGGGACCATCGTGGGGCATCTGGTCTAACCTTCCTGCTCCAGCAGGGCCATCCCAGAGCACAGGGCACAGGATTTGTCCAGACAGTTCTGGGGTAGCTCCAGTGAGACAACTCCACCGTCTCTGGACAATCTGTTCCAATGCTCAGTCACTGCACAGAGAAGTTCTTCCTGGGCATCAGTTCCTGCCCGTTGCTCGTGTCCAAAGGGCGGGCACTACCAAGCAGAGCGTGCTCCATGCTCTTGGCTCCGCTCTCAGGGACATGCCCAGCTCCCTCAGCCTTTCCTCCCAAGAGAGATGCTCCAGTCCCTCCATCCCTCGGCCGGGGAGAACCAGACAGGATGTTTCTTCTGGTGTCTCACTAAATTAAAAAAGTTGTCTCTTCGGTCGCAGTGTTGTACTGACTGCTTTTCGCGCTGCTGCCAGCCCCGGAGGGGCCGAGCCCCGGGGAAGCGGCGGGCGCGGAGCCCATGCCGGGCGCGGGCGATGCCGCCGGGCGCTCCCCGCGGGCCCGGGGCTGACGTTGGCCCGTGACGCGTGTGACGCTGCCCT
>VWYI01019049.1:63195-90351 GCA_013399455.1 Anthoscopus minutus | reverse complement strand
ACAGCGCGGTGAGCGGGGCCGGGGCGGGCGGGCCGGGGCGCAGCGAAAGCGAAGCGGGCGCGGGGCGCGGGCGGGCCACCCGCCGTGCCCGGGGATGCCCGGGGACATCCTCGCTCCCCCGGGACGGGTTTCCCGGACACTGCCGGCCGGAACTCCCGTCCTGGGGTTGCGTGTGGTCCTGGTCTTACAGAGCGAACGAGGGAAACTCGTTCCGACCACTGTCGGCTCCGTGTGTCCCTTTGGTTGTGCAGCGCGGCACAGCACTCTTGTCGCCAGCAGTTTCTTTAGGGTCAAAAGGGAAACAAAGGTGTTGACATCAGTATCTCTATCTATTTATCATTGTATTTTTAATATATACATGTATATATATTTAATTCTTCCCTTGGTGCTTTTCTCCCTCTGTAATACTTTCTTTTTCTTTCTGCTAGTGTTACTCACTGTAAAATTGCCGTTTGTAATCTGTTATCTATACATCTCTTATTTATATGTCGCAAAATTAACGTAAAGACTCATGCCCGCTACAAAGTTACTCCATTACCACTATAGTTACAGCGGTTTCATGTACCCATTCACAAAGCCTGGGAAGACTATAAATTTATTAGCAAGTCTTTAGCAGCATCTCTGTAGCAGTTGGGTTATTTCTGACATAGCTTTCCTGAAACAGGTGCAGGCTGCGTGGAGACAAGGACTTCAGGGGTTTTGTTTCTTAAATTAAAAGGGTGATGATTCTACAGAGGAGAGAGGAGAGGGCTTCAGGGGGAGTTCTTGCACATAAAAACCCAGCCTAATTTAAATGAGTGGTAGTGCAATATGTTTGCAGTGTTGACGTTATGAACTTGGGCAGTGTAGGGGAGTGGATTTTTGCTGTCATTGGAGCTGCATCCCCATTCCCAGCGGTGCCAGTCCCTGTGCTGTGCCTGGCTGCAGGAAAGATGTGGTGGGTGAATAATTGATGTGGGACAAAGTGCTGCTTGAGTAGGCAAAGTGCCCTTCTCCTTCTGCACAGGAGACACGGCAGCTGTGGGTGCATGCCCTGAGACAGCTCTGGTAGCTAAAGCTGTGCCACCTCCCATGGCTGCAGACCTTTCTGTGCCTGTTCCCTCCATCACACTCAGCCTCGCCCCTTGACCCCTCTCATTTCATTGCTGATGATAAATCCCAAGGTTTCTGTTTCTGTTTTAGGCTTGGGAGAGAAATGAGCTTTAGGTGATAGGTTTTGTTCCGTACTTTTCCAGCCTGATCCAGTAACAGCTCCATTGCTCAACAGCCCTCCCTCTGATCTGCTCCTTGCCCTTAGCACCCAGCTCATCTTTCCTCGCCCTCCTCGCTGGGGCTCACTAAGTCTGGCTCTCCACTGCCTCAGAGGCAGGCAAGAGATGTGCTTCAGTAACTCAGCAGCACCTTTGTGTAAGGAGGGGCTGACTTGCCCAGTGTGCCCTGTGTGAAACTTGGACTGAAGGTGTGCGTAGGAGCACAGCAGTCACTTGGCTGTCATCAAGCTCTTGTGGAACAGAACAGTTCTACTACATAAACACCTTGTGAGGGAGGAGCCAAGTAGAGTATTTGTGCCCAAAACCTTCCTACTGCTGAAAAATTTACTTCTGTGTATTTTGTTGGTATTCTCTAGGGGTCAAGCCATTAAAGTGTGACTCACTGGCACAGCAGTATGTATTTTGTACCTCTTGGCATCAGTTTAAGTTAATTTTTCCCTATCTTCTGAAATAGTCTGGAACTATTTGTAGGGCAAAATAGCTCTCATGAGTCTATATGCTTAAGGCAGAGGGAGTTGTGGTGCTCCTTGTGTCAACATGTATTTAGCATGAAGATGTGTCTGTAAGGCACATTAAGATGTGCAGTTATGGATGCCCTGCTTCCACTGGAGGTGTCTGTTCTCAGGGGAGCTGTAGTTGCTGTGAACTCTATTAAATATGTGTAAGGACAGGCATAACTGATGTTTGATTTCATCCCTCCTTCCAGCTCAGCGTGCTGCCATCCTTTGGATTTCTCTTTGACATTGATGGGGTGCTGGTGCGAGGGAAGACTCCCATTCCTGCTGCCAGAACAGCCTTCCAAAAGCTGGTCAATTCTCAGGGACAGTTCCTGGTGCCTGTGGTCTTTGTCACCAATGCAGGGAACTGCCTGCGCCAGAAAAAAGCTGACCAGTTGTCTCACCTGCTGGGGGTTCCAGTGAGTCCCCTAAATCTCATTTATTTCATTATCATGTTGAATGTGTCAGATGTGTTATCTTCCATTAAATGCTGCTGAGTTAATCAGGTCTGCTTTTCCCTTTAAGCCCCCTGACATGCTTTGCTGAAAGTAAAAAAATGCTTTCCAAAGCTAATGGAATTTCCACTGATAAAGGCAATTTTTCCAATAGTAAAGCTAAAGGTATTTCTTTGCAAAGATGGTAAGTAGCATCAGGAGCATATTTCCAGGATAATAATTTTACTGGCTAAGACGTGTGCTGTTGAAGGAGTGGGAATATAAACTAAAATCAGGTGATCTTCTGGTACTATTATATCAGAGCTGCAGTCCAGCAAAGGACCCACAGTTGGAACCAGGCCACTTCTGATTCTCCTTTTCTGCTTATTTCCAAATTAATTTGGTGATTTTATAAAACTAGGAGAGGAAAGTTGTTCATGTTGAGTAGAGCTGGGAGCTCAAAGGAGTATGTATAATAATTTGTCAGGAAGGTACTTTTTTCTGGCATATTATCAATATATCATTTGTGAAAAGAGAAAGTACTGATTGTAATTCCTGGAATCTGTCACATCTGTCAATTGAATCTATTTATAAACAACTTCTCTGAAAAACAACAAACTCCTTTTGTTTTTAAATCCCAAACAGATTTCCCAAGATCAGGTGATGATGTCACACAGTCCTCTGCGGATGTTCAAGCATTACCATGAAAAATGTGTTCTGGTGTCTGGACAAGGACCACTTCTTGATATTGCTCAAGAGTATCTTTTAAAAAACCAACAACTTTCTGTCATGTTGTTTTCTTTAATCAGGTTCAGGGGATCCTGTAGATTAAGTGAATATCAAATATTTCAACCCAACAAATGCAGTAATAAGTATCAATGATAGTTCCTAGTATGGTGCCAAATTACTGTTTTGAATGTGGTTTTATACTAAGTGCCCAAAGAACTTGAATTATATTGATAACATGGTGGTATCAAAATTTCAAACTATAACTTAATAACTTTTGCATAAGCTTTTCTCAGGCTTCTATTAAGTCCCTTCTGCACTTCTTTAGTGGGATTTTAATTAAAGTTGGTGGAAATTATAAGTTATAAAAGCATATATGCATCTTTTAAGCATAAGCTCTATTTGAAGTACAAAACTCAAAAAAATATTGAAGGAACATTCCAGTTAACAGTCAAAATTCATTAGGCTTGGCTAAGAGAGAAGTAGATGAGAAGATTGAAAACAAAATAGAAGAGCTTTGGTCTCTCGTTTATCAGCAGTGGGATGATCATCTTTTTGTCTTACAGAAGGAAAAGTCTGTCTTCGATGTTGCTTTCATTCCTAACTAATTTGTCAGTTGAGTACCTTTAAGTGGTTAAAGTGGAATTAGAAGTTTGCAAACCTTTTCCTGTGAGCAGCTGTGTGTCCTTAGCTGGCGTGTCCCAGCCTTGGTTTCTGCCAGCCCATCACCATTGACACCCTGCGGGAGAAACGCCCTCTCCTCGATGCAGTTGACCATGACAGAAGACCCAGCGTCCTGGTGAGCAGAGTTTTTTGTTTCAAAGAAATCAGTTTTAAACCTCTCTGTTTGCTCAGACATCCTAGCAGAGGTTTGCATGCCATCCTATATAACAGGGGTCAATATTTAACGAGCAAGCTAATGCTGCTGTTCTTATATTGTATTTTGAGTTTGCCTTTCTGCTTCCTTATTTGTTTTATTAACAAAGCATTCTCAAGAACAACTCTTTTCTCTGAGTAGTAATTCTTTAACCCAGCCTTTGATTTTGTAACCTGCTGTTGCAGGAAAACTCACAATCTAATGCAGATGCCTAATGCAAAATCTGTCTTGGAAAGCTGATTAGCTTCCTCAGAAAGTGTGGAAGATAACATAAGCTTTTTCCTGAATATATGATTGTGTTGGTATTTTTTCTAAGCTGTGAGGTTGCTTTGATTGATGAATGCTTTGAAGATTAATTTTCCCTCAGAGGACTCCCTTTGGTGTTTGTAGCACTGTTTAAATGCAGGTGCAGTGGTGGCAGTTGAACTGTGCAGAGTTTAAAGCAGGAGTGGATAGAGCTGGGTGTGCTGTACCTGTTCAGGGCCAGCCTGCAGAGGATTTCCCCTGCCTGTAACAGGGACATTCTCTGGGCTCACAGAATCCATCACTCAACTGTGGCACCTTTTGTTGGGCTCCTCACCCAAGTGGATGGGGAAGGTCAAGAACCTGTTTAAATGTTTACTCTTACCACAGAGAGCAAATAATGAAGTGCAAACTCTTAATTGTTTAGCAAATATATTACATGTTATATTGTGCATTCTTTATTAGAAGTGTTAAAGAGAAACATCTCAAAAACTGTTTTTCAAACATCTTGGTACTACTGGAGGCCTCTTACTGCTGTGGAAAAATAAACATCCATACCTTTATACACAAGTGATTTAGACAATTAAACAAGTAATTTAAACAACTAAAATTACAACACAAGTAATTTTAAGTACTGGCGTTAAAAAACTCCAGAGGCAGCTCAGGAGAAGCAGGAGGCTGGTGCAGGTACAGCACAGTCACTGCTGTCTCTGTGCCAGAAGTGTCACTTCAGAGTGGAAACACAATTTTCTGAGTGAACTGACATCAGGCATGTGCCAACATAGAGTGCATTTCCTGTCAGAGTGGCAGGAGGCAGCTGTGGGAGCTGTGCTTGAATTTATTCTGTTAAAAATATATATTTAATCTTGTAGAAAACTTTCACTTTTTTCTTATTGCAGTCTCCTTCTGCTGTGGAGCTTCCCAAGATTGAGGGTCAGTTATCTTTATTTAACTTGCATCTATCCATTAATAAATGAAATATTTTTATTTTATTATTATATTTTATTTTATTTTTAGAAATTATTTTTAGATTTGTTGCGCACTTTAGAAATTTGTTTGAGACAATCCTAAAATTTCCTTCTTAATGACATCTGCCATTCATTTGAAAACATCATGTGTTATAAAGCTGTTTTTTAATGCATGCAGTTTTCAGCCACAGGGTTTTGAAGTCTGAAGGGTATATGAGGTCTCCTTTCCTTTTCATCTGCCTTTAATAGGCTATTGTTGCCCTCCTTTCATAAATGAGGAATGAACTGATGTTCATTATTCAGAAATAATTGGTCTTGTTCTTACAAGTAGTCAGGATGGAACTGTAGTATGAGAAGGGTCTTGTGTTCACTCTCGTCTCATCTGAACTACAGGAAAGTAGAAATTGGACTTTAGGGTTTTAAAAAACCCATGCCAGATTATTGCTGGAGACCAAAGCAGTTTTTAAATACAGCATCCGAGTTTTGTTCTGAGATGAACAAATCAACATCTCCTCTGGTGGTGTATTTAAATATTGTGTCTAAACAGAGAACTCATAAGTTATGGAAGACTTAGGAATACAATTTAGAAGTTAATATTATAATTTCTGGAGAAACTTCACCTGTAAAATAAAATTCCTAAACCTGGATTCTGCACTGTGGTCTTGTTACTTCTGAGATTTTCTGTGAAAGGATGGGGATGTGATATATTAAGCCCTTAAATTAATGTGACTGTTTGATCAGTTCCTGGTTGTATTAAATTACTTGTTCAGTCTCTTTAGGCCAAGTTTTAGACCCAGTGTCAGAGATTCAGTGCTCTGTTAACAATTCCATGACTGTTCTGTAACTGTGGCTGTCACAGCTGTGGTGTTGTTTGGGGAGCCAGTCAGATGGGAAACCAGCCTGCAGCTGATAATTGATGTTTTGCTGACAAGTGGCTATCCTGGAAATCCCTATGAGCAGGAAAACTACCCTCACATTCCTGTGCTTGCCTGTAACATGGACCTGATGTGGGTGGCTGAGGCACAGTCCCCAAGGTAATTGCTTTATTCATATAATTGGGGTTTATTTGGGGCTTCCTTATTTTTCCAGTAGGATTTAGAGTCAGCACTTGAATACAGAATTCTTGATGGAGCTTCACAGCAGGGCTTGGCTTTGGATGCAATGTCTCTAATGCACTTTCAGCTAATGCTGCCTTGTTGCTGGCTGCATTATTGCATCCAGGAAATCGGGTACTCAAGAGAAACGCTGCTTTTAAGCTGGAAACCCTTTTGTTTCCTCACTCCCAGAGCAGTGGAGAGAGGATTTTTCCTGAGGGCCTCAGAGCCTCGGTTCAAAGGCAAAAACAAAAGAATTATCAAGGCTATTGTTTCATTTCATTAGGTCCCTCTTTGATATTTCTTTTTCCTGGTAGGGTAAAGAGCTGACCCTGCTGCTTGAAAGCACTGAGTGTTCTGAGCTGAGGACAGTGCAGTGAGCTCTTTAAGGAGCACAAGAGAAAACAAGTAGAACACCCAGAACAAGGTGTCGGGACCTCTTAAAGGGGTTTTGTTTGATTTTGCTTTCAGTAGAAGGTACCTCTTTAATAGGTTTGTTTCCCCTCCCTTCCCCTCAGTCTGTAATTGGAAATAGAAACTTGTAACTGTGACTTGATTGCTGCCTGAGTCCTGGGTCAAAGATCTGCTCAGACACCTGTCTTTGGAAGCAAAGGCCATCTCTTATTAGCATAGTGGAAAAGATACATGTGTGATGGCTTCAGGCTGCGGTAAGGCAGCCGGGATACCTCCAATGAGCAATTCTAAATTTAGATAAATCTGTTGTGCCATCCCAGTAATGTGGGTTTATTGTGGTGTCTGTTGTTCAGATGATCAGCACTTAATTTTCAGTGAACCAGCTGCAGAAATGTTGCATGCTGAGGGGAATCTGATAGTTGCAGGACATGATTTATTCCTATAAAATCATGAAATGAAAAAGCCTTGTTTGGTATTTTTAATCTATGCTTAATGTAATTTGATTTGGTTTTATATCTGTGGGTTTGGGGATGGAGCGTTCATAGTTTGGTTTTGTATCTGTGTAGGTTTGGGATGGAACATTCATGGTTTAGTTTTATATCTGTGTGGGTTTGGGGATGGAGCGTTCATGGTTTGGTTTTGTATCTGTGTAGGTTTGGGCACAGGACATTCATGGTTTAGTTTTATATCTGTGTGGGTTTGGAGATGGAGTGTTCATGGTTTGGTTTTGTATCTGTGTAGGTTTGGGCACAGGACATTCATGGTTTAGTTTTATATCTGTGTGGGTTTGGAGATGGAGTGTTCATGGTTTGGTTTTGTATCTGTGTAGGTTTGGGCACGGGACATTCATGGTTTGTTTGGAAAACATTTACAAGAAAATCACTGGCAAAGACCTGAAGTACGAGGTGCTGATGGGCAAACCCAGCAGGCTGACATACCAATATGCAGAGCACCTGATCCGGGCCCAGGCCCTGCAGAGGAGCTGGGAGCAGCCCATCCACACCCTCTATGCTGTGGGGTAAGGTGTGCTGAGGCTGGCAAACACACCAGGAAATTACAGTGCCAATGCCAGACAAGAAAAACACACATCTCTTACCAGCTTGTTTCTCCTGCCATTAAGACCATGCAGTTTTTTGGTGCTATGGTGTGTTTTTTATGAGGTTTCTAATCTTAAAAATCAATGATGCTTTGATCTTTTTACGTGCAATTCCTACAGAAGCGCAAAAGGTATTTTATATGCAACTAAGATTTCTCCTGATTTTTAATTCATTTATTTATTTTCTGTAATAGGCTGTGTAAATCTAACAAAAAGGGTTTGCCTGTGTGTTTATTCTATTAGGTTAGTGATGTAACACCAACTGCCCTTGAGCAAAGGACAGTTAGAGACTGTAGAGCTAGACTTTATCTCTGAGGTTATTTAGGTTGGTCATATGCTATTGCATGTGCTGCCACATCACAGAATCCTTTTCAGAGGAGATAAAGCTGTATTGTATTAAAGACTGCTCCAGAATCTCTAAGATGTTTGGAAATACAATAAGCCCAATCATGGGCTGCTCATACCTTGATTTTCTCTCCCCTTGCCCCAGTCTGCAACATGGAGAGCGACTCATTTTTATCCTGTCATGCTTCATGAAAATGATGCAATAAAATAGCTGCAGGGTTGGAGTTCTCCATGTGGCTGATCTCACATGAAGTTGTGTGTACAATAAACTGTTAAATGGAAACTGTAAGAATGACTCTTGACAGCTAAAGCTGCAGTGCTGACTGAGTTTCTCCTTTGCAGGGACAATCTGATGACGGATGTGTACGGTGCTAACCTGTACAACCGCTACCTGGAGAGCTCCAGGACTGGCTCCAAATCCCGCCTCCAGGCCAAGCTCTCTGGAGGCAGAGGCCCTGCCAGGCTCTCTCAGGGTGATGAGATTGGCCTCAGCTGGGAGAACGAGCTGGCATCTGCAACTGCTGCCCACTGCAGGTCTGTCCTGGTTTGTACTGGGGTGTACAGCCCCCACAGCGAGGTGCCCCTGGACGCCAGGGACAGCGTCACCCAGACCGTGTTCCACGGCCACAGGGATTTCAGGTTCGACCCTGGCTTGGTGGAACCAGATCACATCGTGCCAGATGTGGATGCTGCTGTAGACCTGGTCTTCCAGCTGGAGAACTTTGCACCTAATTGAGGTGACATGATTTCGTAAGGATCACTCAGTGCTGTGCTTTACAAGAGTGCCACAAACTGCTGCCTTCTAAACTTTTTTAACCCCTAAATTGATGCAATCTAATATTAAGTATGCTTATTAGAAGTACATTAGTGTGTTTGAGTAAATATCAATAATGCTTTCTATAGTGCTTCTAAATATGTAACTTCTGGCTTGAGTTGCCCATTGTTGTCTTCCTCTTTGTCATGGTAGGGACTTCAATAGCAATATTTCATAGTAGCCTATTCATGTACTGGTACTTAAATCCCTCCACAACAGTACCTCCTTTTGTTTGCTGGAAGGTTTAGCTTTTAGGTGTTGGGGATCTTGAGGATATCAGCTTGTGGTGCTGGCATCACTCAGTCCATTCCACATGGGCTGGTCCAGAGCACACCATGTCTTAGTGCCTGGCATTCTGCAAGTGCTGAATGCTCCCTTCAATCAGAGTGGAGTTCAATCTGTTCCACTTTGGTCTTGCTCTCATTTAACCTGCTGCTGCCTCTCTTTGTGTCTGTTTTTCCATGTCCCTGGAGTTTTATTGCTCCTCTCTGCTGTGTGAAGCCTTAACTGTGTTCGAGCTTCACAGTCCTGCAAGGGAAGCAGCAGACCTGGGTGCTGTCTGTAGCCTTCTGCTGTTTGCCTTTCTATCTGCATCTTTCCCTTTCCCTTTCCCTTTCCCTTTCCCTTTCTTTCCTTTCCTTTCCTTTCCTTTCCTTTCCTTTCCTTTCCTTTCCTTTCCTTTCCTTTCCTTTCCTTTCCTTTCCTTTCCTTTCCTTTCCTTTCCTTTCCTTTCCTTTCCTCTTTCCATCTTAGAAAGCTTTGACAGTTTTGTTTCAGGTTTTCCTGTGAGTTGGGATTTTACCACTGAATCAGGGACTACTGCTTGGCCAAAAAGTGCCTCCTAATTTACTTGAAGCCTCATACCACTGTGGTAATTAACTGGCCTTTAGTGTAATATATTTCAACTAATGTCAATGTTACATGTTGTTTGGCTCATGGATTTTATAGCTGTTTGTTTAAAATGAAAAAGTAATTTATTTTTTGTTATTTTTGTAAAATACTTCTAAAGTTTTCATCCCAGAGATGCCTTTGAAAATATTTGTGTTATTTGTTATGACAAATATTTGTTGTAACAGTATGTGTTGTATTTGTGACATAAGCTTGGGAAACATAACCCAGTTGTTTCAAAACCAAAGTCAACACAAAGATCAATTCACATTAGGGACTAGTCAGGTTTTTAAGGTTGAATTTTTAAAGGTTTTTTTTCAAATTAGGAATTGTACAAAGAAAAACCTGGGTGTTCATTTCTCCCAGGTTCCTGCAGGGCTGGCAGAATGACTTCCTGGCCAAATCCTTCACTGCTCCTTATCCCAACAGCAACTCTGAGAGCTCACAGCTGCTGTGAAGTCAGAGTTTGCTGTTGTGTTGCCTCTGCTTGCCAAGCACTGTAATCCCCTCTCCACTGGCAGGATTGTTGATTCATCTCTTGTAAAGTTCCCTAAGTAGCTTTCAGTGTCTGGCTGGATCCAGTGTAAGGACACTGCTCTAAACAGTTGATTTCCTGCTTCTTCACTGGAAAAGTATTTACAGCAGCACATTCTTGCCTTTTTATTGGTACAATAAACAGAGATCTACCTGTTTCTTTAGCACTTTTCTGTAATATACCAAGTATTTGCAAAGAATGCCAAATCTAAGTAAAGATTGTAATTTTGTAAGGTCAGGATAATTTGAAGTTGTTTCAGTACTGAAGCATGTTGCAGAACTCTCTAGCTTTACCAGAATCAGTGAAGCAAGGAATAAAAATGTTGGAAGTTGCTGAAGAACAGAAAATGTTCCGTTTGTTTCTCCTTTTTTTTCTCTCCAGTGTGGATGAACACTTCAAAAAGGTTCATGAAGGAACTATAGACCTCATGGAGACATTAACATAAAAAGTGTTTATAGAAAAGAAAGCCAGTCCTTTTTTCTCTGTCACATCATCAGTAAAATCTATAAACCCTTCCCCCCAGTGCAGTTCTCCCAAGCCTCAGGGCATCCCAGATTCTCCAGCTCCATGGACTGAACTCCAGCTTGGTGAGTGGCAGCTTGGGCTTGGCAGACTCTCAAAAAGCCAAAGTGCTGAAAAAAACAGCAGATGAAGGAAATAAAGGTAATTAGAAATAGTGACCTGGATAACACTAGACAGAGAAGGCAATTGCCAAAAGAGGTGGAAATCTCCTTCCCTCAGTGTAAAGGGGAGAAGCTGGGATTACAGGAGTTCCTCTGAAACTCAATGGTGTGCCTGTATGCTCTGTGACTTGATCAGAAATGGGTACTGACAGATATCACAGCATATCTCACACAGTCTGTATTAAAATTTTTTGTCTAGACAAGGATGAATTCTTGGGTGATGAAATATATCCTGTTTTCAACGTTGACAGAAACAGGCTGCACACTTAAAAGTTTCAGGAAAGTGTTTCTGTGGTCACTTCTGTGTATAAAGCAGGGGAGTGCTTATTCCAAATAGCACAGGTGGGTTTACTTTGTGAAAAGATTGGTTTAATTTCTAATTCAGACCACCAAAGACTCAGCTGGTCTTAAAAGTTCTCCTTGCATTGTGTTGGTCTTGCATGCCAGTCTGGAATCTGAGACCAAGCTAAGCATGCCTTACAATTTAACACCCAGCAGGTGATTTATTTTTTTGCTGGTTTATTTGTTGACCTTTTCCTGAAAAGCAGAAGCAGCACCTGTTGTACAGGTAAGAATCTCAGAATCAGATTTTCAGTAGGATGTGGAATTCGTGCCTTGTTTTATGGAATTGTATCTGGGAAAATGCTTTCTGCTAGTTTAGCAGCTAACTTCCTGCCCGTAGATGTGGAGAAAAAATACTCAGTGAGCTTAAACTATAAAAAATACAGGGGTTTTTTTGAAGGCACAAGCTACATAATAAAAAGTCAGTTCACCACAGCAAATGAAAAATGGTTGTGGTGTGTGTAGATCTCTTGTATCCAGACTATTTCACATTCTTAGAGAATTCCAGGAAGAGTTCTCAGAAATGGAACATTATTTCTACGTGCTCATCATGTGCACTTATAGCAAGCCATTACAAGTGAAAAGTTGGGTTCTTTTCCCCACACAAACTCAGAAACTCCAGTTTAAATATGTAGAACACCTGAGAAAATCAAGCTCAGTCCCTCCCAAGAGCAGGCAGGTGTCACTCGTGCCACCTGTGCCATTTCCCTCTCACACGGATGCGCCGGGGCAGGCTCAGCCACAATGGTTCAGGAGTGGAAGTGTCTCCTCAAAGAGAATGAATACAAATTCAGCTGCACCCAGCACTCTGAGGTACCAGCTCGAGAGCCTGGCCATGGCACTGACAACTCTTTTGACACCCAAGGCTGTAACTGAAACAGCAGACAATGCAAACTGAGTAATTCAATATTTGGCTCCTGTGGATCACAAATACCCATCTGCTGACGTTGAAATTAAAGAGCCAAGCAAAAAGAAAGGGGTGTTGCTTTGTTTAATTTACAGCACTTCAATAAAATCCAGGATCTAAACGTTCCCTCGGGGAGGTACAGTTGTAACTACATTGTTCACACTTAATTGCAAGCACTGAAAAAGTTATTTGCACTTCTCCAACACAGAGCATTTCGGGTTTCATTCTTCATCTTCCAGACAGCTCTGCTGGAGTTTGCTAACTGGGAACAATTGAAAGTGCATGCATTTCTGAAGTGATGGACAGTTGGGAGGTAAGAGGAAGTTCAGCACCATTTGTTTAATTAAGAGTACATTAGGTCATATCTTTTGTAAAAGTAGACCGTACATCACTGTAGGACAGGATACATAATTCTTAAAATTGATTTTGTTTCTGATTGCATACCACAACAAGGTACATGCATAAAATAACAACAAAAGGTATTAATTGGCAAATGTTTACTTTAATTAAACCTTTTATATGATACACAGTACAATGTATCCTCTACTTTGCTAATTCACAACAAAAGCAGGTTTCATGTTTAAAAATACTTTTCATAATAAATTCATAAATAGATGAAGGTAAAGTATAAAAAATTACCATAGTATGCAAGCTTGCTCCCTTGTCTCCTCATATTCCAAATCATTTAGTCAGTATTGTGATAAGAAAGTTTAAAAGCAAAACAGTTACTGATGATTAGAAATGTACAGCCTGCATCTCTCGAAGAAACCTTGAAAAGCAACAGATTTGTCCTAGAAAATGCAGAACCATTTTAACACTGTTATCACCCAAACCTCTCAAATAATTTTGGAATGCAGTGAATGAATTCAATATGAATTAGAGATTTTTTCCTTCCCCCCAAGAGATGTGTGTGAGCCAGACTGGCTGGGATGCTCCCTGCTCTGCAGCTGTGGGGTTTTTACCTGTCAGATCTCAGCGAGTGAGGCACAGAAGAGGGAAAAGCTGGCTGACAGCACAGAGCACATCTGCCTATCAGAAATCTGAAAGAGAAATCTTTAAAAACAGTTACAAAGAACTAAATTCACCTTCTGCTCAGTACATGCCTGTATCTATTTTCTGACTGGCAGGCAGGACAGTGTCCCCCACTGGCTTCCCCTGTTTTGGGAATGGTTTTTGTGTCTCACCATTCCTACACAACTCTGTGGGGAACCCCTGATACTGCCCCACCAAGCCCTATTAGCAAACTTATTCTCCCCATCAATATTATCACTCTCTTAAGAAAGCATTTATTTTGTCAAGTATCAAACTACTTTTCACAATTTATCTATTTTAATATCATTTATAAAGGGAAAAATCTTACTTATGCTGAAATAGGAAATGAACATGAAAAATGCTGAATAACCAGGATGCTCTCCTTTCACATTCATGATTTTTTTTTCTCTGATAACTATTTCCCTTTAGTGCAAAACCACTTCCACACAAGTTTTGTTCTTTACTTGTAATGGTACCGAGATGCTTTTGAAGAGATAGGGAGGCATCTGTCTGCAGCTTTCGTGTCTGTGTAAATTCAGCTCTTGGCTCACTTCTAAAAAATGTCTTCAAGCTTTCAAGGCCAGTTTGCAAAGGACAATCTTCCAAACCCTTGCTTTCATATATGATAGTCTAGGCACCCAAAACCAGCAAGAGCTCCACTTTTGGTGAAGCTCTTGGAAATCTATCAGTATTAGCTAATAGGAAAGCTATTAGTGCTTTCAGCTGGGCTTCATTTAGTTTTTTTCCCCTGAAAAACCTGCTTTCCAGTACTGTGAGAGTAAGAAAATCATCAAGACTTCTCCTCTGTTCTTAAGTATTTTCTTTTTTTCTCAAATTTTGTTTTGCAAAGTAAACATTAGCAGGTTTCTGGGCCAATATTTATTTGGTTTTATATTTACACAATTATAAATATTTGTACAAGTTCCATCCATGATGATGGACTGGATGAGGAACTGGAGATAAAATTAGCTTGAAATCAATACAAAGGGTAACAAAGGCTCCTGGGAAACCACATTCTGCTGATGATTTAATTTCAGTATTTGCCTCTGCATTCCACTCCCAAGTGCTACAAGGCAGAGATCAATGTCCCCTCCTGTGCTTTTGTAATATTTTTGCATACTTTGGTACTGCCAAAGAGAAATGATAAATACTAATGCAAATACATGATCAGCCAGGGCGATCTGCTTAAAAGCAATTACTGCACCTTAGTCCTGTTAATGTTCAACTGGCAGTAAACAGATTTCTTGGCAAATGTTTATGCTGTGAACTCTGAACAAGCACTACTGAATTATTCACTTGATGTACATCAGTGCCCTTTTATACCCCGAGAGCTGAAACTCAGGTTTTTACCCATAAATCACAGGTTTATTGCTCCTCACTCTCTTCACTCCAGTATCCTTTTGGGTTCAATAGGATTAATGGAGTTAAACCAACAATCTCCCTAATGCCTGAATTCCATAGCTGTGTGTGTATTCCAGGTTTGATAGTCTCCAGCAGGACAGTGAAAATCTCAACATTTACTGTTTATTTCTGGTCAAGAAGCTCCCAGCCACTGGGCAGTGAACAAAGGAAGGGTTTGGTAATCAAAATAAACTTTAACTACTGACAGCCCAAGCACCACCAGCTGCTAACTTAAAAAAATAAACCAGATCTTCAGGTTTCTTCTGAAAAAAAATAAAAAATAAACCGTCTTCTTTTATTTATTTTGTTCAGTTAGGAGGGCATGCAAACTTGCACTCCACTTGTTACAACACAGAAGAGCCAAGAGTTAAAACTGATTTAAAGCTACAGTTTTAACTGAAAACAAATTGGAATTTGTGCCTTCATTTAAAGTACAGCAAACAAATCACTGCTGCTGTATTGCACATTTTCTGACTGAACCAGACCAACCTGCAGATAGAGCCTCACCCTTCAAGCCGAGTTTAAGAGATACATCCAGGCAAATTGTAATGAAAAGTGTATTGCCTGGTCTAATTCTACATATTCACTAAACAAACCTCAAAACAAAGAAAATGGATCAGTGATTCCTCAGTTCTTCATCTACTGTAAAAACACAGTCATTCACTGGCTGCACTGGCAGCAGGATTTGTGTTCACTTTGCTTCTTGTTCCAGTTTTAAGATGAGTTTCTATGTAAACCACGGATTTCAGTCCGAGAAGTAGCAATACTGTTCTTAACTCATGCGGATTTTTCTCAGCATTAAATAATTTGGCACCAATCCTGCAGGCAGTGGGGGCTGAGCTCAGCTGGGGGTCCCTGTCCAAGCAGAACTGCAGGACCATGACCTACAGATACAAACTGTAACAGGTCATGACAGAAAGTGAAATGTTTGCTAATATTCTGTACCTTAAGGATCTCACCAGGAGGAAAAGCAGTCACCAGCACTGAGTTTTAGCTTGGACTGTCTTCACAGTTTCTCCTGAGAGCAGAATATAGGGAATACAACAACTCTAGGGTTTGGAAAATTCCCATTTTCATTCCCATTCCCAACTTCAAGTCCCCAAATGTCCAGCTGGACATTTATTGCCTACTATCTTTGTAAGTAGGAATATGCTAAAAACTATCCATACCACTACCAAGTACTGCAGCTCAGCCTGCCCTTCTGTAGAAAATATCTGAATTGTGAAAACTATACTAAGTTGAAAAACTTAAGGCCTTTTCATTCTCACAACTATAAAATTTGAAAACTAACCCCTTAGATAGAAGCAAAAAGGCTACAAAGCACACATTACTCTTTAGTTATCTACCTCGCAGTTTTAAAAAACCAGAAAGAGCAGAGAATAGTTTAATATTTTCAACAGGAAGATGAATAGTATTAAAATTGGTATCCATTAGCCCTTTCCTAAATCTTCCTAATTTTCATGGCACTGGATATGCTGAATGACTAAAATGGTGCAGGCCTAGTAGTAAAACAATTCCTTTTTGATCTGGATTTTTCAAAGAGTCAAGTGATTTCAAATGGGTGCTTTTTGACAGTAACTCCTTCAAATTACCAGAATTGCAAATATCACTTGCCATCCCTGAACACCTTTGCTTTATCTGCAGAGTTTAAAAAATATTGCTGCTCCTGCTCTCTCATGCAAATGCACTTCTGGAAGGTGCCTGAGAGGGTAAATGCAGAGGAATCCATCAGTACCTCAGCTACATCTACAAGATACTCTACAGAGCTGCAGCTGAAAGAACTGGATTATGAAATCTATTTTACTTTATGTAGACTTTTGATCTACTACGAAAGATTTTTCCTGCTGAGTGTTTTAAAGAAATGAAAAGCAACTGGTAACTTGTGATACGGAGAGGGGAACATTTGGGTACAAAGCTGGGAGGGAATCACTAAAAAAGACATTGGTTTCTCACAACCAAGAAGTTGCAATCATGCAGATCTCAGCTATTCTGAGGTCTTCTTCCCCATTATATGCCCATGTAGTATTTAAAGAGATGGTTTAAAAAACAAAACTGATACAAAAGTCAAATCCACTTATGCCACTTATGCACTCTGGTATAACATCAAATGTCTGACCAGAATGATCCCTGTATTTGACCTTTAGGCACATGGCAAGAGATCTTGGCTACAGTCAGTTCAAGGTTTCTCCAGTTCCTCTTTCCAGTGGTGCAGGTCTTGAGTTGTGGAATGAAATGATGAGACCTGAGAGCAAAATCTCAGTGATGCTTCCACTTGGAAAAAGGAGCTACCACTGTGCAAACAACAGGCAAATGAAATGCATCTTCCCTCTCCTCAAGGCTGTTTTAAATCAACACCCTGGTCCAGCCCTGCTTGTGATAGTGGCTCAGGCTGGTTTTCTGTTAAAACACTAACTTCAAATGCTAACAAAAACCTGAGAGAAGCTCCCCCACCTGGGCCTGCTCCAACAGCAACTAGCAATTCATATGCCCTACAACAGGCGACTGCTATTTGGTCCTGTAATCAAAATCTTGGCTATTATGATCCTTGAAATACCATCATCAAAGACACTGACACTTTCTGGTCACTAGTGGAGTGCTGAGGATTTGAGGAGACACTGTCAAGATTGCCTATTCCAAAAGTGACCTCCTTTGCTACCAGTCCCACGCTAAATGCTCAGACCTTTGGGTTTGCATCACTCTCTTCCCCAACCAAATGTCTTCCCACCCCAAAACACCAAGTTCAAAGGAGTTTCCTCCATTTTTGTAACTCGTATGAAGGTTACAGAAAATAAAATGGTGGGGACAAATGTTGAATAAGTTTTTCAGAGGGTATGACTTTTAGGACTACCTCTCCAAAGTCCCTTTTGAAAAATAAGACACTGAAGCGAACAGGATTGTGTCTAACTTCTACAAAATTGCTGGTTTCACAGGAGGAGGAGGAGAATATGGCTACCATGCTACTCAGCATTAGGGTGAAGCACCATCTAAATTCCAGTAAAGTTAGGGACATCAGCTAGCTCTTATCAGCAACCACACCCCCAGCCTTCCACAACGTCTTTGCTGTCAAGCTTGATGCTGTCAGTGCTTTTCTCACTGAACATGGGCCCTCCATGCCTCATCATCAGCTCTGTGGCCATCTTCACAAAAGCCTCCTCCACGTTGCTGGAGTCTTTTGCAGAGGTCTCTATGGCACAGATGATGTTGTCATAGTGTTCAGCCAGGCTCTGAGCTTCTTCCAGCTGAACCTCTCTAAGGTCACTTAGGTCAGACTTGTTTCCTGGAAGGAAAGGAAATAACAGAGTGATTTATAATGGCTTGTTTGTGTCACAGAAGTGTCTGGCAGGAGGCTCTCAGGTTGCCCAAGGAAGCTGGAGAATTTCCATTCTGCAGGTTTTCAAAATGTGACTGACAAGGCCCTGAACCAACCTGACTCTGGCCTTGCTCTGAGCAGGAGGTTGGACTGGATAATCTCCCAGCCCTTCCCAACCTGGATTTCTCTTTTACCCAGAGAGAACAGAAAAAGCAACTGAAGAATGGTGGCTGTAGACCCTAATAGAAGAGAATAGGCTAGAAATTGAAGTTAAAACCATTCTGTGAAAACAGCAGCTATTTATTGCTTTCTAGGGAAATCTGGAATGGTACTGCTGTTGACTTAGCAGCTCTGCAGGCCCCAAGAGTCACATCCGAGTCCAAAACATTTGGGCTGGAAAGCACAACTCCAAGAAAAGAACTGACAAACTCTGATTGTCCCAAAGTCCTTCCAAAATTTCCTGTCTGCTGAAGCACGTGTGTGCGTTCCAACTCACCAAAACACATCGGCTTGCTATGATGGAGCTTCCCTGGGCCCTGGAAACCTAAAGATCTTGATGATGAAATGAAAAGGGAGAGGGGAAAAAAAGGAGAGGGGGAAAAAAGAAAAGGAGAGGTTAGAAAAAGAAAAGGAGAGGGGGGAAGAAAAGGAGAGGGGGAAAAGAAAAGGAGAGGAGGGAAAAAGAAAAGGAGAAGGGGGAAAGAAAAGGAGAGGGGGAAAAAGAAAAGGAGAGGGGGGAAAAAGAAAAGGAGAGGGGGGAAAGAAAAGGAGAGGGGGAAAAGAAAAGGAGAGGAGGGAAAAAGAAAAGGAGAAGGGGGAAAGAAAAGGAGAGGGGGAAAAAGAAAAGGATTCCCTAGCAGCTGTGCTTCAGACCTGGGAAATCCTGGGCATCCCAGTTATCCATTAAACAAGATGCAAAGGATTCAAAGCTGTCTACTTCTTAACAGAAGTTAATCAAGCAAAACATCTCAGTGTCAGTGAATCAGCTCTTTCAGTAAAATTTCCAATGGGGTCTATTGCACACACCTTAACTTCAGCCAAAACCCAAACCTGTGGCCACGTGAAGCAAGCAGTGGCACTTCCAACTCACCAATGAGTAACTGCACGATGCTGGAGCCGGCGTACTTCCTGACATCCTCGATCCAGCGAGGGATGGACAGGAAGGAGCCCCTCTTGCTGATGTCATAGGCCAGGATGGCCCCGTTGGCGCTGCGGTAATAACTCTGCGTGATGGTCCTGAACCTCTCCTGGCCCGCCGTGTCCCAGATCTGCAGCTGAGGGACACAGCACAGTGAGACACAGGACACACAGTGACACAGAGACACACAGAGTGACACAGAGTGACACACAGAGACACACAGTGACACACAGAGACACACACAGAGCGACAGAGTGACATAGAGTGACACACAGACACAGAGTGACACAGAGATACAGAGTGACATAGAGTGACACACAGAGACACACAGTGACACACAGAGACATAGTGACACACAGAGACACACACAGAGTGACACACAGAGACACACACAGTGACACAGAGTGACACACAGAGACACACACAAAGTGACATACAGCAACATAGAGTGACACACAGAGACATACAGAGACACACAGAGTAACACACAGAGACAAACACAGGGACAGAGACACACAGAGACAACAAAGAGTAACACACAGAGTGACACACAGAGACACACACAGAGTGACACCCAGAGTGACACANAGACAACAAAGAGTAACACACAGAGTGACACACAGAGACACACACAGAGTGACACCCAGAGTGACACACAGAGTGACACAAGAGACACCCAGAGAGACACACAGACAGAGTGACACAGAGTGACACCCAGACACAAACAGTGACATACAGTGACACACACAGAGACAGACACACAGAGTGAAAGAGAGTGACAGAGTGACACAGGGACAGAGACACACAGAAACACACAGAGTGACACACAGAGTGACACACAGAGTGACACACAGCAGCTGCTCTCCTCAGCCAAGAGAGAGGACTTGACCCAAAAGCCTCAATCCAAATCTCCTGTATACGCAGCACGTTCTAGCCCTGTATTTATCTAGCCTGTACACATGATTTTCTGAGCCTGAGAATGTTCAGTCTGTCAGTGGCTGATCTGTTCCCAAGGGAAAATCTTTTGGGAAACATCTCTTTCAAAAACTGTTTTTTATAATTAAGTTTTATTTCTCTAAACAATGCCACACAGCTGTTCTCAATGTGTTTTTCTCTTGTTCCACCAACAGGACCAGAGAAGTAGTTCCTTTAACCAATCATGTTAACCTGTATCAGAACACCTTATAAAAAGAGTCGCAAACCCCAAAATAAAATCTTTTCTACCTCATTAAAATCAAACCTCACTGTTGTAATTTAAATCCACTCTTCTATTTCGTATCCACTAGCAACACTAGCCTTTTGTTCATGTTTAGTTCTTTTGTCTAAGGATGAGAATATATGCTTGAGAACCTTGACATAAACATATATATAATAATTACATGCATATATATATATATATGTATATATGTATGTAATCTCTGCTGAGAACTTGGCTGCTCTAAGTAAGTATGTGACCTTGGTTTCCTGCCATCCTTCTGTGGCAGATTTTGGAATTCTCTTCTGTGCCCAGCCCTACTCCTTTGTCACAGCAGAACAAGGTGCCAGCCTGCAGCCAAGGTCACCTGGTGTGTCACTAAAACTACAGATGGCTTTTGGCTGCCACACCGTCTGTGGTTCTGCCAGTTCTGCAACAGGGGCAGGAACAAAGGGAGCAGGATGTGGTCACATAATCTGGGAGCACTGATGCTGTTTTAGAAGGAAATATGAGACAATTTAAAGAATACAGATAAAGAGCGTGCAAAAGAAATGCCAGCAACCCTAGGCCTCACTAAAGTCAGTCAAGGGTCTGGTCTGTCGAAAATCACCTGTCCTTTTTTGGGTGGTAAAGCAGACATTACATCTGGGCAGGAAAAAGAAATGCTTGGCTTATACACTTCTGCCTAAATCCAGCAGCATAAGAATTATGAGTTTGGTATCAGAGTCTGAGTTCCCAGTACTAGATGTTCCAGAGGAAGAAACCAAAGAATTCAATGTGGACTAACACAATATTCTGCTCATAGGGAATTTCTTTGTAAATACTGTTTTTATGGGTTGTCTAATGTCCTGGAACATGATGGTTTATATTCCAGAATCTTTTAATCTAAAGTAACTGTGGATGGTCTCATCCTCCATATAAATCTCTATTTTTTCTGAATCTTCCAAAGTTCTTGGCTTCACTATATAGTCATACTGAAACTAAAGAATTTCCTTTTATAAATTTATATTCTATTGCCCTTTCACTTCTCTATCCCCAAATGATTAATGGGAGACCACTGCTTGTCATTTTGTGCCATTGTCATCTAATGTCAGTGCACCTCCACTGAAAGAGAACATGAGCAAATACTACTCGGGATTTTAATCCTCCCATAGCATGGACTTTTTATTTATAGTTTCCCCTCTCTCTGAACCCCCTTATTTTAAAGTGTTGTCAACAACTGAACACAATGTGCCATTTAATACCAAATATTATGGAATACTTTTTCCTTTTACTTCTTTTGCACAGTAGTGTTTTCTTTGTATCTTGACTCTGCTGCATTTCTGAGCAGCAAATTTCACTTTGGAAAAGGCTGTGCTGATAAGATCTCACTTCCTGTGCTAAGCAAGCACTCAGATCCCAGCTGATCTATGTACAGCTGAAAAGGAATCAAACCAAGGAAAAAGGACTTCTTAGTTCTGGTAAGAGTATTCTCAGAGAAGGGACTGTAATGGACCCAGAAACCCACAAAGCAATGATTATTAATTAAACAGAAAATGGTTCAGAACAGTCAACAGCACTTACCAGGAACAAGGAAATTGGGGGCAGGTGTACGGGTGATCTATGTTCCCAAGTCTCCCACCAGACCTTTGTGCTTGTTCAATCTCAATACTTGATTAGGTCAAGTGCTAGAAAAGGCTAATGATGATTACTCAGCTCTTGGGAAGGGCCTGAGGGATTCAGTGCATATGGACAAATTGGGAACATTTGAATTCAAAAATAAAATTGTTTCCTCTTACACTTCTCATGTGGTGTAAATAAAAATGCAGAGTGACTGACTTAAGAACAACTTCCCTCCCAGTTTGGAAGCTTGAAAACCTTGTCTTGTCACATCATTAGTAATTTGAATAAAGTCTTATATCATTAAGAATACACACTATAGACACAGCAAGGAAGAATTATGAACAAGATTACTTACTGTAAAGCAAGTTGTATTTCTAAAGGAAAAATAGAGCTAGTTTGCTTGACAGCATCCTTAGAAAATTCTAAGAAAAATATTTCCATGTAACAATCAGTCTAATATATGGTTAAAAAGATAATTTAAGTAATTATAAAATACCAGTTCTGATCCTAAGTAAACATTATTTTCTCCAGCATGTCTACAGAGAAAAATGTCACAGAATTCTACTGAGAAAGAACCACGACAACTACACAAAAATACCAATCACAACTACAACTTTCACCAGCTTGTGCACAGTAAACACATTATTTCTGTTAAACTACATTCATGAGCATGTAACTTTTGACAAAAAAATAACAAAAACTCTTTGGAAAAAAAAAGTATCCTTAAATTGAGGGACTTTGGAATGAGAAACACTAAGTTAAATAACAAAAGGACTGCAGTAGCCACAGGTAACTAAAAAATATATGTTCATGTATTCTTTTGTATTGTACAAGTGTATGGCATATGTTGTAAATGGCACAAAGTTCTTAATTATTTATTTCCTTAATTTAAGTGCTTCAGCTTTGTAAGTGACATGATGGTAGCCACATGTGTCACTCAGTAACCTTTTAAAGCAGTTCCTGATTTTGTAATCAGGATTTAGCAACTCCTTTGGTGTAAGAAAGATGGAGAGAAGTTGGGAATGCTGGAGAATTGTGCTGAATTCATTTGAAACTACTAATTAAAAACACATATGAAAGCAGAGATTGGTGGCAGGCCTTCAGGGTGACCACTGCTAGGAACAAAAGAGAACAGGGTAAAGAACAGGGAGTAAATACTCATCGTTCAAAAGGAGTATGGCAGAGTAAAGAAGCCACCTTTCTGGTGCTAATTGTTTCACTGTATTTCTCTTATTTACTCACAAAAGCTGATTATTTTGATCTGCTCTTAGCTTTGAACTTCTTGGACAGCCACACTCTTCATGGTGGTACATAAAGGACAGTGAGAGACACCAGAAAAAACCTGAAAGAAGGAGTGTTTCAGTTGGATGCAAGGAGGAGAACAGAAGGTGATAAAATTCATGGAGATTCTCTGGAAGATCATTCTGGCATTTCTGCTCAGGCTTACAGAAAGCAGATTTTGAACTACAGAAACAGACAAAATGCTGAAGATGGTGAGTGACAGGTTGGCCAAAGAGCACAGTAAATGATCATTACCAAATGGGCCTATGTGGCTGCTCCTAGCATTGATAAACATATTGTTTATCAAAGGTTAATGCTTAACAGATGGCCCCAAGACACATTAAATAATTTCTCTCTCTCTCTCTTCCTACATAATTTATTAAAGTACTTTCCTGATTCTCCTGATGTATCACAGGAATTCATGCGTACTTTTGCTTGTAGAGCAGCATAAATAATAAGTACATCCTCCATCTGATTCCTTCCTTTACAAAACCAGAAATGTCACTTTGCAGCAATATTCCATAGAATTTCCCAGAACTGAAATACTGGATCTAAAGACTGTGCTAAATTAATTTTAACCAACTGTGTCTGAATCCTGTCATCTCAAATGGCACAAAATAATATCCTTTACTGTAGGCTGGCAAATCACAACACTTGCTCCTAAAAACACTTATTGAAACAGCCTTGCAACTGAATCTGTGCAGTTTTTGCAAAAAGCAACCTCTCTTCAATTTAAAGTGATGCTCATAGACAGATCAGTCAAGATAAACTGCTCCATTCAAATGTTTCCCTTCACAATTTTCAGAGAATGAGGAATCCCTCTTTTTTGGCAATGCAGTATTCCCATTTGCTCTAGGGTATGAGTGTCAAAGGAGTGGACAGAGAACTACATTTTCCTCTGGATATCAAAGAACATTGCTTCCAATAGCTCTGCTTTTTTTCTCTGTAGCAAAATTATTAAATCCCCAGTCAGGAGACAAGACGGTTAACAAGTCACAACTTTGTATTACTGGCAATTTGGCCAGATCATGACACAAAAATACATTCTGGGCCATTCTGAAAGGAATACAGATCACAGCCACAAGGCCTGAATCAAAACCAATAATCTTGATAACATATGGGCTGAAAAAGCTTGTAAATAAAGAAGTGCAATGGTACATAAAGAAGTATTTGTTGTAAAAGGAATGTGTTTTCAACTGTTCTTTTCTCCTGCCTCTTTCTGGAAGTTATACTGAGGGGAAAAAAACTACGGCACAGAGGAAAAAATACTTCATGTAAAACACCATGAACCGACAGCATAAAGTATTAAAGACAGTTAATCAGCTCACAGGAAGTAATTCATCAAACAAAAAAGACTTTAGTTATCACTAACCATGATTTATGGACTTGGACTTAGGAATATCCTTGCCTTTCATTATGTAAAATCTTGGTTCCAGCATTTTATAAATATCTTCACTGTCAGTGACATAACAGTTATAAAACGTTTTTCTTCTGTTTGCCAGATTTTTTCATATCACTCAAAGAACAAGTAATTATTTTATCAATAGGACTTTAATCACTATGCATTAAGTGAATAACACCACTTCTGAACATTTCTGAGTGATTAACAAGACCAACTTTTGGGCACTATAGTCTGTCTGTACTCTAGGACTTAGCCAGCTAGGGAGGATGTCATTTAGAGAAAGCAATATGCATCAATTTCAAACAGCTGTACCAGAACACTTCTTTAAATCAAGTCAGCCTGCAGACATTTCATAAAGCTGATCTCTCCCTATATGAAGTTTAGTCAGCTTCAGCAGCTGTGTATGGAACACTACATGAGAGAATACAGCTTCAAGGTGCAAGGAAAGCCTCAAGTTTCATAAATAATTAAAAATAAAAGTTATTTGCAGCATCTTAACCTTCAGCATTCCAACAGGCACCTTTTCCCTTATCCAATAACAAAAAAACCAAAAATCAACAAAAACCACATCAAAAGAAAGTGAGATCTAAAATCCTTGAGTTCCAAGTGTTTCAGAAACATTATGTAACTGTGACGGGAACATTTGAAGTTTGAAACAGAAAGGGGACATTTAACGTTAAATTGTTTGTTTCAATCTCAAAGTAACTGCTGTTGGGTTGCAATACTGCCCTTACCCACACTAAAAATGAAGTTTAGGCTGCTGGGGAGGTGGAACAAGTAGCGTTCAAGAGCTCCTTGTTTTTGGGGGTTCTTTTGGTAGATATTTTGTTTTGAAGGAACTTCCAAAGATGAGCATCTAAAACATTGTAAAAATAGGAATTTTCTCATTCCTGAACCATTTGCTAAATAGAAAACAATACTGTCTTGAGTAGCATAAACCCCTAACAAAATCAAAGCAGCAGACAATTGCTTGGCCTGCTTTTGTAAGGCAAGAAGTGCAAATAGTGTGTGTTTTTCAGGGAGCTCAAAAAAGTGTAAGAAAATGCTTCCTTATTTCCTGTTTCCAAGAGCATGCTGAGCAAACCTAACCCAGGATAGATGGGCTGCTCTGACACCTCAATCCAACTGGAAAAGTCTGATTTAAACTTCACATGCACCCCACACCTTAACAGACCAAACAAAAAAGCCCCTCCAAGCAAATGCTTTCCTATTCAGGCTGTGTCCCTGACTCAGCAGCTGACAGAAGTATCTGTAAGATAAATCAGCAAGAGAGTGTTGGATTAATTTCCCTAAAGTGATACTTAAAATACACTTCTTCAATATGTACATTCCTCGTTTGTTTTTTTTATTTCTAAGTGGAAGTACAGAACAACCCAAAGAAAAAGAGAAGCTTCAAGACCTCGAACTTTCCTAGCTGTTTTTTGTAAAATACCTAGAAATAACACACAGGTTTTACAGACAGGCTGCTAATCCAGGAATATTCAGGTGTGTAAGTAGTGACAATATGAAAAAGCACACCTAGGAAGTCTGGCTGGTTTCCTGGGGTACTCCTTAAGTCCCTGGCACCAGGAACAGACACATTTGTCATTTTCTGTGTGTCCAGCATTTAAATGGAGACAGGTTTCAACCTTAAAGCAGAAGCCCCGCTCCTCACTTGCCAGAACTGGTGGAAGAGGCACTGACAGCACAAAAAACTCAGAAAAAAACCTCAGAAAACCTGAGTTTCCTTTTCAGCTCCTCAGCCCCAGCCCGATGTGACAGGGAAAGATGTGATACTAAGAAAATAAATACTACTGCAGGGTGTGGAGCTGCGAATCCCTCTCTTTTCCTAAAAAATACAAGCCTTCATTCCTCCTCTTTCCTGCAACTCTCTCACCTTAATATTCTGCTCACTGAAGTTAATTTATAAGAAAAAAAACAACAGAGGACTTTGACTTTTTGGTAAAGTTACTTTGATAAACACAGGCCAAAACTTAACTGCATCACTGTATTTGTGTGTCACCAAAAGCTCTACAATTCCATCATCCTTCTGCAGGCAGTGAGTGAATGAAATGCTTTTTAGTCTGGGGTTAAGGATAGTTGCATGACCCCATTCTGGAGGGGCTGGTGAAGGGATTGATCCCAGTTTAAAGCATCTGCTATAAACCGTAGACGATTTAAACATTTTCTCCCCACTGTTTACTGGCACTCCTGTGCTCAGAGTAAGCACAGTTGTAGGGAATCTGTGCCACTGAGAATCTGAGCATAGATCCACTGGGTATACGCCCTAGGCTCTTCCTAACCCTAATAACCAGATGATTTCCTCCAGCATTAAAAAAAAAAAAAAAACAGACATCAAATTTAGAGCTTATTGGTTCTATATAGAAGAACCGCAGGAACGGCACTTCCTGTGACACCCTCTGTAAACAGAGTCTAAAGATAATAACATGCCTAATTTAAGAACCTTCTCTCAATCTGCCAGTTCCACATCCCTTTCTGGAAACACCACAGTGCAGCTGAGCTTTCTTCTGGTTAGTGAGCAGACCGTGGCCAGAAAGCAGCCTGAGGGAGCGGGGAGCCGCAGCGGCAGCAGCGCGGGCTGGGCCAGGCTCTGCCCCGGGGCTCTGGGCGGACCCGGCCCGCGGGAGGCTCCGCAGCCGCTGCTCCTCGCCCGAGGCCCCG
>VWYI01019049.1:2392-63136 GCA_013399455.1 Anthoscopus minutus | reverse complement strand
CCCCGGCTCTGCCCCGGGACCGCCTCGGGACCGCCCTGCTCCGGGACAGCTCCGGGACAGCTCCGGGACCGCCCCTGCCCGGGACCGCCTCGGGACCGCCCTGCTCCGGGACAGCTCCGGGACCGCCTCTGCCCGGGACCGCCTCCGTCCGCCCCCAGCACCGCCCGAGGCCGCGCTGTGACGGCTCCGTGCGGGGATCGGTCACTGCCCCGGGGACACCCGGACCAGCTGCGGGTCACTCGTGTCGCGGTCCGACCACCCGAAGCCGTCATGTGTGGGCCAACACGCGGTCGCGGTTCTGGCGGTGCTGATGAGCCGTGGATCGCTGCCTGGGCGGAGAAGCTGCGCATGCCAGTGCTCCTCCGCATCCTCGCTGGAGCGGCGGATTTTCGTGATGTGTTCTGCTGGTTTTGTGTATTCCTCTTACAGAAACAAACAGGTGCAGTCGCCACTCAGTCCTCCGGGAGGACTGCTGGCGTGCCTGGCTGTTTTTTTATTTTCAGGTCTCAGCTGCGTATGGTTGGTTTCCATAGGCACGGGCCGAGGCTCAGGGCTGGGGTATTTCACCCTTGCGAGGCCCTGTGCTGCTTGGGAGGCGGCTTTAGAGCTGTTAACATCCAGCTGCGTGTCTGACGTGCACATGGATGTGTGTGACTGGTACATCACAAACTGTGATGTTGCGGGAAATACATCTCGAGTCTGGAATTACTTGTTTTAACTGCTATCTGGGTTATCTGCAAAGAAAAGTGCTCTTTAACAGGTACTCTCCTTTAGGCTACATGGAAAATCAAGATGCTAGTAAAAATAAGCTTTACTAATGAGACACATTGACAGAGCACATTTCGTCATGCTGTTCTTTGTACCAAAGATCAGCTAAATTCCATCCTCATTGTTTCAGGTTATAAAATTGTGAAGTGAAACCGTTTTATGGCAAAGAGTAGGAGTTAAATTGTGCCGTAGGTAGTTGTGTAGGAGGAGAGCAACCTGATTATCTCTGAGCTAGCACATCCAACCAGGCCAGCTTGGCTTGAATTGCCTCTGAAATCAGTCTTGTTTTGGGTGGCTCCATGATTATTCCTTTTCAGATCTGGATATATATTTTTTGTTAATCCATGGTTACCTTCCAGCCACGGGCAGAGACTTGAGTACTCAGGCTGGAGCAAAGGCTTTCTGGTCTTGCAAGTCTGAATTAAGCAGGACACTGCGCCCTTGGATATTGATCAGCCAGGACAGAAAAGGTGTTAAAGAGATAATAAGACTGTGTGTATGCTTTGTTGCTAATTATATTTTCAGAGCTGAGAAAAACATTTAGATTAATTAGGAGGAAGCATTGATAGAGATGTCAGTCTTTAATATTTGTAATTTGTTGTATCCCATCATTTTATTGGAAAACTAAAGGTGATACTTATGTGAACATACTTATAAATCAGGTTTTTCATTATCCTTGCTAGATTTTTCTATTAGCTATTATTGTTGCTGCTTGTCATCACGAGCTTTTAAATGCTTTTAAAATAAAAAATTCGTCCAACAAAACCCACAAACTGTCCCATTATATTGTTTGGCTTATGTGAAGGATCTGTGTTGAGCTCTCTCACATTGTGAAAGCTGTAAGTAGCGATTTGAGTGTTAAAATATTTGGTTTTCTTTGATTAATCTGCAGACTCCATTGGGGTTTGCACCTTTCATGCAAAGAGCAGGAAAAACAAAATGAATTTGAGTCAATTCCAAATTGTATCTGGCTGTGTTTGAGACTGATTCATCAGAGAAGAGTAGAGAGTGCTAGAAACACTCTGTAGTAGTCTCTTACCTAGTTCTACTCTAGCACAACAGTACTAAAACCTGTGAGAAAGCCCCCTAAACTGGCCTTGGTCACAGTTTGCTGTTCTCTCAGCTCCATAGGGTAAGTGAAATTTCAACCAAACTGAGCTGCAGAGCCCTGGGTGCAGGTGGAAGCTTGCTGGCAACTTCCATATTGGGTTTGGGGGGTAGGACTGGGTTATGTTTCAAAACAGCTGCTGGAGACTTGGAAGTTAAAAAGGAAATGAATTAAGTTCTGACCTTCCAAATAAACGTCTAAAGTGATCTCTTCCGTCTTCAGAAGGAAGATCCTGAAATCTGCCTCCTGCTCTCCTGCTGCACTGGAGGAGCCAAGGGCAGGGGTTCCAAGTAAGTTCTAAGACTCGGCGAGGACACAGGGAATTTACTGAATTCTCTGCAGTAGCAAGCATTCATTCCCCATGACTTCCAGAGGGGATGTAGAACAATCACCAAAATTATTTATGGACAACCAAGATGACTTGAGCTATGGCTTGGTGGGCACATTGTTTATACTGTATTCCAAGAGAGATTTTCCAGCAAATTTCAGCATTTTGTGTTTATGTTGTTTGATGTGGTAATGCTCCTTTTGTGGTACAGCCTTTTCCTGGTTAGATTTTGGTTAAGAGAATGTTTAAGCATCTGTGGTTCCTAATGTAATTTTATGGCCTGCTGATTTTACAGCTGAGTCAGCTGGAGTGGACTGAGTTCTTTCAGACAACAAAAGTAGTGATATACTGTAATTTCTTTTTAAAGAGAGCTATTTGTTAAATATTTAAAGATTACTTTTTATAATAAATATAATACATGCAAAGTAACAACTTATTTGGGGTTTTTTGGTTGTTTTTTTTAAGTAGTAAAATCATGTTCCCACTCTCAGCATTACCTGACATAGTCCCACAGATTTGATGCATAAATTCTTACTCATGCATATTAAATCATACATGCTCTGTGGCTCTTGTTCCAATCTTATATTATTTTTAATATTTTGCACTTTCTTTCTTGAGGAGGGTACCTGAGTGTTTTATGTTTACAGTAGAGACCTTTTGTCCTCTCTGCGGATGGGGTGTGGAGCTTTTAGCTCACAAAGGGCTGACACAAATGGATGGGTGTTTTGAAGCCCATCACCAGTGAACAGATATTCCTGCTGTGCAGGAATACAGGAATTCCTGCTGGCAGCCTCTCTTTCCCATGTTTGTGTTGTGTGTGAGCAGGAACTGGGGAGCAGCACATGGCTGGAGATGCTCTCCAGGGTAAAGGTAAGAATTGTGTTTAATTGGGAAGTCCCATATTGTTACAGTGGGGTTTCCTTATGTGCTCTTTTCCACCCTCAGCCCTTTGTCCTTCCCAGCAGCAGTGGCTCCAGCACTTGGAGGTCTCCTGGAATCTCTGAAAGTGATGTCACTTAGACCTATTCTAGCAGAAATTTTGCCTCTGCCTGGTGTCCTTTTTCTGTAGTAGCACAGGTGGCAGCAGAACTGTCAAGTTATAAGGACATTACTGACAAATAAACAGGGATGAATTCGGTGCTTGAGACTTCTCCTGCCAAGGATTTGTATTGAGTACTTCTAAGCCTGCAGAGCCTACCCTTGCTATGAGAAAAATTGAGTGTTTCCTTCATGGTGACTTGTGGACATGGTTTTCTGAACATGAGTTTTTCAGCCTGTCAGTAGCTGATCTGTTCCCAAGGGAAAATCTTTTGGGAAACTTCTCTTTCAAGGACTGTTTTTTGTAAATAGGTTTTGGTTCTCAAAACAATGTCACACATATGTTCTGAGTGTGTTTTTCTCTTGTTCCACCAATGGCACCAGAGAGGTTCCTTTGGCCAGTCAAGTTAACCTGTATGGAAACACCTTCTAAAAAGGGTAAAAACCCTTGAAATAAAGGCTTCCTGCCTCATTGGGATCAGACCTCACTGCTGTGATTTGAATCCACCCTGTTATTTCGTGTCTACTAGGGACAGTGACTCCTAGCAATGAAACAGTTTCTGTTCAGCAAAGTGCGTGACTGTCATGTGTGAGGTGTTCCTCACCCTGCGTGGGTGTCGTATTTTTTATCAGCCAAGTTCCAGAACAAACTGGGAATAAAAAAAAAAATTGTAATTGTATTCATGAAGTTTTCCAAGTTAGGTGTTTTGAATGTTAGAAACCATCAGCTATTTCCAGTTCCTTTGAGATGGCTCAGTTGTGGAGACTGGCCTCTTTGTCATTTGAAATACTATATTCATATACACGGCTTTTCATCTGAATGAATGAATGAAGTGCAAATCGTCCTCTGCTTGGCTTCTGGAGGCTTTTATCAATCTTAGTCACCCATCCTTTTTTCCTTGTCTGTGCTCTCTAGAGGATGAAAGGCAGTCATTGCAGGGGTTTTATCTCACAGGGGTGGGGATGCACACACCACCAGTTACAGAACTGATTTCTTAACCCAGCTGCTAATCACTCTCAGGCACTAAAGAGTGGCTGATGAAACAAAACTCCTCGGTTTATTGGGCCAATCTTCACAGCCAGCCCCCTTGTTTGGGGTATTTGTGCAGTTCCCTGAGCTCCTTGGTGACCTGCATCACCTTGGTTGGAGCTGCACCTTCAGGAGTGCAGGGTCAGGGGGTTTTTGGGTACCTTTAACAGCATTTGCACCCACCAGGATTCCTGCCTGGCATTTCCAGTGCAGCCAGTCCCACAGGGCAGCGGGGGGCACATGAACTGGGACTTACCGGCTGCTCTAAGGCTGCACGTCCATGAAATACTGCACAAAGTGCTAAAGACTCAGTAAAGAAACACATGGAAATCTGCAGCATCTGCTGGCTCTTTATTCTTTTTATCAGACATCCTAAAATCTGGGCTTTCTTTCTCCTTGTGTCTGTTTGGGATCCCCTGATTTTGTCACAGTAGTTGGATTTTTTTTCCCTGGTATAGATTGGTCAGGGAGCTCAAGTTGTTTTAATATATTTGGGCCATTTAAAAATTATGATGCTGCACTTCAGTTAGGTAGGGGAATGGTAGGGGAAAAGACCCACAAAGGGATTTGATTTCATTCTTTTGTTTTACTTAATATTCTTTTTTTTCCTTTTTTGTTTCATTGCACTTTGATAGGATGAAGCCATAGTACAAAATTGTTAGTCTGATTTGAATTTACATCAAAGTTCATCATCACTTTAGGAGAACAGAAGAAATAAAACCTCTGTCAAGCTTCAATATAAATATTGAGCTGTGGCTTTGGGAGTTGTAGTAGCAGAAATTTCCAGGCATGTCTAAAACTGATTAATCACAGTAAAGTAAACAAATGGAGGTTGCATTGCCCAGCGTCCAGAATTACAGTAACTCCAGGTTTCTGCCAATAGAAAACAATTTATGTCTTGGACCTTTTGATGCTTCAGGACAGAAAAATTGTATGGAAACTCTGGGAAGAGCTGTCAGTAATTGGCAGCTTGCTTGGAAAATTTCAGCCCATTATTGAGGCCCTGGAAAGGGTGACAAACTTCAGGGAGCTTCTGCCGGATTTAGCAGCCACTAGGTGCCAATGTTGGTCCAGTTTCAGAGCAGCCAGACAAAGCAGTGACTGGAGGCAGAGGAATCCCTTTGGGGGCTCTGGGTTTTTGCTGTACACAATTTGTGTCCTTTCATTGCCCCTTTCCTTCAGGTTGTAATTGCTTCTGGTTTGGGTTTTGTCTTTCTATAATCCAGCTTTTTCTAAGTGCATCTGAACACAAAATTACTTTTTTTGCAATGTCCTTGCAAACCCAGGGAAGTCAAAAATGCCTTCAGTTCTACATTCTCTGCTGTCTTGAGAGCAGCATTTTGTGGTGTGGTCATTGCCATAGAGTTCCTCTCTCCTTTGCATTGCTGCAGATGGGAGAGGGTTGCAAAGGTCAATTTTATTTGGATGTGTCAGGTTCCAGAGTCCTTCTCCATGGCCGTAAGAGGCGATCTATGAATCCTTGTCAAAAAAATAAATTAAGTGGTAAAACCCTTTTGACCCCTTAAGAGAAGACAAGAAAGATGATTCAAGGAGAAAAGGAGGCTGCAATCCATCCCTGCTGACACTCCCTTCCCTAGAGGTCACCGTCATTTAAGAAAGGCTTCATTTGAATTTTTTCCCCCTGGACTAAGATGAATGTTCTGTATTTCTGTAGCCCTATTCCTTAAGATCATTCTCAGAGAAGAGGCTTCAATCCACTTTTCCCAGGTAATGTCTTGATGCAAAGCAGCACCATTCAGTTTTAATAACCTGAGATTGCTGGAGAACTGGCTGCTTGCTGGTCAGACAAGCCAAGCCAAATGAAATCTGAGCAAAATTCCGTCAGGCACATCCCATTTCTTTTGCCTCAGATGAAGATGCCAGGTCAGGTGGCAGCTGTGGCATCATTTGGGATAAACATTGGGAAGTGCTGCTGGGGAAGAGGCCATGTCGGGAGCAAATTGCCCCCGGGAAGGAGCTCAGTATAAATGGCCATTATGCAACTGGAGTAACTTGTTGTCACACACCCATTATTGAGCACAATCTGAATTTCAATGTAATGGCAAAATATTTACATGGGTTCCATCAACAGAACCACAGCACTTTGGGAAACTTTTTTGTGCTCTGGAGAGAAAAGGCATGAATGAACTTAGCATTGCAGTGAACGGAGCACCGTCATTGGAGTCTTTAGGTAGGAACTGTTAATATTTCACCTGATGGCAGCAAAAGTAAATTCCTGTCATTCAGCTATAAATCCTAACATGCAAGAGTGTGGATATTAAAAAACCAGGGACAAACAGCAGTTTTGTGAAGCCTCACATTCTATTTTAGTAATTCCCCAAAGGGTGCATTTAAACATAAACGAGCTGAGAATGAATGTGTATTGAGTAATTAATTTAGAATACAAGAGTGGCAGCATGACCAACCAACAGCCTGTTTCACTGCATTCTGTATGTATTTTGTACATTGAATTAGGGTTCAGTTCCTACGGTTTCTGTTTACTAGTCCAAAAACGGAAGAAATTTTCTGTTTGCCTGATGGAATTCCTATTTTTTTCTTGTCCTGTTAGGCTAGGAATGGTCTTGGTTTTGTGCTGTTTGAAACCTTTTCTTGGGTGAGTTTTTATTTTTTTATTGGATGAGTTATTCTAGTCGTTTTTAATGCAGTTCCATATCTGGTCAGTGAAAGCAGAAGGTGTGCAACTATAATGGAAAATTACTGTCATTATGTGTCTCCTATGACATAGCTGGGGTTTAACTGAACAGAAGGAAATATTTTACTTTGTATTACTCATTTTCTGTGTAGTTAAATTCTTTGAAAGGGAGCACTAAATCTGAATCCTTAAATGCACAGCTACTTAACCAGATGATAAATACAGAACAAGCTGGTTAACTGCAGTGTATCTTGTTCCTAAGAGCAAAGCTGTGCTCAGTCTCTGAGCACAATTAGTGTGAATTGATTTTATGCAGGTTGCTGAGCATACCTTAGGACAGGTTTACAGTCAAAATCCTCTCAGGTTAGATATGAATGTAAGCCCATCAAATCTACTTCCTGCGCTCACTTGCACTTAAGAGAAGACTGTCAGAACAGAAAAATGCTGTGTATCCACCTCATGGAGCTGCCCAGAGCTCCTGGGAAAGGCTGGGCTGATTCTCAAAGCATGTGAGACTCCAGGGTAAAAACAAAAAGCTGTTTTCAGATTTCTTCCTCTTTACTTCATGGGGAGAAAAATGCTGTTGAGTACACTCAGATAATTTATCATTTAACTTTCACCTGCAGGAGGTGGGATTGAAACCCATGAGAAATGTATGTTCTTAAAATACCAACGCCCTTAGAACATGGGACGGGGTGGAAATCATGCAAATTCAGTGACTCCACACCAGTGGTAGGTACTTTTCAGTGAAAAAATGCAATTTTACTCTGAATAAGCATCTCTTCTAAAATAACTTGCATCACAGGCATGCACTTTTGCTTTTCTCTTGCAAGCAGATGCTCATGCCAGGGCAGGAGGGCTTGAGCTGGCCCCATTCCCCAAGCCATGTCATTTCCTACACTATTCTGGTGCCCAGCCCTCCTTGGCAGTGGCACTTGGATTGGAGCTGCTAGCAGTTGCCACTACCTTGTGCAGGCAGGAGGAAGGTATTTGCTATTAAAAATAAAAATAGAAATAAAAATAAATGTAAAAAAAAAGAAAAATAATTAAAAAGCAGACCTATCAAGTGTCCATGGCAATGCCACTGTTTTTCCCACTTGCTTAGCTCCACCCTTGGCATCTTTTGGGCAGCTCCTCCCCAGGCTTCCCTGCTCTTGCTGTGCTTTTGCAGGAGCTCCAGTGACCTCAGCAGCTGCTGCTGCCCAAGGGGCAGCATTACCTTCTGTAATATCCTGCTGTTGCTTTCTTTCTGGATTTGGAAATTTTTCTGTCTTATAAATAAGCAGAAGTGCTTCAGTTCCTTCAGCTGAGGTGCAGGAAAGAGTATTTGTAGCTGACTTCATCAGCCAACCCCAGGGTGGCTGCACCCAGAGGAAGGACATCAGTGATGCAAAGCCAGACAGGGACAGGGGGACTCCACAAGGCAGAGCCACTTTCATTGGGCAGAGCTGAGCTGTTTATTCAGCCTGCTCTGAGCTGAGATGGGGTGGTTCTTAGGGAACGAGCTGCCTTGTGTTTCAGGGGGCTGCTGAGCTGCCTGTTAGCGCATGGATCACAATAATCACTTTCTGTCAGGATGGTGGCCCTGTAGCACAAAGGAGAGCAGCATTTTGTGATGATGGAGCCTTGCAAACTGCTCTGGTGCTTGAGCTCAATCAACAGACCTGGAATCAACTCCAAGTAAAGCCTGGCAGAGAGCAAGCAGGAAGCTGGACAGAAGTTGTCCAGCTTGAGCAATGCTGTTTGCTCCAGTGTTAACAAAATGTAGAACATTTATAGGCAAAAAGGTGACTCACACACCACGCTATTTAATAAATGAAATCTGCAAATATTCTTCATGTTAATTGCGCTTCAGTCTACACAGAATTGCTGTTCACACAAACCTTCTCTGTGTGCTGCAGTGAAGTTTTGGTCAATAATGCTGACTCTGAGGACGTGTCCTGACCAGTGTGGAAGCAAAACTCATAACTTATTTTATTTTATTTTATTTTATTTTATTTTACTTTGATCTCAGCAGTCACAGCTGTGCAAGCAGATGCAGCCACCAGTTTGCCCCTTGCAGGCAGGATGCAGTGACAGCTTCTGGGGTGCTCCAAAGCCATTTTTGATGTGCTGCCTGCATGTTTCATTTTGATAGCTGATGTGTTTTCCTGCCTTTACACATTGTTAGCAACTGTGGTATTTTTTGTGCAGTTTGATGGATTGTGTGGCTTAAGCATGACACAGTGGCCCCTGCCAGATAAACACTGAGTGTTGCTTTTGAGCCCTCAGATAGCTCCAGCTGTCCCCTTTGCAGAGAGTTTTTTCCCAAATAAAACCCAAATGGATGAAAAGTTCTAAACAAGACACTGTTTCGGGAGAATGTGAGCTACTGCCATGGAAGAGATTCCCTCCTCTTTCCTCTTATAAGGACAGAAAACTTCTCAATTTTTTTTTCCTGTGTTCTGTGCATCTTATTTGATGTCTTGGTTGGTGTAAGCAGAAATGTTTGCTAATCGCTCATTTTAAAAATATTTGTGCTATTGAACATGTAGGAGAGCAGTTTACTATTCTATGCATATCTAGTTTATAGGCACAGAAGAGAGTGATAAGCTTGTAGTGTTAATGATTTATTTAATCTTGAGGAAACAAGAAATATCATGTAGGAAATTCCATGAGAGATGGCAGAGTGCATTTCTTCTGTAAAATTCTGCATTCCTACAGAATCGTGGTTGTCTTTTAAAAAATTGAAAAGCTCAGTGCAGGGAAAATATTCTAAAATTATGTCCAGAGGACAAGTTATGGAAATATCTTAGAAATTTAATCAGAAATGTTCAGACTCGTGAAAGAGGTCACATTTGGGTCAATATGAATGCTCAATAAGCATCCATTATTTCCGTTTCACATAGAATACTTTACTGTTTTTCACACTCCAGGAAATCCAATAAGATTTAAAATTATTTTGCTGATTATATTCTCATTACCATCTTTAAGTCCATCTTTAAGTGTATTCAGGAAGGGATACATTCAGTGTCTGGTCTATATAATCCTGGTGGTTTTGGTGGCAGGAAGCTCCTGAACCTGAGGAAAAGGTGGCTGAGTTGTTCTGCAAACAGGAATGGTCCTACCAAGCCCACTGGGCGATGGTGATGGGTTGTAAACTCACAGAGCTTGAGTGAGAAAAGAGTTGTTAAAATAACACAATTGGCATTCTTCTCCATATATTTAAAAAGTGTGGGATGTGGGGGTGTAAATCTTTCTATAAGGGCTGAGAATTCAGTGGGGAAACGCTAAGTTAAATGATTTAAAAAAATGTGGAAACTGCTCTTCATATGAGTAGAGGGTAGCAGGATGAAACTTGCCTGTCCAAACCTCACCAAGGTTCTTTTTGGATGAAAATTAAATCAAACTTGCCTGAGGACCCAGACTTTGAGCTTTTTTAGCATTGACTATTCCAACCAGTATTACCAGTGTTCTTACTTTTCTGTTGTGGAGGACTTTGAAGTTTCTGCCAGGCTGGTGGCAGGGAAGAGCAGCTCACTGTATCTTGTGAGTTTTGGGGATGTTCCTCCTCGGCCGCCGGCCCCCGAGGCTGAGCTGGCAGACCAGCTTTTTGGAGAACGTCAGAGCCCACGCCACTAAAAGCAGGGTAATTATCACTCCAGCAATTAAAATGAGGTCCCGCCAGAAGAACTGGAGACACTTGGTTGGGAGAAGCTTTGTACAAACACCCAGATCATTCCCGGTCAGCTGCCCCAGGGGTTTCATCCTCAAGTGAGCGGGGCTGGCGCACCTGAGCCGGGCGAGCGCGGCCGCGGAGAAATCCTGCAGCCAGAGCCTGAGGTACAGGATGTGACAGTCGCAGTGCCAGGGGTTGTCCCAGAGCTGCAGCTCCTGCAGCTGGCCCAGGCTGTCCAGGGCTCCGGCAGGGATGGAGGCCAGGCTGTTGTTGTGCAGGTGCAGGACGCGGGTCAGGCGGGGCAGGGCGGGCAGGGAGCGCAGCCCCCGTGAGCCGCAGTCCACGCGTGTCCCCCACGCCTCCCCCAGGGACCAGCAGCTGCACGGGGATGGACAATCCTCACCCAGGACCTTGGGGAGCAGCAGGGCACAGCCCAGCAGGACCAGCAGCTCCATCTCCAGCTGTACAAACAACAAGAAATGAGGTTTATTGCCATGGTTCTAAGAGTGGAACTGATGCCTTAAGTTTTAGCTTTCATACTTTCCATGTTCTGCACTGCATTGGTGCATAACTCTGAACTTCCTACAGAGTGTGAGCAAGTTCTGCTCCCAGCTCAGTTGCACACAAAAATCCTTTTCCAGCCCAGAGCCAAGGCCACGCTGCAGCTCCAGCCCCAAAAAGTGCAAACAGCAGCGACCTGAGGGGAGCAGCCTGGGAGGGTGGGACTGCAGCACCTGGGGCTGCAATTGCACAACTGAGTCCAGGCTGGGAATGGACCCAAACTTATCAAAGTGTGAAACTCCTGCCCCGGGGCCCATCTTGTGTCCATCTTGGGCGCAGCCACAGCCAGGCCCTTGCACAGCCAGGCCCAAGGTGTATCCTTTGAAAGCCTTTCAATAAATGCCTACTTTATTTCTTTAACTCTGTCCAGCCTCTGTTCTAGGTAGCTTCTCAAGGTATCAGAACCACAGCAGTTATTTCTCCCTCAGGTTTAGGTTTCTGGAGTAAAATCTTTAGCTCTGTATGTGTCCCACAGAGCCACTCTCCCCAGCTTCAGCACAAACACTGCAGACAGAGCACAGTTCTTCCCTTTCCTCTCTGGTTCATTGTTTTCCCTTCATAATTGTACAAAAAGTATTATTGATCAAAATTCTGGGACACAATGTCACCAGGAAATGACAGGATAAACCAATTTAGTTTTAGGCAAAGGTTTCTGTTCTGCTTCCATACCTTCATAGATCTAGTGTAAAAATTGTGTGCTTAAACCAGTTTTCAAAGTGAGGCTTAAGGGACTGAAAAATTGTAAATGTCTTAAAATCATCTTTCTTTCTGAAGCTGAAAGACTCAACCATCATGTCTTTGTCAGTGAGTTATTCTGAGTATCTTGCTCTGAATCCAGATACTCATCCATGATTTTTCAAGAAATCTACTGGAGCTCTTTTTCCCAAAGTAAACATCTTAGAAGGACAGACTATGACAGCTGGCTCAAAAAAGTGAAGTGATATTTATGGAAAAGATGATTTCATTTCGAAGCAGCAAGAAACCCAAACTCAAACAGAAAGAAGAACTGTGACAAAAATGCAGAAGGGAGAGCTGGGGAGGTGCCTGGCTGACACTTACCCTGTTTGATCCTTCTTGATCCCTTTCCCTCTGCCTGCTGAAGTGCTGGAGTGTGGTTGGCAGTGCACACTGAGCACTCAAAGAGTCCCCAAGGAAGTGTGGCAGGGAAGATGAGTTTTTCCTGGGCAGGAAGGGGCAGCATGCCAGAGCAAGCTGCTATTTATGGCTGTGGCATAAAATGCTCAGGGTGGGTCTTGTGTCTGCTGCAGGCAATAGAAAATGCGTTGGGTTTGTTTTTTTTATTCCTAATGTATTTTTCCTGTTGCATCCGACAGTATCTGGAAAAGCTCATCTGGAGTTTGTGGGGTTTTTTCCTCCAAAAAAATCTCCAGGTATAAAAGTTAGTTTGGCCCTGAGCTGCTGACACACACAAGCCCCAGCAGATGAGGGACATGAAGTTAGCCTGTGAAATTGAATTTTTCTGTATTAGTCAGCCAGGTTTGTTTAATATCTGCCTTCTCATTTCAATAAAACTTGTATAAAAGCACACCATAACATCAAAATAACCATGATAGTCAGGTGATGTCATTAAGGGATAGAGAAAGACAGGAATAGAGAAAGGAAATACTAATGCCATTGAACTGAAATAGATGAAATTGCGTCGAAGTCACCCAAAATATAGTATTTAATTTGGGTCACTTGTGTTCAAAAATGATGACTCCAACTAGTGAAGGGAAGGTTTCTGAAAAGATCTGTGTGCATTTGGCTGCAAAACCAGTGAATTAGGATCATACAGGTTTATAACCAGTGAATTAGGATCATACAGGTACACATGTACCTGTTCATCTAAACAATGAATGCCATGTCTGGGTGAAGGGAAAGCAAAAATTGGATTTACTTTTCACTTTTGACTGAGTACGCAAAGTTTTGGATCTAAATTTCCCTTTGCTTTAGTTACCAGCCATGAACACACAAGAATTCCCATGGCAGTGGACATTTGGAAACCCAGCTGGTTGTGGATCTGCTGTTTCATTCAGGCCACTTCTGTGTAGCGTTGGAGCTCTGTTCTGCTTTTGGAAATGAAGCCCAGGTGAGGTTTTCATGCTGCAGATGTGCAGATGTGCAGAGGCATTGCCTCTGTGGTGATTTTGAGCTGCCCTTTCTTTATAACAGGCTGTTCTTGGGAGGAAAGGAAATTTCTGGTTTATAAATTATACTGGCAGCAATTCTTGTTGTCTGATTTTTACTTATTTTTAAATAACTTTTCTTCATTAGGTCTAATGAGTTACCAGGAGCCTGAGCCTCATTAGGAGCTTCCTTAAGAAAGTGCTTTGTTGTGTATCTCTGTCTTTAGCATTTGAAAAGGCAATTCAGGCAGTGCCGGGGGGAAAAGACAAAATTACTTCAAAGCCCGTTTGAATTTTGATCTTTTCTAGGGGATGAGGAGGGGATTCCTCCCTTGCTGAAGTGAGCAGTTCATCTGCCTGGCAGGTGTGGAATGGCTGGACCCATGAGTGGACTGCCAATGACTGGAATGCCCTTCCATCCTCGGGATTGTTTCCCTGCTTTTGGGAAGCACATCCATGGATTTCATAAATGTCTGTGTGCTCCTGTGCCTGCACAAGCTGTGCCACTGTGCCGTCAGGAATGCTGCCACATGGAATCAAAACCATCCTGTCCCACAGTGAGATCCAAAGCTGTGTCCTTTTGCATGGAAAACATCTGGAATCCCCTGGAATCCCCACTCACATGCTGTGCTATCCTCAGTTCATGCCTAGGGGTGGCTGCTCGTGCTGAGTCCCCGTGCCTGTCCTCCCCCAGCTCCCTGTGCAGGTGAGGGTGTGCAGGGAGTACCTGGCACAAGCACCAGGCATTTGCATTTCTGATTGTAGGGCTCTAGCTTTTTGGAGGCCAAATGAGGACCCCTCATTTAAGAGGATTTATTGAGAGCCAATTTGAAAAAAAAAATAGTTATAATCTGCTATAATCTTGTTAATGTATGAAAGTATTTTTTTCCCATAGAGAGAATCCATCTGAAGTCTTTGTGAATGAGAGAGGCTCTGTCTCCTCTCAGTGGAGAAGGATTTCTGGACCCTCTTGATTCCCAAACAGCCCCCCTCTCCTCACCTGTCACCTGACAGCCCTTTTCTGTGGATCAGCTTTCTTTGGAGCTCCTGACTTCTCCAGTGAGTTCTGATTATTCAGGGAGGAAAAGGGCTGAGGGGAGGTTGCTGCTTTCCTTGTGGTTCAGTATAAAAGCTGCAAGCTGGAGATAAAAGTGCAGATCAAACTTGTGACCTGCTGAGAGCAAATCCAGGCAGAAGATGCCAGTATCTTTTCTAGTCACTTTTAAGGAGTTAGAGTCATTTATTGCTGTCAGTGACCTGTTCTTGACCTAGAAAGGCAGAAGTTTTCTCAAGCACTGTTTCCATCTCTAATGCTGAAAAAACTGCCCACCTCACACTGCAAATGGGCAGCTTCTCGTTTAAAATCTATCACCTTGATTAATTATTTTCTTTTGTACTTTCAAATATGTTGGTGAGAGCAGACTAACCAAAATATATCTTTGTAATTGGATGTGAGTCACTGGTGATTAATGAATTCTACAAATAAGCAAGAAGAAGGATAAAAAAATCAATCATAAAGTTCATTCTCACATCAAGGAATATTGCTGGCAAAAATGAATTTAAGAAAAACTGTGGTTTCTCTCCAATAAGGAGCTATTGTTGCCTGAAGGGCAAAATATTCCTCTTACCTACTTCACTCTGCAGAATTGGCTGTCAAAGCCTTCTGAGTATTTCCACATAGGAGGACTCAGAGTTTCCTCCTGTCCATATTTTTTTCCTGCTGCACATTTATCGTAGTTTTGCCTAACGGGGTTTTGCCTCTGTCAAATGAAAAAATCCTATTTCCTCAGATTATTGTGCAGGCAGATAAAGCCTTGTCATTTAGGGAATTCTTGTCCTAAATTGTACTTCACCCATTTTATCAAGAGATTCTCTCTCTTCCCACCTGTTCTCACGAAGAACCTCCCTCTTTGCCGTTTTCACCATCCAGAATTTCACCGTATTTTCCCACTAGGTGTCATCCAAGTTATTTTGTTCTCAAATGTTGAGCATTCCCCGAATCGGCCCTTGAGCTATAATTTCTCAGTTCAAAAAAATCGCCTGAAAGAACGAAATTCTGAATTCTTTTTAGGGTATTATTTTCCATTGTCTCCAAGGTACAAATAAATCCGAGGTACAAAATGTGTGCATTAAGGGATCTATCTAAATCAGAGGGCTAAAAGCACATGTTTGTGTTTTATGGAACTCAGAGAGGTTTGAGCCTGTTAATGAAAATATTCATGGTCAATTTGGATTTACACAGCCCTGGGCTGGGCAAACTGGAGGCTCTGTGCCCATCTCTGCCCTTGCTTGCTTTGCTGTAAGGAAAAGCAGGTCTTTTTCTAGCTCTTTATGCACAATCACTGTCATTTAAAATACAATCCAGTGTTCCAGGCAGGCCCAACACAACACTGCATTTATGGGAATGTTTATTTAGGATTGGGATTGAGCTGTTAGAGCAGATCTCCTGCTCTCTATTTTCTGCGTGTGCCTTTTTTATTAAATTAAACTGCAATATTCACTCTGGAAATACCTGGGATTGGTGCTAATGGAGGTTCAGTGCTTGGACCAGACTAAAGATAGTCCAAATCAGCCCTTCCTCTCCTGGTATAAATGGTGGCACCTGGTATCCTCAGTTCCAGATTGTTCCACTGCTCTGCTTGGGCCATTGTTTGTTGAATTCCCAGTGTGACAAAGGGTGATCCATGAAAGTACCTGGTTCCAATGCTCTGCCAGCTCTTCAGGCAAGCCTGCTAAAGGTGTTTAAGCTTCTTTACCAATTTAGTGCATAACAGCTGTAGTAGAGTTTTGAAGGGCATCAGACTGTTCAGCACTCTGAGTGTTGTGGTGTGGTCCTTGCTTGAGGAAGTGGTGACCAGATCAGCTAAAATCATCAGCTAAACCCTGCTATTTTCTGGTTGAAGAGCTGGAAATGTAGAAGGCAGAGCATTGAACTTTATGGTCACACTGAGCAGTTGCTCTTTGAGAGATCAATTAGATATTAATTAGTGTCTGATGTAAAAGACTACATTGGGAAAGCCCAGGTGAGGAGTTCACCGTGGGAACTCATTGTAGAATTTCACTCGCTGGCCATAATTGATACAACGGTTGTTTTTATACTGTCCTTTACAAAGCTATGACTTCATGGGTTTTGATATAAACCAGTCGACTCTGGGTGTATATCCAGTGATGAATTAACTCTCCCCAGTGAGAGCAGCTCCAATCCCATTGCTCCTGCCCCACTAACGCTGTGTGTACACTCTGATTGTGGGACCCACCCTTGCAGGTGTGCCCAGCTGTTTGCTGTGCACAGTGAACTGCAGGAGAGTTTGCCCAGCCTCCTGATCACTCATGGAGAGCCCCAGAAAGTCACTGCAGACAGATCTGATCCTGTTCTGCCAGCAGCTGGATTATGGGCAATGTTTCTCCCACAAGGAGATGTCAGAGTGCAGAGTTGCCCTGGGCTTGGGAGGGCAGTCCTGAGCATTCTCCAACTCTGCAACCACACAGTGTTTGCTGCAGGATGTGAGATAACATTATTGCCAACCCCAGTTTCCAGTTCTTTCACTGCATCCTCAAGCCCTCATATTTGTGTTTCAAAGCAATTCAGCATATTCATTTTTTTAATGGGCTTTTTATTTTGAGCCATTAAAGTTCATATTTTGCAGGTCCCAGGTCCTACTTCTGGTCCTTAAGGCTGCACATTGCTAATGAAAGCTGATCAAGTGCCTTGGGTTCTGAAAGAATTCCTTTACACAGTGTGTGATAAAATCTCAAGAGCTGAAAATGCTTCTGTGCTAATCCTATTATTTCCTATCACTGAATGCTGATATACAAATAATTTGGAGAGCCAGTTAGATCAAACTGGCAGCTGAATTAATCACATGGTCACTTATACCGGAGTATAAATAAGCAGCAGTTCCTCTGGGGAGAATTGTACATTCATTAAAGGATGCTGCAAGCCTCTTCCTGCATTATCCAATTATCTTTTTACCCTCATTTGGTGTCTCTACCCAGTGTTGATGACTGTATTCAGTGAAACTTCCTACATTTGTAGGAGCTGGTTGGAGGGTATTTACAATTTCTTTCCTCATCAGTTTTGATAAATCCTGGTGGTTTGATGTTGTCCTGCAGTGCCACTTGTGGTGTTGTTCTCTCCATGCTGACGGGCACAGCACAGCCACAGCACCTCTGCCTGATGGGAAAAGCAGAGCTCCCTGTCCTCTCTAATCAGAGCTCTGAAATCACTCAGTGTTTGCCTCCTGCCTTGGCCATTTCTGCACCTTCAGCTGCTCCAGCTAAAGGGCACTTCTCAGGGTGTATGAGTACAGAAAATCTGTCAGCTTCACTTTACATTGTGTTTTAATGACCTGTTCGGAAATCTGAAATATGAGGTGTCTTTAGCTAAAAGGACGAGGAAAGAGAAATCCCTGGGATTCTCCCTCCCATTAAATGATGTTCACTGCCTCCCTTCAGTGGCACTTTTTGCTGTTTTAAGGACCTTTCACTGTGATCTAATCGTGTTTGTGAGATCAGAGTGTTTTGCCTGCGGTTTTGGTTCCATGCTTTGCTTTTTGCCTTTTTACTCATCATCTCCATTATTTTCGATGCTCCAGTTTGTTTCCTTGTGAACACAATTATTTTTCCTTTTCTTCTCCTTCTAACTCTGTGGCATTTCTGATTAATCTCTATGAACAAAAACAAACCTGGAGCAGGGAGATCCCCAGGGCCAGTTACCTCTGTGCTGCCTCCAGTTCCACCATGGCTGCAGCCAAACAGAGCTTTTGCTACAAATCTCAGCTTTTGCTACAAATCTCAGCTTTTGCTCAGTTTGCATGTCTGGCATGTGGGAAAACCACACCAAATCCCCATTAATTCTTTTTTAATCTTGCTCTGAAATTCAACAGTATGAAAAAGACTGTTCCACTGCTGTGAATGCAGCTGTGCCTGGAGGGTTGCACTGAGCCAGGGACGTGCAAGGGCTGTTTGAGATGCTCTGTTTAGGGATGTTTCTGGCATTAAATTGAGTCCAGGCAGCACAATTCTCTGAGCACGAGTGTGTTTTGCACTGGACTCTTGAAATAGGGATAATTCTTGTGGCTTTTGATATTTCACCCACTAGACTGCTGAAGTAAGTGCACAGAATGTGAGCAGGAACAACATCGTCTGTTGGAAAAGCAAACAAAATTAATTCTCCCCCACGCTTTGATTGCGGCAATACCTCTGCCAAAAAAAACCCAATCTATCACTCATCTCTTCAGGCAAAAGTCTGTGACAAGAGCTCAGTCCCTTCTGCTGTTTTAAACCATTGATGCTGATGTTCCAAGCCTCAAGCAAGTTCCTTTTAGCTCCTTAAATATCTCACATACTGTTATTTTCAGGCTGGAGGTGAGTCTTCTTTATGTGTAAGATGCCAGGTAAAATACAAAGGAAATAAGGATAAAAATAATTTCCAAGTCCTGGGGTAAAGCTGGAGGAAGTGGGAAGAAAGTTCATCCTGGAAGAGAATAATATCAAGCCCAGTGGCACAATAACATTGCAGTGCAGACAATGGGTAAGGAAGGAATACTGTGCTTCATCAGATTGTGCTAGCAGGTGAGATAGAAGCCTGTGCTTACTCCTGTAATCTAAAAATTCTCAGGGATATTTTTATGGATCTGTAGTTCTGCATTTTTTTTTTCATTGAGAACCAGATTATTTGGGTGAGAAATACAAGACCCTTCCCCTACACCCCTTATTTCCCCTTTAGCTTCCTTAGTGACCCAAGACTTTGACAATTTTAGCTGTTTCTTGATGCCTTACATTGTGCCTGGCTGAGTTTATTTACTTGGCTTTTCCTTTTTGTTCAAGGTATTGAAAAGCCACATTCCCAAACAACACCCACATTGTTGCTACTTTTTTCCAAAGCCATTTTCAGTAAAGTAGCAAAGAAAATGGGAGATTTTACTCCCTTTTGCTGCTTTGGAGCTCTAGAAAATAATTTCTCAAATGCTTCAGCAAAGGGATGCTTGTATTGGCATTGACAGACTGACATCTCTCTCAAAAATTATTCAGAGCACTCTTTTCAAAAAGAAAACCTTTCATATCTAAAATGAGAAATTCCTATCAGCTCTAATTTGCAGGAAATGCTGCCTGACCCCCCTTTGAACTCAAGGTCAGCTTAAGCTCTCTCTGGGTAAGAATATAATAGAAAAAGATAAGATTATATATATGAGTATATAGAACTATATAACACTGTGCTTCCTTTGTTAGAAAGGCAAAGTAAAGATTTTGAATCTTTCAGTAATTGTTTGGAAAGTTTCTTAAGTTGAGTTTAAATTACAGCTTCTCTGCTACTTTTTAAAAAAATTATATTTAATATATAAGAATCTATCCAACTTTCTTTGCTCAGAACCGCGGGAGGATTTACATTTATTAAATGAGGTGAAGGTTAATGTTCTCACTGCGAGACTGTGTTTAAAGCACTTTGTTGCAAAAGGGAAATACTGAAAATTAGAACCTTTTAAAAATGATTTTAGCATTTATTATGATTCTATAGGTATGGAGTTCTTGATGAGGAGAAAAAACCTATCTAAATAAATTGCATTTCTTTATGTATAGGTATTCTAAAGGATGTTTACTGTGGTTTAACCCAGAAGCACCCTATGTAAGCCATAGCTAAGAGGAAATCTAAACCAGCCTGGCACTAAGTGACAGTTAAAAGTATTTAAAATATTTGAAACAATTGGGAGATCATATTAACCATCTGATTATTTCAGATTTGAGTTGTTTGATCTGATTTAGATAACTTATATTTTATTCAAAAGCAGACTTCAACTGGTGGATGCAGAGTTGATGTGGATGCCCCATTGGTCAGGGCTTTCATTCAGGGTGTGGTAGCACTGGGTTTAATCCCATAAAATGCAATTATTGATGCAAAGGGGAACAGCTCCAACGGGGAGGATTGAAGAAAGCCCAGCAGCTCAGCAGTGCAGAGGGCAGGGAATTCAGGACAGTGTGGGAGGCCAGAGTTAATCTCTCCTCAGACACATCCAATCCTCCCCCTCCTGGCTGAGAACCACAGCCCTGGAGTGCTGGTTGCACTGCAGAGCTCTTGGAGCAATTCAGATCTACAAAATAAAGTTCAGTTTGATGAAGTGCACTTTTTCCTGGCCAAAGTATTTCACTTCAGAGGAATTCCTGTTCTGCTTGCCAAGTCTGTCCTTGCTCCAGCTGTGTGGAGGGGCTGATGCATCCCCTCCTCCTCCTCTGCCATCCCCAGGCCTTCACCTGCTGGCTCCTCCTGATCTGGAGGGCAGAGCCACAGCCCAGGCTCTGACAAATCCATCACTGCTGCTCTTCTCTGTCCTGCTGGGTGCTTTCCAGGGTCTGCATTCCTCCTCTTGAATCAACACACAGCATTAATGGTAAATAGCCACCCGTTAACGCAGGTGAATAATTCCTACTTTTATTCCCCAGAACCACAGCCAGGCTGAATTTTTGGGGTGCTAGGTCCAAGGGGACAGCGTGGCTGTGCTGTCCTGCTCTCACCTGGTGTCTCCCCTGTCCTCCCTCCCTCCTGTCCCCACCTATCCCCTGTGTAAAGGTCGCTCTGCTGGGATCACTCCTCCCCCCAGCGTGCCCTGCATTGATTTTCCACCTTTCTCAACTCCCAGCTCCTGCTGGGAGCTCCCAGTTTCCATAACGATGTGCTTAGCAATCAGTGCCATGTGCAGGATTCATTTCAGTTTGGGAAGGGCAGCCTCACTTGCCAGGCTGGAATTCTTCTTAGTGTCAGCTCTGTTGAAACTGTGACATCATTTTCTCCTCTCCTGTCCAGTAACTTTGATTTTTTTCCTCTTGATTTTTATTTTTTTTTAACTTCCTGAACAGAAATAAAAATTTCCTTCCTTATTATTCAAGCCTTTTTTTTTTTTTTTTCAATTGCAAACAAATCCTATCTTTTTTCACACAAGCTGAGGAAACTTCTAGGGTGTCCTGGTTTTCTGCTGGCCCTGGGTTGGGGTGTCCCCAAAGCCCCAGGCCTATGTACACACTGTGCATTAACAACCTCACTGCTCTGAGGTGGGCAGGGATTATCCCTCTGCACCGAGGTAATTTCTCTTCTCATAATTGTGTAAAATGCTTCCATGGCCTTTTTGGGGGTTTATTTAGCACCCTTGCACTGGTGGTCAATAATAGTTGTAGTGGGGCCAAGAAGTGGCCAATCAGCATTTCAGTGCCCATACCTGCTGTAACTTGTATGGAAATTTTTATTTGGCAGTGGCTGGACAAGGAACTACGGGGAAGAAAGAAAGAAAAATGTCACTTATATTTGGTCTTTGCCTTTGTGACAATTTATGAGCCAGCCATAGCCTAAACTACAATCCCACTGTCCTTCAGAGATCTCCAGCCGTTTATTTTCAGCAGCAGTTAGGACCAGGTCTCCCTAATGTTATCATTCAACAGCTGATGCAGCTTTAAAACCATTTCTGGTGTTTATTCATCTGTGCAGAAATGAAGCAAATCTGCAATAAGGAATTTCCAGAGATTTCATACAAATGGCTGGAATTAGTTCTTTCCATTTTTAGTAGCAGTAGTTTATGGACCTGTATGCTGATTTTTGTAATTAAGTCTGATTATGAGGCAATGTCAAATGTCCTGTAAGATTTGAAAAGCCTTCCTACTTTTTAGTTTTAGTTTCTCTTTTGCCTAAAAATTAGGAACAGATTAGCAAGACTGGAGTTGCTGTTTTCTTGCATGAGAAAAGGAATAAAGAAAGCTGAGGTTTTAAAGGCCTCTACATTATAAACCAGGTTAGATTCTCATGACATTGGGGTTTTTTTTTTCCATCACACAATGGGATTCAGTGGAAGAGTTTAAGTGAACTTAAAGAGATGTTTTGTCAAAGGCAGAGTGTCTGGTGATGCAGGGATGCAGATTTCACCTACTTATTCTAGAGAGTTTTTCCTCTTACAGTTCTTATCAGTAGAATCTCCTTCTCTGTAGACTCAGAATTGCCAAGTATGATTTATTTTAGAGTGTCTGCCCTGTTGTTTTCCTCTCTTCCTTTACTTTTCAGTGGTTTGTGATCTTGGCCATGCCCAGCTCTCAGGAGTTTGGGAATGACTTGTGCAGCCAATGAAATCATGGTATAGGCTGAGGTCAGTGTACTGTGGCTTGCAACAATTTCCTTTGATGAAACTGGGGTTGCTGGATGCACGATTTATTCCTGATTGGGGGAATAGCACACAACAAACTATAGATCTTGCAAAAAAACAAAGATAGCTATAAAAAATGCCATTTGTGGCTGTTGGGATGGAGGACTGTGCCTTGCATATTAACTAGAAGACTTGCAGTAAAACTTCAGACTTTAGAATGAAAAATTCCACATTTATCAATGCAATATGAAAAATTTATCTTTCTTCCCTTTCTAGAGAGTATCTTAAGACACTTCCTTTGCAGATCTGGACATCCTGACTTTATACTGCAGGTTAGTGTTCCTGTGAAAATTAAATTTCTTCTTCCTGCATCAGTTATTCTTAGGTGTCTTCTGAGCACAGAAGAACCACCCTTGTAGTTATTTACCTCTTATGTCCTGAAATATTTCCATATTTCAGGATTTGAAATTCTTCCTGTGTCTTTTCTCTCTCCCCTCAATATATTGCTGCTCAGTTCAGTAGCTCCTTAAATGTGATCTGGTGACTTGAATGATAGATCTCTCAGTTTTATTTATATGTGGCTCCAGTCAGATGTGTGAAGGCAGCTCCCTCTTGGCAGCTTCTCTCCAGAGCTGATTAGTGGAGAACACGAATTCCAAACTCTTACATTTCCATTACAAATGGATGCACAGGAGCAGGCAATGGTTTTGCTTCCCTCCTGAGTGACTCCAAGTGGAACAGCAGAGTTTGAGCCTGCATGGGCTGTTCCTCCCATCCCCACGCTGGGGAGAGGGTCCCTGTATGTTTGTGGCATGTGAATGTCAGAAATGTGAAGATGCTGCTGCAATCCTCTTTGCAAGGTGGGTGATGGGCTGCTTTTCCTGCTCTGTGATGGGAAGGTGACCTAGGAATGGTTTCCATGGCAGTGGGGTGTGCTCTGTGCTGGTCATGGCAGGGGCACAAGGAAATGATACTGAAAACCTGAGCCCATCTGTGAGCAACTTTCAAATGACTCTGAAAAGCTGGTGACATTTTTGAGTGCCCATCAATCCTTGGATGAGCCAGTGGGGTCTCAGCCCGAGGCATGACAGATGTTTGCTCATAAGCAATTAGAGGCTGCTCTGACTTCTGCTGTCTCCAGAGCTGATTTCTGCTGGTAGAGCTGCAGAGCCTGACAGGAAAGCCAGTTGTCCTGCTGTGTGCTGGGCTGGCACTGCCTGTGAAATGGATTTGATTCCCACACTCAGTTCAGAAACAAAGAAATCCTCCCATAGGTATTGCATGTTCTTTATTTAAAAACAACATTTTTAAGCAAAATGGTATTTCAAGTCAAATTGTATCAGCCTCCACATATTTTCTCTCTTTTTGTTTTTTTTAATCTGTTTTTGGCAACCTTAAGAGGTAGAAAATTTCTCACAAAAGACTGGACCTTGCCTTTGTTAGAGACCATTTTTCCACTTGTAATTGTGAAAAAAAAATCAGTGAGAAGCAGTCAGCAAAACCAAGGCTATCAAACAATAAAACCTTGGAGTACAGAAATTATCTCGAACTATAATACTCAAACCCTCAGCTCCCATGACCTTTCTGCTTTGCAGGGTGCACATGGCTGAAACCACTTGAATGCCGGTAATTTTTCAATGTCACCCTACAATCCTTGTTTACTCCTTGACAGAGACAAGTTACCTCTCAGCTCTTTGAGGCAGAATCATAAACCAGTAATGCAGGATGTAATTTGGTTTGTGCACCCCAGGGAACACAAGGAACCCCTTGGGGTTTGAGTCCTGCCCACTGTGACCCAGGTGAAGCTGCCTGGAGTGCAGAATTTGGGCTGTCCATCCCTGCAGTGAGGATGAGCAGGAGTTACACCTTGAGCAGGAGCAGTGCTCACAGGAGCAGTACAGGACAATTTGTGGAATATTCATGGAATCACAGGACGGTTTGGGTTGGAAGGGAACTTAAAGCTCACCTCATTCCATGCCCTGCCAGGGGCAGGAACACCTTGCACTAGACCAGGTTGCTCCAAGCCCTGTCCAGCCCAGCCTGGAACATTCCCAGGGGAATCCACAACCTCTCTGGACAATCTCTTCCAGTGCCTCACCACCCTTACAGCGAAGAATTCCTTCCCATGATCCCATCTAACCCCACTCTCAGCAAAATGCCACCCCCCTTGCCTCTCACTCCACACCTTCATGAAAAGCTCTCTCCAGCCTCCTCGTGAGCTCCCTTTAGGCACTGGAAGGGGCTCTCAGCTCTCCCCAAAGCCTTCTCCTCATGCAGAGTTAATTCTGCTTTACTTCCTAGGTCATTAGAGGAGTTAAAACCAAGCAGCTGTCTGGATTCTGTCTGCAGGTTTTGGCAGACGTAGGAATTTCAGGAGACCTTTTCCTACTGATTCTGACACTCTGCTATCATTCTGGGGGTTTCATTAGACAAAAATACAGTTGTATTGGCAGGAGTGAAAATGGCCATGAATTGAATTTGCTGTCATTCGGTGACTGGGTCTAAAACTCCAGTTTAGGCATTTTAGACTTCATCTAAGGCTTTTTTTTATCTTTTTTTGTTCTAAAGTCTGGGAATAAATGGGGGATCAAGTCTAGGAGCAGGAAATTCTCCAGACAGAGTCAGAAACAGTTACAGTGAGAAAAACATAAGAATTTTAGGAATAATGTCATTTAAGAAGTGACTCTGACTTCAGGGAAGTTTGCTGTGATTCAGACACCCCTTCTAAGTGAAGTAGTGAGGGAGCTGCATCAAACAAGGGAGTTTGTGCTTTGCTAAGCTGAGCTCTTCTATAAGAACCTCAGTCCAGACATGGAATCTGATGCTTTCAGCCTCAAGGTATTTTGAAAAAGGTTAGGGGGAAAAAATGAAGTTGAGCTATTTTGGCATGCTGAGGCAGAAAGAAGAGACAGAAAAGTAGAATAGAAACCCAAGACCTCTGAAAATCCCGGTCTTTTGAAAGTAAAGTGTAATTAAGGACATAAGGATGATTTAAATTTAATTTCACACTAAGAAACATATTCTGTAGCTTTTGTATTTTGGGGAATTATACATAAAATTATTAAGAAAATAAGACAATGAAATACTAAAGGATTCAGTGACTTAAACTCCATGAAATTATAAATCTGAGGGAGACCCTGTGGCTGGAAATGCCCCATGTCCCACACGCTGTGAAGGTTTAGTGTCACTCTCACATTGAAAAATTCCATTTTATGCAGCATTTTATGTTTAAAAGTGCTCCTTTCTTCCTAATCCCAACTGCCTTTCATCACCATGTGATAGATTAAAGGGCAGTATCATGAAAGGGAGGAGTTTTTATTCCAGCAAATACTGGTGCCAAGGGTTTTTCCTTCCAGAGTGTGCACAGATGCCCTGAACCCCCCAGAGCAGCTCTGGGTGGACAAGGCCACTCTGATTTGCTGCAAAAATTCTGTGACTCAGAGTAACATCTGTGACGAGTCCTCACTGCCAAATACTCCAGAGAGAGCTTCATAAATAAAAGGGACAAATATTAAATAACTTTACAGATCACGTGGACTTTAATTTACTAATTGTTCATGCACCCTATAAACTAAAAAATAATGGGAGGAGGAGGAAACTGTCCTTGAAAAATGTAATTTGTGCTAGAAGTGTGAACCCCTCAAAGGTTATCCCAGGGAGAAATTTGCCAAATGGGAAGTGAGGAGGGCTTTGGGAGGGGAAAGGACACTGAGGATGAAGTCAAATCAGAAAATTTGTGGAAAAAAACCCAAAAACTTCATGGTGGAGGTCAGGGGAGAAAATATCCACACCTCCTTTTGTGGCCAGTTTGTGGGTTTAATAGAAAACTAATAAACTAAAAGTGAGTTTGTGGGGCTCTAAGGAAATGCAAAGTCTGTGAGAAATAGGCTGCCAGGTTTGGGGCACATGGGAACAGGAAAAAGGGTCCAGATGGTCACAAAACAAAATGCTGCAAGAATTCTGCAGAAAAATGAGGATCCAGAGCCAGGTGTGTACCTGCACTAGAATCCTGCTCCTGAATGTCTCACCTGAACACACAGATCAGGCTCAGTTCATGGTTCCCTGGCATTTTCCCTCTTAAACCTCTGCCATATTCCTGGGAAAGTCTGAGGTAGCTGCATAAACAAAAGCTGATACTTCATGGGTTTTTTTAGCAAATGAACCCAAGCAGAGATCTGGTTTCTGCTCATTTAAACATTTACCTGTGGCACAACTACAAGCTGTTTCTGTAGGATATAATACTAGCATATACCTCAGTATATACTCAGTCATTGTATATTATGCTCTGGTATTTTGTTAGTAATAAATTTAGCATTAACAGACAGTTTTCTTTCTTAGAGGGTGAATATTGTTCTATGTATATATGTCCTGTCCAATGTATCTTCAAGAAAAATGTTCATTAAAAATATATATCTATTCTTAAAATCTTCCTCTGCTGAGCCACAAAAAAAAACCCCAAATACAAAAAAAGAACCCCAATGATGTAAAACACCATTGAAGAGAGTTTGTTTCATTGTTTGCAGAACCCCTTTTTTTTTAAGTGCTTTAAAATGAAATTAAAATAATACAAATTTTTGTTCCCAATGTGGCTCAAAGGTGCCCCAGTTTTTAATGGAGGTGTGTGTGAGCTACACAGTGTGTTCTGAATGGAAAGGAATGGAAATCTTATTCCCTACCTTGCACTGTGGACCTTATTCCTGTATGAAAACCATTTTTCCAGGAAAAATTCATACATGTACAGCTGAATGATCATTTTTCATCACTGGCATTATCTCAGGCAAATCACATTCTTGAAAGATCCACAGTGCATCTTTTCAATAACATAAATTCAGCTTTTAGGAATTCTGCCTCTGTTTGGCAGATGAATGACACAGCAAAAGCACCTTGGAAGAAACCTATTTATTTCTTTACTGTTTCCCTAGGAATTATTTTATTGCTGATGAAAACATTCCATGGCACCATGATTAGGCCCAGCTCTTTACATTAATTGGCCTGCACGTGGGGCCTAATTCTGTGTCTGTGCAGCTGCACTGAGGGAAATTAAACTTGAGAACTCACTTGTGCACTGCACGAGTTGTTTGCTAACACAGAACAACAGCAAAGTGAAATTTTCAGCCCTACTTTTCCCTGAGAGCCTGGGAACAAGATTGCTTTGGATCTTCCTCAAGCATTTAAATTTAACTTTTTATGTAAAATCTGACTGTTGACAGGAAAGGCTGCTGCATATTCCAAAGGCATCTCTATAACTGCAAATATAGAATTCAGCAGAGCAATAGAAAAATCTAGCTTCAGAGTTAAATAAGGTTAGTAATTGAGTGAGAAACACAGAGCCCTTAAAACCTGCATGGCTGGCACGCATTCCTGGGTGTGTTTATGATTCAGTCTGTCACCTGCAGGGTCAGGGGTAACACATCCAGGGATAACACATCCAGGGATAACACATCCAGGGATAACACATCCAGGGATAACACAGGCTGCCTTGGCTTTGGAGTGGGGCTTCCACAAAGGCTGCAAACTGATGCTCCTGCATCCCCAGGGCTGTAAATCTCTGTGGGTCAGGTGAGGGTGGTGGGCACAGTTTGGTGCCAGTCCATTCCCAGGGGCAGCCCAGGGCTGGGGTTTGCAGTCCAGGTAAGGCAGGGCTGTGCTCAGCCCAGGGCTGGTGCTCTTCCCTTGGGTCACTCCTCACTCCTGGCCAGTCCAGGCGAGGCTGAGCTGGACAAATGTCCTTCATTCCTCCTTCCAGCTGCCCTGGGGCTGGCTGGGCTCAGCAGGAGATCACCAGGGGGTTGGACAGGGACTCTGGGCTCTGTGCCTGCTCCATGGGCTGCTTGTGCAACAGTTCACAGGCTGTCAGCTCCTGCTGAAGGGTGTCCAGCACTTCGAACAGCTGGGCTTTGCCTTGGGAAAGAAAATTGCAAACATTCGTATTTGAACAAAGTGAGGAAGTTGCAGTTTCACAATCATAACAGGCTCTTTTCTTCATAGGTGCCCTTTCAAGTGGTTATCATAAAATGTCTAAATTTTGTGACCAAATAATAAATTCCTGTCCATAAAAAACCTGAGCAAATCTGGGTTCACTGTCTTCTCTGGTTTCTCTTGCTTCAGCCCCTGCCCACTGAGATCTCTTGTTCTTGTGTGAACAAAGACTAGTCCATATCACCATTGCCAACCCAACCATCCACTTTGGCTTGACAGAGCCAAATAATGTTTGATTACAAAGACTTGGGGAAGCTGCTTAACTCTCCCCAGGTGCTAAAGCAGAGAGGGTGAGCTGTGTATGGCAGGGGTGATGCAGAATGGACAGAGAGCAGCACTTGTTGGAGTTTCAGGGAGCTGAGCTGAGCTGCTGTTACAAAGGGAGGAATTCTGAGCAGCATCCCTTGGAGTCCCTGTTCCTGTGCAGGATAATTGGCAGCACCTTCTGGACACTGCTGTGGGTCCAAACACTCTCCTCTTCTGTTCTCCCAGCAGTACATCAAACCCATGGCTCATCTGTGGTTTCTGTCTGTATTGGTGTCCTGCAGCCTACAAAAGTCTGTCCTTGCCCTCTTTTCTCTGCTCCCTCTGCATCTGAAGAGCACAGCTTGGCTCTGGGCTGCCTGTGCCCTGGATTGCAGGGCACAAAGAAAAACAGGCTTTGAAACTGCAAAGCGCAGAAGGGTCCCCATGCTATTCTCCCTAAATCCCTGAAAAGAATATTCTTCAAAACCGAGCCCCCAGGCTACATCTGGTCTTTTCTAATCTTGTCTTTGACTGCTGCCTGCCTATTAAAAGCATCTCCAAGCCATGTTCCTGGGACAGGACGTGCAGTTCTTGGAGGTAAGTACAAATGCTCTGCTAACGGGAACAAAGTAATCAAACCAAAACCCTGGGGCTGTGGTCCCTGCACAGCTCCTGCAAAGGCAGCTCCAGACCTTTGGTGGGGGACAGGAGTTTGCAAGTTTAATTTTCACACAAGGATCACGGAATGCTGTTATCAGAGGAGTGCAGATTTGATCTGGTTTCTGTACAGAACTGTTCTGATATTAAGAGGGTAGAGGTAATGATGTTAAAAGTAAATCTTGTGTTCCAGCAGAGGAACACACCATACTGGGGTAGCAAACTAAGAAACAGCTGCATTACATACTTGGTAATTTTCCACTTGTTTGTATCAATGAAACACTAGAAACATTCGTAAGAAACTGAATTACCCCCAGAGGCCAAGTTTTAATTAAAATTTGACTAAAAAAGCATCCTGGATGTGGTTTTGATGCGTCACAGACTAGAAAGCATCACTTTCTATAAGTAATCTTCTTTCAAACTACCTCCTTCTGCCCAGGCTGCACCCTAGGATCTCAAATTTCCTTTTCCTATCCATCTGTACATTACCCAGTGTTTGCCCCAAAAGGACACTTTTCATGCCTCTTGGTCTTTACATGTGATTTCTTTTCTTACCAGGCTGGGGGTCACAGCAGGATTCCAAAGTGCTCAGCAGGATTTTCCCCAAGGCTCGCTTAGATATGTTCTTTAAAAAACAAAACAACATCATGGCAAAAATCTGTCCTTCACCAGCTTACAGATAAGCAGCAGAACCTGTGTGCAGGGTATTTGCATTTGGAAACCAAACCAAAATGACACTGAATCCTGATTAACACAAACCTTGATATTTGCTTCATTTTATCTTAGCATTTTATCTTAGACCCTGCTCAGACAGAAGTTTGCAGGGGGTTATAAATCCTTAACATGGCTGTGGAAAGAGAAGTAACAATTATTCAGTAGAAAATAGAGAATTTTTCAGAGCCTGTGCCTAAACAACTGTAGGTGGCAAGGACGGTAAGCAGAGCAAAAGCTCTGCCAGGTCTGTGGGGAAGTAGAACTGGACCTGGTGGTGTTATTTTAGGAAGGATCTTCTCAGAGCCAGCTAAAGGACAGAGCAAATGTCCTGTGGCAGGGCTGGATCTGAGATGTAACAAACTTTAGCCAAAGTGAGAGCACTGTAAGAACTACTCAGGATTTGGATGGTCTCTCTCAGTGGTGGTTTTACATGAGAAATCTGGTGAGACATTACATAATGTGCCTGGAAAAGCCAACTCTCCTAATTTGCTGTCAAGACACTCGTGTGCATTCTGGGAGATGGTCTTGCCATCAGTTTAATTAGCACTTAGAGAGCCCCTCTCTGCAGGCACAGGTTGTTCTTGCTAAAACTTCAAGAAGTGGAAGTGGAAGGGAGCAGTTCTGAGTTCTGCTGTTACCTCCAGGCAGAGCTGGCCCTGCTCCCTGACATTGGGGCTTTTTCCATCTGCTTGGCTGCCCCAGTGGGGACTGGGGCAGAGTGGGAAGCAGTTTGAGGATTTCTCATGGCCTCAGCAGCACAGTGTGGGGTTTTATTAGTCCTGACAGGATGTGTGTGTGCCTTTGGCCAGTCACTGCTCGCTGGTATGTTCTGTTGTGAACAAAATATTTCAGACATGAAGGTGAATGTGCTGGGGAAGTGACACCTAAACCCCCAGGTTCTGATGAGTAGGGTTTCTTTTCTCTTAGGTATATCCCATCAGGGATTTAGGGGATTCTTGCTAAACACTCCTGGGAGTTTTATCTCTTTAATACTGACTTAGAAACAAAGGTCCTGTTCTAGAAGGAAGAATACATATTCTGAAATCTTCCTGAGTACTCACTCCTTTGTTTTCCTCATTTGCCCTCACTTTTAGTTTAGAGGGTGATGAGTTTGAAGACTCATCTGCAAGGAGATCTCTAGGCTTTTAAAAGGCCGGTCAAAGGGGTCTAATGGCTTTCTGCAACCACCAGGCAGTTCCCAGGGCACATATAAAATTCTGTCCTGCTGCAGAGGATTTTGTACTTTGGAGAAGGGATGAACATTCTTAGTTTGGAAAGGACCGCAAACCCCAGTTTTCAGTCCCAGGTCTGCTTTCTCACCATACCAAGTCTCGGAGTTGTTGCAGAAGCTGCAGAACATCCATGAGCTTCTCTTCCACCAGGGACAGCCGAACCCTCTCTGTCTCCAACATCTGCAGCTCCATCTTCAGCACTTCTGTCTCCTCCACCTTCTGCTGCAGCTCCCCGAGCAAGGGGCCTTTCATCTGCACAAAACACAGCAAACTGAAGGCATTGGAGCTTTCCCTTTCTTGCCCAAGGATTGCAAAGCTGAGTTTTCTCCCTTTTGTGGTAGATGGGGCTCACTCCAGAAGATTCTCTTGGAGGGAAGTACATTTCTTTAATGTGGCACATAAAGTGAGATATCAGGAGTTGTTAGGAAGTCAGTGCTTTGCTCATGTGCACAAGGGGAGTTCATTCATCGCTGGGTGCAGGCAGGTCATTCAGGAATTTTAAACACTAAATTTATTATATCTTTTATACTGAAATACTAGCATTGCTATGTCAGCTTTCTCCCCTTTTGCATTCCTATTGTCCTCTATAAAGCAAAACTAATTTGTGTGCCCTCACCACAATAATCTCTTTGCTTTGCAGCTCCTACATAGCAATCATCTGTACATTCAGTGAAACAAAAAGATGTGTCTGCCTCCAGTGCAGTGGGAGCCAGGTGAGGAACACCAAGAGGAACAACCTCCCCACTGTTTCTCTTTGCTGTTCTCCAGATATTGGGATGAACTACTTATTTGACCCTGTATGGCAGTTCATAAACTCCTCATTAATTGTCTTTTTAATGAAGCTGGCAGCTTGCATGCAGGCTTGTACAGAAAATAATTGGCATTTCTTTGTAACACTACACTCAGCAGCATAACACTTTGTTTTTAGACTTCACTCATGTTCTCCCCATCTATCATCCCCAGGTCACCACCCTGTCTTCAGAAGCTATTTTTAAGTGTTTGGCTGTTGCAAAGTAGAACTTTCTAGACACAACAAATCTCAGAACTCTCTCATCCTCTGACTTTACAAGCCTCAGACTGGAGCAATTATTAATCAGTATTTGAGAGTGCTGCCCTTCACTTGCCTGCTGAGTCCCTTGCTTGTTAGCCTTATTGTTATTTGCCTGATTTTCCACACTGAGCAGGCACAAACAGAAGCATATACAGCAGTGGATAGGGCACTTTTGTCAGCTTCAAAGAAAGTGTTGCTGGTTTATTTATCAGGCCAATATATTTATTTGCAGGGTGCTCAAGAGAGAGCATTTCTCAGTCTTCCTATTTGCTTTCTGTTGATTGCAAACCTTTTTGACAGGAATTTTTTATTGCTTGTATATTTTGTAGCAGTAAATTCCTCCCCTGTAGCTGCTAGCAAATAAAAAGGGGCTTAAGAATAAATTTCCTAACAGGCTCAAAATGATTCATCCTACTGCTATTTAATTCATGTCACAGTGAGTTGGCATTATGGCTCCTTCACCTTCCTGCTTGCCTCAATAGATTCCATTTTTCTTCTGGAATTCTGTATTATCTGTTGATAATGGAGTCTGGAAAACCAGACAAGCTGCACAGAACTAATATCCATCAGCAGAGATGAAAAAGAGGGCAGTATGATGCTGCAGGAGAAGATGAGCACCTCAGAAAAGGGAAAAAGGGAGAAGAAAACTCACAGTACCTGCAGGTAGTTTTTTTTCTGTGGACTGATGCTAAGCAGTAGAGAAGGAAATTTTGTGTCTCTCTCTAAAGAATATTGCAAGGGTAAATTGCCATTGCATACTGCAAATTGTGTAAGGCAGAAATACGATTTTACTCTGGTTTTAATTTTATTTTCCCCCTAACAAGTAAACTCTTTCATTTAATTTAGTCAAGGGAGAAAATGATATGAAACACTGTTAAAACACAAAGGACGGCAGCATGCAAAGAAGCTGAATATTTTACCCCTAGTTTAAATATTTCACTGATTCATACAATCCTTCCAGAACTACTGAAAGCTTTCTGCTTTGTTTAAAGATGGGGTACAAAATACTGAACAAGCACAGAAAGCAGACCAGGGCAATGGACTATTTTTGTTTCATAGAAAGATTGCTGGCACTTCAATCTGCACCCATCAGGGGCTGAAGTCTGCAGAATTTAAATACTGAGGTCACAGAGGACTGCTGGGCTACAGCACTGGAGCTTTAAACAATGTGGCTATAATCTCTGCTCAGGGGAAGCTGGAGATAACCTGAGAACTAATTTTATTCCTGTTTTATTATATTATTGATATATTATATTTATTATATAAATATAACCATGATGATTTTTATGATATAAAAATAATCAGTCTAAGCCCAAGAAAAAGACAGAGTAAATAGGATAACTGACTCCAAACTAGGGAGTCTCAACCAGCCTGAGGGATTTATTGAAAAGTTATTCTGCTCCCAGAGGTGCTGGATACCTTAGGCTATGGGGAGTGTTTCAGCTGGGGAACCTCAGTAAATCAAGGACAGTATTTGAAGGGCCTGGAGTACATCTCATCTTCCAAAGGCAGTTTTGGGTAGGAACCAGAGAAGAAATGCAGATGTTGAAGGAGAGCAGGAGATGTCTGAGCTGATAAACTACAGGACAACAAGAAACATCAGCAACAGAATGCAGAGTGGCCAGAATAAAATACAAACACATACAGATCCAGCTCCCCAAAGATGCATAAACAACCCTTTCACCCCTGCTTGGGACCTGTTACCTCTTCCATGTTCATTTCCAGTTTTTTCTCTTGATGGCCCTTGAGTTCTGGATGCTCTGGGAGGGGAGAGATTCTCCCCAAGAGCTCCTCAGGGTCCTTCCCATCAGTGCTGGTGCTCTCCAGGTAGGACAGCAGCTTTCTCCATGTCTTTTCATCACATCTACTCACATTAAGAGAAAAGAGTTAGTGAAACCTCCCAACAGAGGTGTGTGTTTGTAAAAAACAGATTTCCTGGGGAATTCCTGGCAGCACATCTCACAAATGAGTGTCTTTGCTGACATGAACTAGGGCTCAGTGGGATATCCAGAAGGCTGCTCCCCTCGTGCCTTAAAGGATTGGCAAAAGGCTTCAGACTGCAGCCACAGGTCCTGAAATTTGTGGACATGATTTTCTGAGCCTGAGAGAGTTTTCAGCCTGACAGTGGCCGATCTGCTCCCAAGGGAAAGTCTTTTGGGAAACTTTCTCTTTCAAGGGCTGTTTTTTGTCAATAGGTTTTGGTTCTCAAAACAATGTCACACACATGTTCTGAGTGTGTTTTTCTCTTGTTCCACCAATGGGACAGAGAGGTTCCTTTGGCCAATCATGCTAACCTGTATCAGAACACCTTATAAAAAGAGCTGCAAACCCCAAATAAAGGCTTCTGCCTCGTCTGGGATCAAACCTCACTGTTGTGATTTGAATCCACTCTGCTATTTTGTCTCCACTAACAACTGAAATTACTTTTGCAAAGGGCTCAAACCACATTAATTAACAAATTAAACTTACCCACTTCCACAGCAAGGGAGCTTGGCCAAGATCCTCTTCCCGTGCTCCAGCTGGGGACCCTGCTCACCTGCCCACTTCTCCTCCTCCTCGTCTGAGGCAGCCTGGCCCTCCACGGAGCGGAAGAGCTGATCCTCTGCTGGGACACAGGGACCCCTCAGCAGCACCCCTACAACCCCAGTGAAACCCTGAGTCTGAGCCAGAAGGAAGTGAGAGCTCAAACCCCCAGAGAAATACCAGGCAGGGTCCCCCAGCACCCCTGGGAAGGGGCTCAGGCAGCTGCATCCCAGATCCATTTTAAGAGTCTTGAACATTTCTGTGCTCTCTTGTGGGTATCTTGGAGCTGTTCCACCTCAACTCCCTTCTTCCCTTGAGTTACTCTAAGGCAAGGATAAGTGTGAAGGATCAGTTGTTGTAGGGGGCGATTACTGTTCAAGTACAGAATTTTTTCACTTATTCATCTTTCTGAGTTAGTTTTTCTGGCTAACTAATCCTATTTTACTTGGTGGAACCTTTTTTCCCCGTTTTAGAATCTATAACCCCATGATTTATTTGTAGGAAAACATTTTGCTAAAAAGCTGTTTGTTCTTGAAATACGGGTAAGTGTAATTTTATGTGGCAACTGAGCTGGCAAAGTGTGTGATTTGATAAAAACATTTGTAAAAGCAGGTATACTTCCTAAGTCTAGCCAGATGAAGAACATGCTACTATGTTAATTGTATTTACATGTCACTATTTTTAACATCCCTAAACAGCTGCTTGCCAGCTCCATTCAACACACACCTAAAATCCAATTTTTTGTCACAACAAACTGCTCTACAGTCTGCAGTAAAGGCGCCTTGTAAGAAAAAAAAATAAATCACTGCAGGGAAAAGTGTGCAATGATATAGGACTTGCTGGTGCTACATGTGCTAAACAGTTTGGGCTTCTCCAGAGTCACTGGAGCAGCCAGGATGTTTCCAAGGATGGCTGTATAGAATATTAACTGCAAATTGTTTCCTTGGAAATTATTTTGCTGAGATTCTGCATTTTTATTTACAAAGAAATGCAATCTTTATATTTTCTCAGCCAGGAAAAAAAGTTTTGGTGGGATGACTCATGTGGAAAAAAGCTGTTTTAAATCATAGCTCTGTGTGATAAGTTCAGTCTTTCATTAAACACAAAATTATGTGGGGAGTGAGAAGTGGAAATCTGGGCTCTAAGTCTTTATGTAAGTCTGTGATTTCAAGATTCTAGGATTGGTTTGTGGTGTGGTGGTTTAACCTCTGTTAGTTTTGGTGCTGCTGGCACTCCAGCTGCGTGCAGCAGGGCTGGCTTTGGGCTTTGGGCTTTGGGGTGGGTACCGAGGTCGGCGATGCCGGCGGGGGAGCGGCGGTCCCGCGGTGCCTCGGGCACGGCTGCTGGCTCCTGCTGCTCGGGGCTGTGCTGCTGGCCACGCTGGCATCTCTCCACTGCCTGCCTGCAAAAGAGGCCAGGAGGAGGCTGAGTGCAGATCTGGAAAACCAAGCTGTGCCCAGCAGGGCTTTGGTGGGATGCAGCTGCTGGGACTTGCTGACCTGACCCCCAAGCCTGAGGTGACTTCCCTGACAAACAAAGGAAGGTGGGTTTCAGCTGGCCTTTGATAAGAAGAGCTGAACAGTACCCATAACTTTGAGGGCAGGTCAAAGAGCTCTAGAAAACATCTATGGAGTGGTCTGCTTTGGCCACAGGTACCTGCAGTCCTGTGGGCTCAGAAATGTCAGGGAGTTTGAGCCATGCCTTGTGAGTGCTGGGATGAAGCAGAGCCAGAGCCTGAGCAAAAAGAATGATCCAGAAATGGTGGCACACCTGGGAACCAGGGTGAGAAGCATCTCAGAATGGGTGTCAGCATTGCTGATAGCCTCCTTTGGAATTGTCTTTGAGGTCAATGAGAGCATATCACATTTATGTGTTTTAAAGGAATGGCTTTCAAGGCATGGGACACACATCAAATAATGCAACTGAGGAATAGGAGTCCTCGAAGGTGCCAAATTCTCTCCAAATTCTTCAGTAGATTAGTTTTGGTCTGGTGAATATTGAATATTTCCTTTATTTAACACATTAAATAGCAAATATGAGAGCCAAACCACTTAGCAGATGGGTCCTGCTGACACCAGTTGTATAATGTGAGTTTTCTACACAAATCTTATGCTTTCTGCCTTTAAATTCAGCTGCAGCTGGGAGGGGACTTTGGCTGCAGGGACAGAGCAGCTGAGGCCACGCTGGACACCAGAACTGCAGAGCCTTTGTTTAACTCAGCTGCTCCTGAGGAGCCACACCAATGGTAGTTCCCTTATTGCCTGTGAAACTGTAAACAAGATAATGAATTTAACAAAAAAAGTCACTATTTGAAAACATCTGTAGGGGAGAAGTTGAGCTAAACCTTGCTGAGAAGCCAGCACTTACTTTACCCCCTTGAGTAGGGCTCACTGCATTAAAAACAAATGACTTGCTTAATATGCAATTTATGGCATTATTCATGAAGCTTAGCAACAACTGGATTTCCTGTAAAGCCAAGGGAAATAGCAATCCCCAGAAAGGAGCCTGGACAATCATCAGTTCTGGCAAAAGCAATTCTGGAGCAGTGCACAAATAAAATGCACTGTAAAGCCTGGGCATTCAGAGTTGGGGCTCTGAGAAGCATCACAGAGCTTCAGAGCTCTGGGCAGCTACTGGGGGATATTCCATTCACAGGGATACTGCATTTTACTTTCCTGTAGTATGCTGGTTTTCTGGTACCTCTACAGGAATCCTTTACAATTTCTTGAGCACCATGGTTGGTGTCTGAGCAGATTATTCTGAGCTGCAGTATAATTTAGATTGTTAGGGTTTCAGATTCTAACATAACACAGATGCTGAAATTTCAGTAACTATTGCAGTGGTTAAGATTTTAACCTATAGAACATGGAGAATTTTCAAGTATCATGAAAATCGTTTCCAGCAGGTGTGGGTGAAGGGGATTCAAGAAGAGCTGGAAGCAGGAATCTCCACTGCTTCTCAAACACAGGTTTAATTCTTTCCTCATTGCTATTCATCCAGCACCAAATGGGTCCCCATAAATGAGAAGAAGAGAGAATAAACAGCACATTTGTTTGGGGCAAAGATCAGAGGGGGAAGCGGTGCTGGAGGTGCCTGGGAAGGTTTGTGTGGGGTGAGCGTGGCAAGGCTTCCATGGAGACAGGGAAACAGCCCTCATTCATCCCAGAGCCTTTGTCCCTGGCATAATGGACAGCAACACTGAAGGGGGGAGAGTTTGCAAAGTACTGGACCTTCAAGTAATGTCCATGACTAATTGGCTTTTAATTGGCTCTGCTGTATTGTTATGGAAACATCGAGCTGCAGGAAAACCCACCTGCTTCGGGTGCCAAGCGAATCTTGGGCTTAAATAATTCCTGACTGATTAGAAAATAACTCTGAGGAATTATTAACTTGTCATTCACAGACCTTTAACTCGTCTCTTTTTAGAAACTGCCTTGATCAAACAGCTGAGTCTGTACATTGCCCTGAGTGTAGTTATAGTGAGCTATACTTTATTTTCAAAGTGTAGGACTTGTGGTTTTTAACCAAAATGAGGTGTGATTTTTATTTTTGTACTATTTTACCTAAACTGTCAAAGTTCAGGGAACTCAGAATGGTTTCAGATTTGGCTTATTCCCTGCAGGAATTAGAGGCTTTAAATGTGCACATTTTTAAATTATTTATGGCTTTTCATTTACTGTTGAGATTATGTTTTCACACTGGAGCTGAGTATCTGTGTGGGTTTTCTGAATACCTCTGTCTCTGGTTGGTGCTGTGAACTCCTCTCCAACAGAAATCCTATGAAGGAACTTTCTGTGATCAATCCAGATGCTTAATCTCAGCTTTTAAATAGGTTGATCTGTCAGGCCTTAAAGATGAATGTTTAAAAGCATGACTTTTTAGTGGCTATAATAAAGATCACGAAATATCCTGGCTTTATATGGGCAGTTATAGTTATTACTTCAACTATAATGGTTACAGTTCTGGGATGTTTCCTGTTATTGGCTAATGATTTTAATTTTCTTGCCAAAATCACCAGCCTCTAGAAAAAAATAATTTAAGTGATGGCCATGTGCTTTCTAGCAAACCTTTCCATCTTCCTGCACGTTGGATACAAGCAAGCAAGTCCTGGAATGGTGCTGTCACACACAGCAGGATTGTGCTTGCTGTGGTGACTTTGAGCACTTTGGAGATGTCACAAACCAGTGTGCACACATTATGAAATTGCATTATTTCAGATCTGCTTTTACCACAGACCATGAGGAACAGCAGCAGAGGCATTTGGAAGCAAACACAGCCACACCCCCACACACCCATGACAGAATTGCCCGTTTACATTCGGTTTGTCCTTCCTGCTTTTCAAACTCAAATTTGGAGAATTCTGTCTCTCCTGGTGTTCCAACTTGGATTTTACAGAGAGATGCTTGAAAGCCTACAATCAATTATTAATAACTAAAATACTGTGGGGTGTTCTGAGCACTGACAGCTCTAACCAAGGCACTTGGCATAAATCATAGAAGCCAGAGAAAGCAGAGCTGTGTTCCTGTGGATCATTTCCTTCTGACATTGCTTGTGTAACAACCCTCACCCTGGTGAGTTCCTTCGCGTAGATGAGTGCTGTTTAATCTCCAGGAATCCTTCCCACGTGCTGCAGTGTATGTCAGTAAAAACCAAATGTCCAGGGAGCCTTCTAGTGTCCTCAGAAGTGCTCTTCCTAACAGAGTACCTAACCTGGATGAAGATCCTAGAGAACTCCACTCTGAAAGCTTAAAAATGTGCCAAAGCTCTTTTTGATGTCTGCAAAACTGCAGCTATCCCCGAGTGCAGTGCAGACTCTGAGAGCTCCAAATTACTGGCACATGAATTCCTTCAGGATTAATTTCAGCACCTCACAGATTTAGAGCCTCATAGATCCGGAGTGACAGAAGAGAAAGATGACTCATTTAACAACAAACATTGTCCCTTCAGCTGCCCAGGAGGACTGGGTCTTCCCAAGCATTTGGGAAAATCTGGCAGGAATGTGTGACGGGAGGGACTGTGAGCATTAGTTCTGCATCCAAGCTGGGTATTCCTTAGGAGCTGTGTAAAGGGGTTTTGGTGCCTGCAGGTTCCCCAGGAGAGCTGTGCTAGGGTTGTGTCTGTGTAGAGGGACAAGGAGGCACTGGGAGAGCTGAGCTGAGGTGCCAGAGCCAGCAGCTGCTTGCTGGGGACGTGGGGAAGGCACAGCTTGCACTGGGATCCTGCATCAGGAAGCAACAATTACCTCACCCCACTGTGTTTGCTGCTTTGTGAAAACATCCTCAGAGCTTCAGAGAGTGCTGATCCCCACCAGAGGCTCTGTAATTCTGCATGTTCCTTCAATCCAAGCTCCGTGCCTATCTTGATGCCTTTTGAGAGTTCTGAGTTTCCTGACTGCAGCCTGTCCTATGCCTTCTTCAAGTATTGTTCTGATAGGTGACTGAAAAGTAACTCCTGAATTGATTCACAAAACTCAGAATATTCTGAGTTGAAAGGAACTCCCAAGGCTGAATCTTAAGTGAATGGCCCATAGTTGGATCAAACTCACAATCTTGGCATTATTAACACCATGCTCTGACCAACTGAGCCAATCTCAGGGTCCACTATTTTGCTTTGCAAAATTTGCCACTTCCTAGAGACCAGAAGATGCTGCCTAGTGATTCTGCATTTATTAGGGCCCTACCTGTGCTTTGGCAGCAGCTATAGCAACTTCTCTTTAATTTTGTTGGTGATATGGTTGAATCAGAAACGCTACTGGGAGGAGGGAAAGAAAAGTCACTGCCAGGAGTGTAATGTGAGCATTTTCAGCTGCTCTCTGGGTGTAAGTGCTGATTTCCAGCAGTGTTCAGCACTCTGGCTCCTCTCCCTTCTCCATGGCTGAACCTCTGCTTGTCTCAGCAGCACCTCCCATTTCTTTGATGAACCCCAGTCCAAGCAAGTTTGTGTTGTATTCCTCACCAAATTCACTTAAACTTACTGAAGTTTAAATTTACATAGACTTTTTCCTAGCAGAACACTTAAGCAGGTGCATAATTTTATCCAGTTATGGCATCTCATTGACACAAACCCAGTTTAATTAGAGTTTAGCTCTAATTATGTGGCCATCACAAGCTGTAGTGCAGAGCTACTAAATGCAGTGAAGGAGAGAGTTGGTCATAGTTGCAGGAAAATTCCTCATGGGGAAGTTGGGTAAACAGGATTCCTGTTTTCCCAGTCAATAATATTTTAACACAAAGAAGGCTTTGGCTCTTTGCTTCTCTCTCTTTTCAAAAAAAATTCTTAACCCAATGCTTAATTGCAGTTTTTCCCTCATTATTGGAGCCTCTCCATTCAGGATCCCAGCTGTGTGTGAGGGGACAAACAGCCCCTGCCCTCCCCAGGAACCCCACAGCGGGCAAAGACCCTTCCTTTGGACAGTCTGACAGGTATTTAGAAACAGATACTTCCTCCTGTTTTCAGAGAACTTCCTCAATAGATTTCCACAGGAAAAGAGGGAAATCTGTATGGAAAAACAGGAAACAGTCCTCAGAAGTGTGATCAGCACTAGGAGGAAGACTTAAAATAAATGTGGTTGTTTGAAGCAGTAGGTGATACCAGTGGTGTTATCTTACGTAAAAGCAGTGATTAAATTTAACATCATAGGGCTGCAGCAGAATTGAAAACCTCAGGTGTTTATTAAATACATTTAGCTTTTCATTGTAGTTGACAGTAGGTGACCAGCACTGAAACTTCTGTAACCAGGCTTTTACACCATAGTTTCTATTTTCACTTTACTGCCCTAGGCAACCCTTTTGGAAAATTTCCCATCTGTCTCACTCTTGGATGGGATTCCAAACTTTCTAGTGCTGATCCCATTGCTCTTGCCCCCAATAGAAGGCTTAATCTTTTCCCTTGACCTTTTGACCTTCTGTAATTCAGTTTCAAATTCTGAGATTTATGCATTAGAAGGGAAGACAGGTCAGGATGAAATTTGACAAAATCTGACATGGAGAAATATTTGTTAATTAAAACCATCTAGGGATTTTGCACTGTTCCTTTCTGATCCATCTTCAAACTCCCACAAAGTGCCAGATGTTATGGAGTTGTTCTAGATTTTACTGTGGGAACTGAAAAGGGAGGGGGAATTTGTAACTCTCCACCTTAAAAGGAACTATAATCATACTAGGAAAATGTTCCAGTTTGTATCTGGCTGTACTGGGAATTTTCTTGGCCTGTGGAGTGTTAGGTAGGTGACACAGACCCATCAAAAATGGGGATAATACCATGTGGAATTACAATTCTGAAGGTAGAATCTCTTAAATTTGTAAATCCTTCAAAGGAAATCTGGCCTTACTTCTACTGTCACTTTCTTAATTTCATAAATCCAAACATCAGAAAGAAGAAGATGGATTTGGCTTTTACAGTGTGTTGTTCACATTTGAGAACTTAGGGATAATATATTCTGTGCTCATTTCTGATACAGAAAATGGCAAAAAATGAAGCAGAGGATGTTTCTAAGTTCCACTGCTAGGCTTTAGTAATTAGACACATTGTGTTTCAAGAGATAAATGGAATAACAGCTCAAAATCCTCACAAGGCAAAAGCATCTGAAACAAAACCTCTTTTATCCACTCCACTCAGCAGGCAATGCTGCTGGTTGGATTTTTAAAGCCAAAAACACCCCAAAATTTCATGGGAACATTTCATATTGTACTTTTTGAAGCTTCCATCAGAGTGAGTGCAGAAGGCTCTGGAGATCTGAGCGGGTCCCTTTGAGGTCAGAGCACAAATAGGAGTGATGTGCTGCAGAGTTTTGGGCTCCTTTCAGCTCAGGCCCACAAGAAAGCCTGATGGGTTTGGTTTGCTGCTCAAGCTAAAACTATTGGAAGCACTGGTGTTTGTCAAGAAACCATTTAGTCTGAGAGAGACTTAAAAAACAGCAGCAGGGCTTTGGAGTGAATGTAGGTATTTCTTGGTTTTGGTTTCTGTAGATACCTTAACCAACTAAATGGAAAAACGAAATCAGAACAGTCCCTGCAAAGTGCAATACTGTTGCAGTTTTAAGCCTGAGATTTATCAGCAGATTGTCCTTCCCCTCCAAACCATCATTTATGGTTCTTTAAAATGCTTCTGATTGTTGTGAGTCCCATCAGTGCAATCTTTCACTGCAGAACTGTGTGCTTCCCTGTGATGTGCCATGGGGTGCAGGGACTGAGAGAGGCCCCAGAGAGAGCATTTTCACACTGCACTGATCAGCCTGGCAAGAACAGCTGGAGGGGGCATTTACCAGGCTCTGCCTGCACTTTGGGTTGGAAATTCCTCAGACAGGGCAGGAGCACATTGGCCATCGTATATCTGGAGGGTCATTAAAGAAAGCTGCTGCCAGTAAACTGAGCCAGCTGTAGGTTTATGGCCTCCAAGGATTTATGACAGCATCCTATGAGCATGCACGAGTCTGCTCTGCATTAGCAAAGGCTCATTGAACTGCATTGATCCTGCCCAGAGCTGGGATAGTCAGGATAAATTCTGCTTATTTTCAGGGCTTTCATCCCTCTGGGAACAGAAAGGACCTTACTTTCCGATGTGAGGGCCACTATTTGGTTTGAGAAGTGACAGGCTCCAGATCTGATGAAGGGCCAAAGCCAGGAAAAAAAAACCCAACTGGTGAATAAATTTGATTTTCCCACAGAAGCATTTGCCAGATCATTTCCAGATCTCCTGTTAAAACCCAAACACATCATTAGGAACAGAAATCAAGGATATTCCAGATGCAGATTTGTTTCAGATGACTTTTCACCAGGTCATGCCCCAGTGCCCCAGGTGTGAGTACCAGAGAAGACCGAGAGCATCTCAAGGAGAGGGTGCTGGCACCTGCTTCAAGAATTGTCATTCAAACACATTTATCAGAATAATGGGAATTTAGGCCTTTGGGTCCACATCAGTATAGGAGAGACACGATGGAAGTTCCCAGGATCCCTTAAAACCTCTGTTTACTTCAGTTCCTAGAAAGGCCATGCAGGATCAAAAGGCAACTCCAGAGTGTGTCACTGATGTTTGGGAGAGGGTTTAATAAAACCTTGGCCTGCAGCAGAGCTTCCAGGCCTGCCTTTGTTCCAAAGGAGTTCCTTGTATCCGACCCTTTTGTCAGGCCCAGTCAATGGGATTCCGTGGAGATCTTTCAGTGGATGTGTTTTCCCATCAAGACTGAGCAAGATTCCAAGAAATACTTTTTTCTGGCCATGTGCAATTTGACATGGACAGTCTGCTCTTGTTCAGTAGAATATTCTAAAATTTTGATGTAATTGCTGTTAAACAAGAGCTGCTTCTCTGCTGTGTCTGCTCTGTGCTGCTGGTTGGGATTAACCCATGGCTACAATGGACACAATTGTAGGATTGTTCCCTGAGCCTTCCCTGCCCTGGTAACCCAGCAGAGCCATCACATCTGAAGTTCTGGGGTCTGTTACTTCTGCAAGAACTATATTTGCTTCCAAACCAGGGAAGAGAGCCCACAGTGCTGGTGCTGCTCTCGTTGACTTCTTGTGCCACTGCATTATTGCAGAAGAAAATACAGAAAAATCTCAACATCCATGAGATGCCAGCTCAAAAGATATTTACTGTGTAATCATTGCAAGCCTTCCAAGGGTTCAGGGCCTGCAACTCTTCACAGCTCTTAGGTCTTGTCTGTTTAGTTTTAAGTAATAACTACAATGATTGTGCTACCTCTGGCAGGTGCATCTTCCATGGACCCTCTGGATTTCCTCAGTTCCCGAGGCTGATGGAGATCTGAGACCTCCTGGTTCTTGTACCTGAGGGCTGCAGGTGCCAGCAGGATCTGAGGGTGATTGACACCTCTCCAAACTGTCTCTGATGTTCCCCAAGAGATTCCCTAAACTCAGTAAAAGCTGCTGAAATCAGAGTAACATCATTTTGAGGCAACACATTTGACTTTTCTTCTACAAGATGTATAAAACCCAAATAAAATCTTACAGTCTGCCAGTGCAGACCTCAGCCTGCCTTCAGACCCATCTCACCTGGTGAAGGGGGTCATTTCCTGAGCAGTCATTCTGGAATCCACATTTAGGCTGCTTTAATCAAATTCTTTTTCATTCCCAGTGGGTCTGTGACCACTTGGAAAGTGCTCTAAGGATTGATTTTAGCATCATATACAAAACCTACCAAAAAACCACATAAATTTTAGTAGAGCACCATGTGCAGTTATGTATTTGTACTTATTTGCCAGCATAGCATCAATAACAATGGAAAAAAGTTCCTTAAATTAAAAGCTCAAAACAGCCCATAAAGGAAAATTTCTCCTGTGCCCTGGTGGGGATTAGACCTGAAACTCATAGAACGTGGTTTATTTTTATAAAATGAATTTCCGGAAGAGGAAATGTTTAAAAACCTAAACCATCATGAATTCTTCTTGTAGAATAAAACAGTTCAGTGGGAAGGGACTGACAGCCACCAACTAGTCCAAGTGTAACTCTTCTAAATCAGTGTTTGCTTTTTAAATTATCTTTATTTGATATTCATGATGGAGTTCCCTCTAGAATTCATAGCACACCGCTTTCCCCAAGGCATGTATTGAAGAGATTTTAAATGAGATTTTTCTGAATAATCGAACCAGATAATTTCATCATGCTTCTTTATCATATAGACATTTCTCTAGGACTAAAATATCCATGATACAGCCTGTATTTTATATCCTTGGTTCTAGCAAGGACAATGTAACCTCTATAAAAATAGATGTCTGAAATAACAAACTTGAATGTCAGATTCAGGGTTGGACAATTCAAAGTAATAAGATCTATTACACAAAGTTACTTTCTCATTTTGCCACATAAACCAGCAGTTATTTTTCTAGTGACATGAGCTGTTAGAATGATTGAAATAATCTGATAGTATAGTTTGAGTGATTATAGAATATGTTTCAATAAAAGGCACTGCTGTGGGAACAGTGGCACTGCTGAAAATCCAGCTCCTTGTATTCCTAAGCAGTGCTGGTAGGGGAAGTTTGGGATGAGGAAGTTTGGGATGAGTTTGGGATGATTTGCTCCTGTTGAAGTGAATAATGCAGTGTGCCCTGAAGTTAATAAATCCTTTTGTGTCATCTGCTTAAGCAGCACAGCTCTCCTGTCTGGCTCTTCTCTGTTTGTGGAGTCAGGTTAATCTTTTATTCCCAAAAGGGTTTTAAAGGAAGAGAGGATTCTCCATTAATATTTAATTCCTTTTTTTCAACGAGATAAAATGTTTTATTTCTATCTCAGGACTACATGGACTAGAAATAAGAAAAATCCCTCTATCCCAGGGTTATAGAACACCATTTTCTCTCCCTGACAGTGCCAACAGGGTGTGAGAAACCAAGTTAGATCTGCCTTTATGGGCAGAGAGAGGTGAGGCACTAGGATACGAATGATATCACAGAGATTATTCAGCAGAATCTTTAATATTGGATATATATGCACATACCATGCACCTTGGAGTGAGGTGAGCAAATATGCCAGAGAAATACCAGTGCGTGTCTGTGCCAGCCAGCTGCAAACAGCACAAAGGCCAAGTGAATGGAAATATTAAAGCACATGTTCTATTTCTGATAAAAACAGTATTCTAAATGTGCTCTGCTTGCCCCCAGATCTCAGCCTGTGTTGAGAACCTCTGGGCCAGCACTCTGACAAATGATCTTTTTCAACTATGTGGGGAGATATTTGCTGTGCTAGCATGTCAGAAACATTAAGCCTAGCTTTTCAGATGAAATTTTGCTGTAGGCACACAGGGCTGAAAAGGCTCCTTGCAATACTGGTGTGGCTGTCTCTCACACAAAGGCTGACATCTCCATTGAATGTGCCATGCTGGTTCCCAGCCCAGCAGGGAGCTCCTGGGCTTTGCATGGAGATGAAAGAAGTGATTGCAGAGTGGACAATAGGCAGAAAGGGAAAACCTGACCTAAAGGCAGGGACTTGTGCAGGGCTTTGTCACACCACATTTTGTCACACCTAATCCTGTATCCTACTCATTATATCCCACAAGGAGAAGCCTGTGAGGGGTATGCAAGAAATGAGAGGTGATGTCACCCTTAAAATTACAGCCTTCGGGTTGTTTACATATTTTGTAATGTTCTTTCTCATGAGTGTTCTATAAACACAAGCTATTTGTTACATTCCTTCCAAGACATGTCATTTGATGGACTTTTGGTTCAACCAGTGTGATTGGAAAGGTGGTAACCTTACTCACCGATCCCTGGTCATCATGCAGAACCCATAAATATCAAGGTCAAAGAATAAACACCCTTCTTTCCTGTCCTGACACTGCAATGTGTTAGAGCGGCTCATTCCGTGTCCTCTGACAACAAGGTTGCTAACAGGAAAGTTTGTGCTTAAAGTTTGGAGTCAGAGATTTTCCAAAACTGGAGCTAATATTTATCACTGCAGCTCAGAAATGCTCCTTGCCAGAGGAACAGTTAATCCATTTTACATCCTGCTAATCTCCAGCTATCAGTGATATTTGTGCATCTGAATGAGAGGGGGTTGTTACAAAAAAAATTAAACACCATCTCTAAGCTAGGAGGTCACCTTAAAGGGAGTGTAGGAACAGTAACTGATGTGGGTAATAGCAGCCTTCTCTGTGGTCATTAAAATCGCATTTTAGAAGGGGAAATGGATGTGAAGAGACAGTGTCCAAAGCTGTGGTCTGGAGTGTGAGTCAGGGCTCAGCTGAGAGCATGGCACCCCTGAGATTAGAGGAGTGAGGTAAGCTTGATTCTCACAGCTGTGACCTTGGATTCCAACAGATGAAGGAAGCCCAGGCGATGTTTGAAACTCAAACTCGTATTTTATCATTTTATGTATATTAAAGGCTCAAAGACAATACCTAGAGATACATTCCGCCTGCTTTTCATGGATCTGGTGCATCCTTAGTCCTCCTCTGGCCTTTTACTGCAGTATTTCAGTAATTTTCATGGTGACTCAGGTGGAGTCATCTTTCTATTGACTACCTGCTCAGAGTTTTTGTTTTATTTTTAATTGATATTTTAGTTGCTTGTTTAATCTGTGTAACCTTTCCTCAAGCTCAGCCCTGTGCAGGAATGTGCTCCAAGCTTCTGGGACCCACTGGGTGAGAATTATTTTGTTTCCTGTCTCCTTTGAACCTGCCTCTGCTTTCATGAGCTGACTCACAGCTCCTGTACTGAGAGACTGAACAATTCTCCCCTATGCATCTTCTGGATGAGAATTTTACAGATCCACTCCACATCTCCCCAAAGCTATTTCACTCCACATCTGCAAGTGGCTAAAATAATTTCCATGCCTTTTTTTTCCTACACTTGTTGCCTTTTCTAGGCCTCTCCCAGTTTAACTCGTTTCTGTGGAAGGATCATGAATTTCCTTGTTCTGACACACAGGTGTTCTGCGAATGTGCATAAGTACTTTCTTTGTATCATTCTCTATTCCCTCTGCAATACGTTTCAATATTTTATTTGCTTTCCTCCCTGCAGCTTAATAACTGAACAGATACATTCCTAGAGTTATAATGCTCAAGGATATAATCCCTCAGCAGCTGTAATAAACTCTGAGTTCATTACTATGTCTGCTTCACTGAAGCTGAAAGTGTTTTATGGGCTTGGTTTTGGTTTTTAGCCCCCAAAATGAATCTGATTTCCTTGATGTGGTACCTGCCACCATCCCACCACTCAGTGTCCTAAGCTCATTCTCCAGTTCTTCACAGCTGATCCTGGTTTTTCCTACCTTGACTAACTGAGCAATTTAAAAATCTTTAAGTATATTATTTCACCTAAAAATCAAATGATAATCACAATATTGTAGCTTTCCTTACCATGTGATAGAAACCAGATTTGTCCAAATAAAACATGTTTCCAGACTACCAGTTGTGATTGGAAGTGGGATAAAGCCAAAGTTAGGTAACCATCTCCCCTCAGTGGATATTCTGATCTGAATCCAAGCTTTGTGATTCAAATGCACTTTTAGTGGAGACATGAATGAAATGACTGAGCTGGATCTTCACTGCTTTTAGTTGCAGAGATTGGTTCAGACTCCTCTCTTACCAATGGTGTCTTCTGCAGAGTTTGATGTGAGAGAAGCAATCTGATATATCCTGGGGTTTAACATCCAACAGGGTGCAGCTTTTAAAACACAAATTAATCTTCTAGAATATAAAATCTAGAATGCACAAATCACAGTGCACTTCATCCACAAAGTACATTACCAGTGTGTACAGATGAATTTGTTTAATCAAGGAGGGAGGGGAAGGCCTTTCCTTTAAGGATACACAACCTAAGCCACATAAGCTTTTTCACACCTGTTTTATAGCACTCACCCCTGACCTGGCATTTTATATATTATATTCTGGGCCAGATCATGGGTTTATGGTTTCACTTATAAAGCAATGGAAAAAATAAAGCATTTTTGTAAAGCTTGGCATGGCAGCATATTTTCCCAGGGTCCTGGGAGCACTTTAGTCACTGAAAAAGTTGCTTCATTCTAAGCTTGGTTAAAATGCAAACCAAAATCCAAGTGCATTGGGTTGCTTAACTCCAGCAAAAATAATAAAGCCCTGAAAGTGAACTCAGGTGTCTGCATGTAACTGATGGATGGTTCTTAAACCTGTCTTTCAAAACAATGCAGTGCCTGGTTTTTGTTATGCACTTCAGCAGCTCTTCATCTTGCCCACTGTGAACTGTTACAGCACAGAACTCGATTAAAATTAGCCATTCAAATTTTATTTTGAGCCTTTCTGCAAGCTGCCTGAGGAGATTCAGGTGCCCATGACAAGGACAATGCTGGAGCACAGGGGACAGGCACACCTGGCTGGCAGTGTTATCCACACAGGAGCCTCTGTGCCAGGATTAGGGCTGGAAAAGGGAGGGATTTCTCTGCCCCATGACCTGGAGGAACCCAGAGATGAGCTGTGCCTGCCTGGCCCTGTCCAGCCCCACTCCCCACACTTATTCCATGCAGCTCCATCCCTCACCCGCACGCTTTGATCTGAGCTCCCATTTGTGGGACAGAAAAAGGCTGGAGAAGGAGGAAGGATGAAAGGGGGTGATGCTTTGAGTGCTCCTTTCTCAGGGTAAGGAGCAGAGCTGCTCCTTCTCCCCTCTGCTCTCCACAGCATTCTCTATCTTTAGAGAAGGGGAGAATTCAGCTCTGCCTTCCAGGCACTGACCAGACAAACTGGAGGGCTCAGGGTGTTCTGTGGGCTCTGCCCATGGAGTCGTTGCTCTGTTTAGGGGTTATTTGCTGTTTGTTTCCTGGATATAAGGACAGGTAAATGTGGATTAATAGAACTAAAGGTTTGGCTTGAGGACGTCAGGGAGCAAAGCATCAATTACTTCCTGGTGATTTCTACTCTGAGAGTCAGGCCTGCTCAGGAAGCAGATCCATTAATTTAACTGGTCCACAGGAACCTGCCACTGGAAAGCTCCCTCTGCTTGGAAGGGGAAGGAATAAAATCTGCCTTTCCAGCATTAATATTTTTCTCTTCTAAAAACAACATCATTTGATATTGAGGTAATTTGGATTATAAGCAAGGTACACCCTAACTAGGAGAAAATAATTGTTTGATACAAGATATTGCTGCTTGCAGAAGCAGGGCCTTAACTGGTAAGGCTGGAGAATTGCAATCTAAGCATAAATGACTTTTAATACTCCTAAGCAAGTGCCAAGCCTTAGGGATTGACAGTTCCTCAATCTTATAAACAGCACAGATCTAACCTCTAAGGATCTTAGATCCTTAATGATGGAGTTTTGATGCAAAATCAAAGTTTAGATCATTCATATCCCACATAGTATTTACCTCAAAAGCTTCATACTTACTGAATTTTCAAGATTCCTAGTTTCAAATGTATTTGAAGCATCCTTCAGATACTGCAAATCATGATGAACAAAAACCCCCAAACCAAAGAGAGCAAAGCAGGCAGGGAACAGGGCGAGAAGGAGGAAAGCAGCAAAGTGCAAGATGGACAACACAGGAATAAACCTGGTGCATAATTCTGCTGTAGAGAGATTAATCACAGCTTTTCTGAGAGATCCCAAGCCCTGGCTACACTGAAAGGTCTTTTGTTCAAAGTCAGTGCACTTACCCGGGAAGATCATGCCAGTGGTGGGAATATTTCACAGCTGGAAGGCTTCTGAGAAACCTGTCAGATCCCAGCCAGGCCTCCAGAAGCACAGACACAGTTTTACTGACAAAATAAATGGAGATCATTCTTTTTCCTGGTTTTCTTATTCTTTTTTCCCCGCTGAAGGAATTGTCGCTGGGGAATGTGGAATGAAGCAGAGCAATGTACCTTCATTAATGGAACCACAAACCTCCCAGACTAAGAACCAGATTCTCTCCCAACTTTGCTTATAACACTTTGAATATTTCCTCTTTTTTTCCTTGTTTTTGTTTGGTTGAATTAGAAATCCGAGGAAAAAATATTTTGCAGCGAAGGATGCTGCCTCTTCAACATGATGAAACCAAACAGAATCATCTATTCCTTCTTTGTATTATAAAGTGGTACTTTGAAATGTCATTTATTAATGTCATTCAGATAGTGACAGGGGGGCCCATGGGTGGCAACAGAGTGATGCCCACATGATACACAAGGTGCACCCTTGTTGCAAATGCCACCCTTGCCTGTTTGCTGGCACAGAAATGGGCAGCAAAACCTCCTCTCCTACAATTTTCACAAGCACTGGCTTTGCTCTGGTTGCTCCTATTTGTGCCTGTGTAATTTTGTGCCAAGCAGTGCTGCTTAGACCTCCTGCCTCCAGGAGAGTGAAATGCTGTTCTCAGAGCTCGGCTCAAACCTGCCAAAGCTGTGCTTTAAACTTGGCTGAGCTCACCCTGTGCAGCCCCAGACACTTTTGTGCTGTGTGAACTCATGCCAAGGACGTGGGATGGGGTCAAGTGCAGAGAGTAAAAGCAAAGCAGATGTGCAGGGAGTACCAGGTTTTTCCCTGTTATGATTAATGGGACACCATGAACCCTCCCTGAAACGTTCTGCTGTGAGCAGAGGCTCTGCATAGGACAAAGACCAGGGCCTGATTTTCATTCTGGAGATTTATTGAAAGGTTTGGGGTCTTCCCACTGAAATCTGATCCCCAACACTGGCACCTCTGTTCCTCAGAGGGATGATGGGTGCTCTGATGGCAATTAGCACTCCAAGCTCAGGCAGCCTTCAGGGAATAGTTTTCTCCTCAAACAAGGAGGGACTGTAACCCACAGTCAGTCACAGCCTGTACACCTTATTTTTCAAGTGATTTAAGGATGCTCTGAAGGCTGAAGTTCTTTGCTCCACAGAAGTAACTTCTTAATGCTCAAGGATTACATTTGGCATTTATTGGCCAACCATTTCTTTTTTTTTAAAGTACATGCCCATGTGGAACACAGAACACAGGCAGTTCCTGGGTTACAGATACCTGCAATAATGATCAAGCCTCAGTCCATACTTTATGTTTTCAGTCTCTGAAGCTGAGCTTTTAACTTTGTGATCCCTTAAGGCCACACATACCTATTCATTTTTATCAGAATTTGCCAGATTTTCGGATGGGTATTAGGAAGAGCTATAAAAATGTGTAAAAATTCTTTTTTCAGAGACCAGGAACGGCTAAAGCCAGTCTCTTGATGCATTTTACAACCTTCAGGCTGCTTGACTTGAGCACACAGATTAGGTTTCACATCTGCAATTATGAAAACAGAGAATTACCATTGTGAATTAGAGAGAGGTTTGGGTTTGGAAAGCTTTTAGTTAATCTTTAGATCTCTAGGTGGTCTTAAAGATCCCCTGCCATAGAAGAGGTGGAACTAGGTATACCAGGGTGTCTCCTTCTGTAATAAAGGACTGAAGCAGATACATTGGCCAGCTCCTCCTCCTGCCCTCCTTCTTCCCCCCCCCAGTCTCAATCAGTCTTTGAATTTCCAGTCTGGGATTCTCAGGACACAAATCTGTAAGACCAGATCCATTTAACCCAAGTTTTACTTAGAGGGCAGGACATCCTTTTCTAGCTTTTTTTTTTCTGTTTTTTTCACTTTCCTTGGGATGTGACTGCAGTTTTCCTTAGGTTTTTTTAGGGGCTGCAGCCGTGAATAGCTGAGGTTCAGATTCCCAGGCAAATCCAGGGAAGTGCTGAGTACCACAAAGAGGATACCCCCAGCCAGGCATGAGAGAGGCAAACATCAGTCTGGATTTTAATCAAGCTGCTAAGCAGGCAGATGAGACATTGACAAAGTTGCAAGGATGCTCAGGAGAACAAAGGGAAGGGAACAGCACAGCAATCACGGGCAGTGATTCAGCAGGAGTGCCAAAGAGAACAAATATTTGCAGGGCTGCTGAGTAACTGCCTTGTGTCACTGGAAGTGCAGGAGTGGTCTGTACTGTATTTCTTCCCATCAGTACATTTATTAGCTCAGCCCCAGCCTCCTCAGAGTCCAGGCAGGTTTAAACACTGCCTGACAGGCCACCCCTGGGTGCCTCTGCTCCTGGCAGTGTCCTGAGGAACACAAGGGTGTCTACAGTGTGGCTGAGGTTATAACCTGAGGGCAGGTTATGATCCAGGACCACGCCTGGTGTTGGTTCTTGCTGTAACCCCAAATCAGTGACTCTGGACTGGGAGCTCTGCTTTCTGAGGGTCACAGCCTCTCCTGGGGATTCCAGTGTTTGGGTTTGAAAGGCATAGGGGAGGAAGTTTTTTCTTTCAAGCGATGCTTGTGTGTGAAATCAATCTTTTGTGGGGGGCATAGGACAAGATAGGTAATCTGTTGATCACCTAGAAAGTTTGTGCTGTAAGTGTCTGCTACTGGGAGGACTGTACAAAGTCAGGGCAGGCAGATGAAGGAGGGATATGCACAGCTGTCACCGAGCTGCTGCCTGAATTTCCAGGCACTAATTCTGGGCAGAAAAGCTGCAGGAACACTGACTGCACATCCCCTTGGCACAAACTAATCCCTCTGGTGTAGGAGGGCTTAGCATGATCCAAACCAAGGAGGCAGCTGTGAAAGGCAGCTGCTCCCTGGGTATGGGGTGACAGAACCAGCTCTGCCTTGGGCTGTGGCTTTGGGCATTTCCATCCCTCCATCCCCAGGAAGGCATGAGCTGGGGGCTGCTGAGGGACAGCTCCAGCAGGGCCATCAAACAGCCTGGAGGGAAAAGACAGGGTGTGCCTGTGCGTGGCACTGCCACTGTGTCACCACTGATTCACTCCTACACACCACCAAGGCCAGGCAGATAAAAGGAGGATTTTGGGAGAAGCCAGAGAAAGCCTCCCAAGAATAAACACTGTAAATATGAGCCCAGCATGGGGGAAGGCAGGGAAGTGGCAACACTTCCAGTGTCGAAGTACCCTGGGGCTAAATGTTGCAGTTCCTTGGAGATAAATAAACTTGTAATTATGTGACTGGATTTGAAGTCAAGGTTTTGCTATTATTATTATTATTATTATTATTATTGGAAGCTTTGAAAGACTCTTGCATTTGAAATAAAAGTAGCCCTTCCACAGAAAGAGATGCTATGCATTTTCTACATTGCCAAATTAATCTATTTAAATTGCTCTGTACAGTTCTCTCTACCATAAATAACAATACCTTCCATTACCCCCTCCTATGGAATCAAAATGCTCCTTTAAAGTGTACCCAAAGAGAGTAATCTGATTTGCTTACTTTTATGATTCTTCTATGACTACAGACCCACAAGTAGTCTCAGCTTCATATGATGGGAATATATTCACCTGCTAACTTCTTCCAAAACTTGAAGCTCTGTGTGTTTTGGCAGACTTCTCTGTAATACAAAACCCCTTACACTCTTCAGTAGAAAACAGTATCAGCTCCAGGCAAAGTTAGAAAATGAGATGAGATGATCTCAGTTAATCCAAAAGAATCTGAGGGCTTTCACAGATGAGGCTCTCCAAATCTAACATTTCATTTCACTCTCTGAGCTCAGTTCCCTGAGTGCCATCATCAGTCTCTGCTCCCTGCTCCTGTCCAAGGATGTGTTTATCACCTGCAGATCTGTCCAGCACATGCACACCCACAGCCTCCTCTCAAATTCTGTGCCACCTGGAACAAATTGCCAAGATGCCCCTTACCTCACAACAGCAGGGAGCTGGTATTGACAACAGCAGGCAAGCAAAAATTGTCGAGATTTTCTTTACTGTCTGATTTTTAAAACAGAAGAACAGTTCTAGGGTGCCTAAATATAAACCATTATCATGCTGGCAGGAAAGAATCGACTACAGACATTTTCTGTTGTGTATTAGTGTTTCCTTTCTAGGGCTTTTCTTTTCCTTCACTTGCTGGAGCAGATCCTGTATCACTTAGGAGTATTTCCGTATTTCCTTCCTGCTCTTGGATTCTTGATTTGGACCTGTTTGGTCCATCTTGTTCTGTTTTACAGAGTGAATGATAACCTGAGTAAATATTGAAAAGATCAGGGCACTGTCTTCTGAAAAGAGAAAAAACCCAGAACTGCTTCCAGTATATGATGACCTAAAGCACAACTTTATAGACAATTTGACACTGATAAAATAAATACATGGAGAAAATTATGCTAGAGGCCTCAGTCTTCATAGTTACAGCAGAAAAGGAGGGACTGAAACAAACCTCTCTGCATTCCATGCCAAAAGGATTCCTACTCATTAACACATAGAAATGCTGATGGATAATTAAGTAATTTGGGAGACACACCATGCATATGGGAAGTATTTTTGGTATTTTAGGACCTCCTTCACTGACCTATGTAATTACTGTGCTGCTGACTGATGCAGTAACATAAATGCTCTGTGAACATCTCTGTTTTGAACTTTATTTCAATTCTAAATGACCTTTCTTTTTATTTGTTACACTGGGATCCAAAACATTGTTGTTAAATTGTTCTATTCCTGGCAATGCTCTTAAAGAGAAAACAAATATGGAGAGAGAAAAAGAATATGACAATTTAGTAAGTAGCCAATTTCTAAGACACCTCCAGTGTAGTAGAGGAAACAGAGCCAACTCATATTTGGCAAGAACAATTCATGTCAAACCAATCCAATTTTCTCTTCTGACAGGGCAAATGGCTCAATGGATAAAAGAAGCAGTAGATGTGAAGTTTTTACAGTAGGAACATTTGAATGTGTATTTTTATGAAAAATACTTAGAAATCATAGGACTATATTAGAATACATGGATGGTGTCACCTAGTGCTGGAGCAAAACTTAGTGGGGAAAAGAAAGGCAGCTTAGGGAATAGTAGTTAATCACTTGTCCTCTGGGAATAACTCCCTGGGCACTGCAAAGAAGTGGGACTTACCTGATTTCCTAAACTCTCCCTTAGTCAGGCACTGGGAATTACACAGGTCTTATACAATACCAATGATAAGTATACAACTTCTTGTGGTGTCTTTTTCGTCTCAAATGAATTGAACTGAAGCTTTTCAGTATGGAATTTATTGAAAATTACCTTTTAAGTATCTGAACTGACTTACTAACTTGACAGGGATTAAAAACTAAAAGCTGAAAGACAGTCCAGACAGAAACCTGACCCATTCATCAGAGCAGGAAGATTAGGATGGGCACCTGAAGAAAAGAACTGTGAACTATTTGGTCAGCTAGGCTGGTTTAGGAACCTAATGATGTGATAGGCACATTTCAAACCCTGGCACAGGAACCTGTGCAGTCAGGAAAAGTTCATGTTTAAGTCATACAGTTTTGCAGGAATATGAATCTGGAATATTAAATCAGGAATAGGTGATTATAATAACACACCCCAATTTAAGACAGCGTTTAATCACTTGCAGGTACTTAAACACTTCCTTGATTAAATGCAAACTGTTGTTTCCTGCACTAGGGATTATAACTTAAGGTCATGACTGGGATTCCAGAACTAAATGATAGCAAGTAGGTATCAGGTGAAGGTTAGAAGAGAGATTGAGATGCTGAAAGAGCTTTTAAAATCTGAACCTGAAAGAAGAAATCATTTCCTTTATAAGTATGAAACTATCAACAGGAGCAGTGTGTAAAGCTCATAGATTGGACTCATTCTTGACTATGATCCTCTCTGAAAGAAATCTGACTTTAGCTGGAGGAAACCTGTGGCTCACCAAGCCAGTGAGGGCGAGTTCTCAGAAGAGGTATCTGCAATTGTCAGTACTTTCTGCACAACACCCAAATCCCCGCCACTCCCCTCCACCACTACATTGCAGCATTAGCTCTTGCTGAATCCAGAGCCTGCTCACAAACTCTGTGTGGCAAGGGGGAAAACTGCTCCCTGGAGTGGTGACTGAAACACAGCTGCCTGAGCACCAGTGTGAGCCAGCAGAGAAAGTGGGACAGGCTGGGACAGCCAAGGCTGTGTGGGGCAGAACTGCTGCTGAATCCTTTCCTCACCCTAACACACAGCTCTGCACCGCTGATTCACCATTTTCTGCCAGGTCAGGCGCCTCTGTGCCACTGGGAACACAAGGAGTGGTGGGATTCCATGTGTGATGGAGTTTGACCACGGGCATGCAAGTCACCACTATCATTACACATCTCCAAGTTCAACTGTTTACACCGAGAGCTGTGGATGGGGAGGGGGAGGTGGAGGTGCTGCTTTATGGCCAACAGAGAATCTCCAAGGGTGGAAGCTGGCCTGGGCCTCTTCTAAAGGTGCCACAGGGCTCAAATAGGGGTCATTCCCAAATGGTCAGTCCAGCACCATTCCTGAGCTTGACACTCACTTTAGATTAGCATGCAATTTAAAAATGAATATTACAAATGAAGGTTATCTTACAGGGAACATGCAATTTACATTTCTAAACTCACACTCTTTGTTTTCATGTAATCCATAAAGTTTCTGCTCTGCAAGGCATTGGACACTGCTCATTGCTTTTAACCTGTGTCAAGGTGATCTTTTTCATCCTTCATGGCACTTTGGAAAAGCAATTCCATCAGACAAGAACTCATCTTCAATCTTTGGTGTTTATGCCAAGGAGAACATGACAGACCTGACAAGTTTTGTGATCCCTTTTAGCACCAGGACTTGAATCATTCATCCTGAGATGCCTGACAGCCATCTTGAACATTATGTGCCCTGGCAGTGTTTTTTAAATCCTACCAATGCTTAAAGAAATGCTTTTATTTTCTTTAATCTTCTGCAACCATGCAAATATTAACATACACAATGCTGGCAGAAAGACACTGGATCAAATGGTTATTTTTAGAATTTCCTCACTTCATAAAACAGTACAATAGCTGTGATGCCACAAATAACTCACTATGAATTCTTCTTATAAGCAGACAGAAGAAGTGTGAGTTTAGGAAGAGGTAAGGACTTCAGAAGATGCAATTTATTAAAATACTAGATTTAGTAGTGTAAATTAAAATATATCTATAAATACTGGGCTGGCTTTGGGTCAGTAAAAGTACAAATACAGCAGCACCATTCCAGGTCAATCTGAAACCTGAGCAGAAATGCCTAACACTTAATAACCATCAGTGAGTCCAAGTTTTGTCTGAGATAAAAAGCAACAAAAGCTTGGACTCTTAAGTTTGTGACCAGCTTTCTGACTTCTGGAAAGATTTATTAATGCTCTTAGAAAAGTGGGGTTTACTTGGGTAATGTTTTTGGTTTAAGATTCCCACTATACTATTTTGTGAGCTAGGAAGGTTTCAGCCTCTATTACCTACTGTGTCAGTGAAGAAGCAATGAAGTGGCAGCAAGTTTAAAACCACTGGCCAGAATTGCCCTTGTGTGCTTTTCCCCAGTTCCTAGGACATGCTGAAGAGCTTTTTCATGAAATGGAGTGTCAGCCATCTGATCACAGCTGGCTTCAGATGGGAACTAATGACCCAGAAATGCAGTGAAAAGAGTAAGTGTATTGGAAATGGTTTCTGAAGGACTGTCAGGAGTTTGGTTTGGGGCTTTCTTGAAGCATTACCTTGTTGAGTTCTGTTGCTGTGTGTCTGAGGAGTAACTTCAGCTCTCTGTAGATTAGCACCCTTACTTTGGCCTGGAAGGCTCCCAGACCTCCTACAGACCCTTACCAAGAAAATGCAGAAGCAGCTTCTAATTTCTCTCTGGCTACATTTTACAAGGTGTTTTGGAGACATTTAATAAGCCACAACCAGAGATCTTCGCCTGGGCTCACTTGTGTCCCAACACTGTTATTTTATAGACACTTTTTGGCAGACTCCAACCTACCTGTAGTGCTGCAGTTGTGATTCCAGCTGCTGAATGTATATTTGCAGATGTGGCACCTCCTTAGCTTTCACTTCAAGCTCCTTCACTTTGCCAAGACTGTTCAGGACAGCGTGTCTGGCCTCTTCCACCTTCCTCCTCATCTCTGCCTGCTCCCTCTTCAGGTTACGGTTGCAATCTTCCAGGTTGACCAGAGCTTCCTGAGAGCTCTCCAGCTCCTTCTCCAGCTCCTGATTGACCCTGATGGCTTCTTCAATCTGCCCATCTCTGGAGCTCCGGATGAGCTCCATTTCCTTCAGGACACTTTGGAGGCACTGGGTCTGGGAGTGGTCCTGTGTTAATGGTCTCTTACTCCCTGTGAAGCAGGATCCTTCTTCTTTATGGCTGGCATGGCTCTTCCTCAGCCCCACCTGTAACGACCAGGAACATAAAGCAGGGAGAAACTGGTGCATTTCAATTAAGACTGAAGGTGGCTGCATTGTGCTTTGTTGGGGTTTTTTTCAATCACATATAGTTGATCAGCAACCAAAGCCACTTGACCTTTGCCAAATACACAGATAAAGAAACCATTTCTGGAAAGTAGTTGTTAATACCTAGCTGTACATTTCATTTCCAAACTACTCACTATCATGTTATTGCATGAGCTTCTGTACAGCTTTAATGTCTTTACTATGGTCTGTACTCAAGAGTCAAGTAGCGCGCTGAAAAAGATATTTCAAAGAAGTTGTTCAGAAGAAGAGAGCAGGGAGCAGCTGGGGGTGTTGTGGAGCTCCCCTCTTTGTTGTTTTGAAACTTCCCGGGGCCTCTTACTGGTGACTTCATGTTTGCTGCTGATTTCCTTTCCCTTTTTTAGATGAAAATGGTAAAAGTGTCTTTAACCTGCCTTGCTGGACATTGTGAGGAGGAACTGTCACTTACTGCAAGTGGAAGTGTCACAGGCGGAGCAGAGTCCTGTGAGTGCTGTGTTAGTATCAAATCAGACCTGGTCAGACCTGCCAGAACAACTGGTCCATGCTGTCCTGCACTGCTCTGCCTGTTCCACGCTATTTCATGCCCGAGTAATTTAACTGCTGTTAAGTGTATATGTGTTTCACTCGAGCCAGTACAGCAGAACCAGCAGAAACCAGCCCAGGAATTAATGGGGCTCTGCAGAGGAGCCCCAAACTATTCATCAGCCTGCCTGCAGAACTGGCTCCAACTCTGAACAAAATATCTAATATTTCTGAGGCACTTATGACTGAGGCACTGCACGTGCTTGTGCAGGTAAGAATCCAAAAGTTCTTTCTTCAGGAAAAGCCCTGCAGTGGGGCATATCTAGCATATGGTAGGTATCAGCACATCCTGACTGCACGTGCAGCAGAAGCAGCAGCATTGTCCGTGTGGGTTTGTTAAGCTGAACTCTCTATCACTTTTAACAGAGTGCTCATCACAACTATATTCAATGGCACAGCGGTGCCATACATTTCTCCTCCCTTGTAATTCAACTTTGCTAAAAGTTAATGCTGAGGATGAACGCGCAACTTCCATCTCAGTCTGGAGGCGGAGTAGGTTTATAAACAATGACTTTCCCAGAGCAGCATGTCTCCTGAAGCACTCGGGGCCGCCCGAAGCCGCCCTCGGGAGCCCGGTGCAGAAGCCGCCCCGGACTCACCTGCAGCGCCAGGCACCGCGCATCGCTGCTCTGCAGGGCGGCCCGCATGTCCTCCACCAGCTCCCGCAGGCTGCCGTTCTCGTCCTCCAGCTTGGCGATGCGGTCCTCGGCCTGCTCCAGCGCCACGATCTCCTCGTAGCACTCTCGGCAGCAGGGCCCGGGCAGCCGCCGCTCGGCGC
>VWYI01019047.1:693-161322 GCA_013399455.1 Anthoscopus minutus | reverse complement strand
TATATATAACCCAGTATATATTGAAGGAAAATTCCTAAGAAGACCAAAAAAGAACTTGTTAAAGACTGAAAATTGTGAAGTTGGTTATAAAGATTTCACAATGGATAAGAATCACCAGCCATGCAATAATCTAAACCAGACAAAAATATGTGTCCTTTAGTATAGCTGTGATACAAGTACTAGTTGCCTTTTACATGATTCAGTGTTTAATATTGATGTTTCTAGACTTTACATCAAATCCTGGATTATAAAGAGTATGCCATAGGCATTTTTCAGCTTCTTATCTCCACTTCACTGCAATTGTAGTAACAGTAATTTGTTACTAAGAAAAACATAAATACATTTGTTACAATGTAGGTTGAGTTTTTTATTGCTATTAAAGCTTAGACATTGTGTTGTGACATCACTGCATCTTAAAAACAAAAACAAATGAACTTTATCAAATAGTAAATAGTTGATCAATTTTGAGACAGATTTGAAAGTAAGAAATTTTGACCAAAATAGGAGAAAGGTTTTAAATGCTGATTAAAACCAAATACGTTTAGAATCTGTGTCCAGCTCTGCCGTCTCCTCCCTTTTTTCCAAGCTACCTCAAATGTTAGTCTAGGAAGAACTGGAAATAAAATTTCTCTTTGCCATCTGTTATCTGACATTTGGAAGAAGTCCTTGTGTGACTAGTAATGAGAGAATTAGGAGCAGTTGGGCTATAAATCATTACCCTCAAATTTACAAATCTGGTACATTTTTAAAGGCAAAACAGATAATGCCCTGTGTGGAAAGGGCCACATCCCCCAAGAAACAGAGGCTCATCCAAGCATTGTAATACCAAACAGATGGAGGAACCTTTCAAGGGAATATACATAGGGGGAAAAAATTTCTGAGGAATACAAGGTAAGAGAAGTTCAACAGGGCCACAGAAAGTGTTAATGACCCAAAGGATTATCTGTTCCAAAACTACAGGGAAGACACAACTAGGAAGAAAAGGGTTTTCCTAACACAAACATCCAGTGAGGAAATAGCATACAGCAACATGGGATTATCCCCCAAAAGATGAAATTGGGAAGGATTTCCCATCCTAATTACGTCACCTTTATAAGGATCAAGTTTAGACAAAATATCCCAAAGCTGACTTGACAACTTCACAGAGGAAGTAGAAAATCAAAAACAGACCCAGATGTTCCGTGTTACGGGCGACTTCATATTAATGAGTCATACACATTATATAAGCAAAGGACAGGGGAAGGACCACAGGAAGGTCACCCAAGAGCTCCCTGTTGTGCTGGGCACTAGGAAAACATGGAGCACAAGAAGAGCTCAAGCTGTGAGTCAAAGCTGGAGAAGTGCAGAATGCTGGGTCCAAGGAGGTGTGCCTGGGAAGAGGTTTTGCCATGCATTGGGAGGGCAGTGAGAAAGGAGGAGATGTCTGGGAGCACCTGAGAGCTCTGATGAGGAAGGGCTGTGGGAATGGCAAAGCAAGGCAGAAGGGAATAGCTGGTATGGGGTCAGTCAGGACTAGGGACAGTTTGCTGGCAGGCTTCCCCTGGAGATATGTGATGATGAAGGAAAGTGCTAGCTGGGTCCTACCTGGTGGGAATGTGTTAATTCAGTGTTAGTTGTAGGGATTTGTGGTGCTGTGGTACATCAGAAGGTGATGGATAGGCAGATGAAGAGATAAGTGCTCCATTTTGGGGCAGAAATAGAGGAGGTAGATCTTGCTGACTGTAGCAGATTGTGCTTCCAACAAATGTGAAAAGCCTTTGGGTAAGAAAGCTGTGAATAATACCTGTGTCTGTTTCTACATGCTGCATCAGTTGCTCATAGGAGATGTTTAACGTGCCTCAACACTGTCACATCTGAAGGTTATGCTGTGAAGATCCCCTCCAAATCCCTGCTTCCCACACACCTAAGGCACAGGAATTTCTGTGTGTGTAGGAGTGCAGCAGGCACCCTAGCCATAAGAGGTGACTGTGTTTTTCTGTTACTGTTCATGAGATACACTCTGTACCCCATGGGAGTGAAAATGGAAGGTGGTTCTTCTCCAGACATCCAGAGGGAACATTCTGCCTCAGCTGTGGCTCTCCTCTTTCCATCCTTCCTATGGATTTTATTTGCTTGCTCATTTGAGAACAGGAATAGGTAAGAAAAACCTAATTGAGACAAGATTAATACAGTTCCCCTGAGAATAAAGGGGAAGATTTATTCTCTCCCTCCCTTCTACACATGTCTTGCTATGGACTCTGCCTCACCTAACATATGTACCTTTGTTCATTTACTTCCTGCTGGTCTCCTGAGAGAAGCCTTTCTCATGGAATTTATTGCCTTGGCTGCCTTGTTTCTGTCCATGCTCATAGTAAGATGTAGTGAATGCTCATGTATTTGTCTTATTCTCAGATGTGAGTGAAAGGGATTTATCTATGCTGAAAAATATGTACTTTTGGCTTGGTACAGCCAGGAGTTACCGTAAAGAGAAGGTTGAAACTGGAGCCTCTGAGCTGGCAAGAAATGTAAAGCTTTGAAAGAGTGGGACCCAGAGGAGATGCTGAAATAAAGCATCAGGTTCCAAAGGAATGGGCAGCCTTGGGATCCCGCTCCATGCTTTTATTTCTCTGTACAACCCCCATGCTGGGCTGACAATGTTAGCAAGTGATGGAGGAAGGAAATGCTTATTTTAAATGCCTGTTTGATGAAAGGCTGTGAGAGGAGATGAGGAGAACACAGGAGCACAATTTAATTTATGTGTAATTGACTCGGGCTAGAGGAAGGAGCCTGGGCCAAGCCCTGCATGCTGTGTGTTCTTGTTAAACTTGCCCTTGAGACAGGCAGACCAGAAAGTCCTGCACAGCTCTTTGGGAAAGAAGGTCACCCTGTGGCATCATTGTAATATTTTACCCAGGAAAGAAGCATCTTTACCCAATTGTCAGACTCTCAAACCCATCATTGACATTAATAAGCTCAAAACAGGCCCTGGGCCTTTTTCCCTAACAGCTGCATTTACTGAAATTGTCTATACTTTTCTATATTCAAAATGTCATTTTCATTTTTACTTTTCAGCAGAAGAAGGCAGCTGTCCTTTGCTTTTTGATGCACAACCTGCCCTTGACATTTTACAACTTCACATCTTGCCAAACACAAAACTCCTGAAAAAAGTGCTTTTAGGGTGGTGTGAGTGATACTCCTGGTCCTGCTCCAAAGCTGCCATGGACAGCATGGGGACCAGAGGTACATTTGAAAAGCTCTCAGTGTTTCAGCTCTGCTTGCCAAATGAATCTTTTCATGCCTTTTGCTTCCTGTTCTTTAAAGAGCAAGTTTTCACTTACAGTCACCACTATCACCTTTTCCTTCTTCTCTTAGCCCATGCCTGGGAATGAAGGGAATGCTGTTGAACAGAGCAAGGAAATTAAAACAGCAATATTTATCTTGCTCTACTGTGGCTTTCATGTCCTTCAATGCCAGGCTGCTTTTTAACCTGCAGTTCTCTTTTTTTAGCCTGGGCTTGTGGTTTTGGGGGCATCTACTGAAAGTGTTTTTATTAAGTTCTCAATTGTCACTTCCTTCAGTTTAATTCTATTTTCTCTCACACCTCATGTTCCTTAAAACTGGTTTTGGCTTTTGGAACTGTCTCTTAAACACCAACTAAAATACACTGTTATTAAGTGCTGGAAATGGCTTCTTGTGTTTGGGGACTCTGCTGTAATTTGCAGAAATCCTGAGGCTGCTTCAACAGTAGAGGCCTGAGGCTGCCATCAAACTTACAAACATTACAGATAGTTACGTTTTCCTCCACTTAGTGCTCAAGGATGGTCTTGTTGAAGAAACTGAGGGTCAGTTCCTCTTCATGCTTCAGTTTGTAGGGCTTTGTTCAAGACAGTGAGTGTTCAGTTTGTTGTCATCATGATTACCTAAGTTTTTTATATTTACTGATATTCCTTCCCTTTTACCCATTTGCTTCTGGCTCCAAGCAGTGATTTAACATTTAATTTATAAAGAACAAAACCAACCAAATCAGCCCTCAAATGCCACCAGATGCAGGTGTGGGTAGTTCAGGTGGATACAGGCTAACCAATATAAAATTCCAAATGTTTTTTATTCATCCGCTGCAACGGACTTAAATTGCATCTTTCCTTTTGCTAAGCAGCTCCTCCATGTTTCTCTTGCCATAGTGATTTTTGCCTTCTCTTTCCTTTTTACATTTCCATTCTAGGTCAGTTCAGGAGTCTCCTTACCCAGGGTACCCTTGGCTCACCGCTACATGAGAACTCACCAAGATGCCTTAAAACTTTTTACGCAGCCACTGGGGCATTTTTGGATTTCCTCTTTTCCTGTGAGACAGGGAGGGTTTCTGTTAGGATCCTGAAACCATGCCAGGGAAGCAAATTTGGCTTGTGCATCTCTTCACTGCCTTCAGAACTCCCATTAGTCAGTTGATATGTGCAGTGAACTAATTTTCTACCATTTATTTGTTTCCCTGTATGAGCACATTTAATACCTTTTTGGGGAAAGGAAATGAGATGGTAATCTGGGAGTGATTTCTAAACGAGGATGTTCATTTTAAATAAGAAAACTCTGTTGCTGCAAGGAAGTAACAATTGTTTTCGCCTCATGAATAGTCAGTAGTATTTGAAAATTATTTCCACTGATCCATCTCCAAATGAAGAAGTGGCATTTCTCCTCTCAGTCTGAGATCAATGCAGAGAATTTATCTTAATCTTCTCTGCACCATCCAGCCTGCCAGCCTAGTAGTTGCAGTCAGGCAGTGGGCAGGTCACAGAGACCAGCCCTGGGGGGTTGTGGTGACTGTGAGTAAGCAATTTCACAGCGATTTTACTGCAGGACGGGCCATCGAGAGACATTTTAACCTCAGCAATTATTTTTCACTATGCCAATGACATCATGAAAGGAGCCAGAAACGAATTCCTTTGGACAATTATAAGCAGAGATTGCTCTTGACCCTGATATTTATGGAGTGCCAGCCATCAGGAGAGGTTATATGTGTCTCCAGAGCAATCCTGCCAAAACTTGGGAGAAGTTACGAAATAGCAAGAATCCATGATTTCATTGTGCATGGCTAATTGTTTTTCCTGAAAGAAAAGCTCATGTTTGGCAGGTTCCTTTGTAATAAGAAGATAGCAAAGGTTGTAAATCCCTGGACAGCTATTACTGCACAATCAGACGTGGTAACTCATATATATCTCCCGTAGAAACACAGTAATGCACTGCTAAAGTCAGAGAAAAAATGGGATTTGGGGCTTTTATGAGCTTCACAGAGAATCTTGAGGCTGTTTTTAAGAAATCATTAGTTAGGATATAGATCAGTATGATGCATATCAGTGTATGTATGTGCAATATGTATACACTGGAGTGGTCTGCAAGTTCATTAATGCAAAATACACTATGTAGAGTGCATTTTTTTTAACCACAATAGGGAAAGAAATACAACTGTTTCCCACAGAAACAAATTATTTCTACCACTGTTTTCAAATGAACGCAGGTAAGAGGAAAAACGTTGATGAATCAAAAATCTGGTATATTCTACTCAGCCAATGTTCCAACCCAAACTTTCTCTTCTCTCACGAAGAAGGACAGAGTCTCTTCTTTTGGATAAAATCTCAGTTAAATCTTGGCTGTCTCTAGTGGGGTGTCTGAGCATCTAGTTTCCTTATCATTTGGAAACAACTATTGGGCTTTTCTTACTTAGATGATGATTAAATGGGAGTTGTGGTGCCAGATTTTATCACAGTAGATATAGTATTTTTCTTTCTATTCTAAGCAGGCATAGAGAAGGGCTGATGAGATGTCCCCCAAATAATAATTATAATCAGATTTAGACATGTAATTTTAATTAATGCATAGAATTTGGCTTTACCATATTTAAAGAAGACAAAATCTAATCTGAAAAGCTGCCAGGGGATGGAACAGCCTGATCTGAACAGCTCTGAACAGCCATTCATGGATGACAGGGAAAAGAAAAACCTGTCTTCTGATCAGAACCTGAAACCAACGACTGAGAGAGAATGCAGCTGCACTCTGAACACAGAAATGGTATTAACAGCATTTGGGGACAAGCCTAATGGAAATTAAAGGATAACCCTGGAGCTGAACAAATGGCTCCAAGCTGAAAATGGGTATGTGTGCACTGGCTATGAAGCACAGTTTTCTAACTGATAATGTTGTACTGGCGTGGAGTAGAATTTTAATCTGATTAGCAGAGGAAGGCAAGAGGGAAAGCTGCCCATATTATACATGGCTGATAAGGCCCAGAAACATCCTTCTGGTCCTATATGTTCAGTTCCCTTCTGCCTACAACAAAGACAAGGCCTGTGGGCAGGCTGGCCTGCTCAAGTAAAAAAAGGGGGAAGAAAACCAAGCAGCTCGTAAATTCCTTGCTGAGATTTTCTGTGGGCACAAATGTTGTTATTCACACTGCAACTTCATAGATTCAACCCTTTCTGTTGCTATCAGTCTCTTTAAAAAGAAGTGAACTAGCAAATGCATGTGTATTTGTAAATTGGTTAAACATGGGCCAGCAAGCAAAGACATTTTATTCTGATCCAGGATCTCCTGTGGAACCCCTTTCATTCCCTATTGCTGTTTTCCTAAATGACCTCTTCAGTTTTAATGATATCCAGGTAGTTGCCAAGGTCTCAGGTAAGCTCTCCAGAAGGCCTGGGCTGAAAAGCTAGCAATTAATGCCAGGCAGGACTGAGCCCAGGCTCCCCTAAGCCAGCAGCTTCTTGGGGTGAACTCATTGCCTGCTGGCAGCATTGGAACGCTGTCAGGGCTGTCACAGCCAGAGGCTCATGAGGTACCTGTGCCTGTCTCCCTGTGAGCACCAGCCCATTACTCTGCCTGCAGTCACCTCTGAGCTGGGCCAGCACCTCAGGCACGCTGAAAATACCTGAGGAGAGCAGGTGCCCGTGTCTCAGGAGCATCAGAAGATAAACATTCATTTTTTGAGCAGTTTGCCTCCTGTTCAGTCGTTATGCAAATGGAGAGGTACTTCTGCCTTGAATCTCCTCGGTTCCTTGTTATTCCATTCACTTAGCTTAATGTAGCCTAAATTTTCAACTTGAGAAAGATTTCAACTGACAGGCATTATTTAAAATGCCCATAACTTCAACTGTGGCATTTGCTTATAAATAATTTGTAAAAAAGCATATGCTTTCCTTTTATAGAGACACGGGAAATAATTCCAGTACCAGTAGCTCAGTTATTAAACATACTCATCCACCTTAAAAAAAAGAGTCTGAAAGGCAGAGCAAATGTGCTGTACTGAGGAAAAATGTTTGGGACTGACACCCAACCCTACTTGTTAAGAAAATCACAGTATGAGAAAGTGTCTCAACCACGTGTCTTTTTCACACCAGAAATGTGTAATGTTTCTAAGGGCTTCCCAGAATGGGCATAATTGGTATAACCGCAGTGCTTTACTGGTATGTGATGATTTTAATATTTTTTTTTCTTAGAAAATAAATGAGTAAATCTTGACTGCAAGTGGAGCAGGGAACTGCATAGAACTGCTTTGCTTTAATCATCTAGAAAATACCTTTTCCTCAGATCAGAGATTTCAGGGTCAAGTAGATGCCTTTTTACTTTTCAGCTGAGATTGGGAAGGTGATGAGAGAAACAATACAACCAGAATCCTGTCTCCACAACCTGAAGTAAAGAAGAAATCTTACATCATGGACAAACTGACTTTTCTGCTGATGATGGGTGAGTTTTTGCACGAGCTATTGTTGTTGCTACTTTCAGGGATGCTAAATTACAAATGCAGATGAGGATTGTATTTTAACACTTGGGAACAGCTTTCTGAGCCCTTTGGCAGGGCTGTTGAACTAAATGCAAAGCTTTTATCTCTCTGAATCTCTCAGGGCATATTAATCCTTCACTTAGAGGTTTGTCAGATGAAAAGCTGCTTGAATGGTTTGATATTTTTTTAATTGTGTCTGAACTGTATTGGTGCTGTGTACAGATGACATAAAGCCAGACTCAGGAGACCCAGGAAACTCCTGTGATGCCTCTGGGACATGCAGGACACGGCGCTGCCCTGCTGCTGCTTCTGGGAGCAGTGAGGGTGGGGCTGAGGAGCAGCCCAGATCCTGCAGCTTCACCGAGGAGCCCAGCAGTGGGCTCTGGCACACACCCCCCTGTGCAGGGAGGAGTTTGTCTGGGGAGCAGGCTAGCCTTTGTGTGCACGTGGAATCACAGGCTGCTTGGGGACAGGTCAGTTTGTGCCCATCCCTTGCCATGAGCAGGGACACCTTTCATAGACCAGGCTGCTCCAAGCCCTGGCTTTGGACACTTCCAGGGATGGGGCAGCCACAGCTTCTCTGGGCAGCTTGTGCCAGGGCCTCACCACCCTCACAGGGAACAATTCCTTCTGGCATTTCCTTCTGCTATGAGAGACTGGGGTGGAGGGGTCGGTGGTTTGACAGGAGCCTGTGTTTCTTATACTCTTAGGCTTGTTGGATCCCACAAATCCTTACTTAGCAAGCAATCTTCTCCCATGTAAGTAGCTTTGAGCATTCAGGAAATACAGGAATCTTTATCTGAGCATCAGAGCCACGTTTGCTATGAAACAAAATAGGTCACAGTCATTTTTCTGTAAGGTTTTCATTCAACAGCTGCACACCAAAGGTGAGCTGGTTCACAGAGTTGGAGGGAAAGCCTGCTTTTCTATGCCAAGCCCTTTGCCAGCCATTCTTAAAGCTTATCCTACCCAGTTATTCTACACAGAAAGGACACTCATTTGTTCAGCAAAGTGGGAGAATAGCGGCCTAATTTAATGCAGTCCCTGCAATGTCTCTTTTGAAGCTCAGACAGGATTCAGAGATGTTCAGCCTGTTCCAGTTCTGAATGTCTTACTGAGTTTTGAAAAACTATTATTAAAATCTTCCTTTGATTTTTAACTTCATCTTTTTTTTTCCCTGTTTTTCTATAAGATTTGTCAAAACCAAAGCAGTATCTTTGAAAGTGTTCTCAGAAAGAAAACTTGATTGCTGTTTTGTACCTAGTTCTGAAATCAAGCGCACAGAAATTCAGTGGGCAATAATTCAGGCTCTGTAGCAGCATTTAGTTCCATTCTGGAGGAAGGCAGAGAAGGAATTTTGTGCCACAAGTAAGCTTGGTCTCCTTTACAACCCAAAATGTAGCATTCCCTTAATGGCAATACCAGTTTTCCAGCTTGCCATTTGTACACTTGCACTTTCTCACATGCTACAGTATTAAAGAACATACTTCCCTTCAGTGTGAAAAAATAAAAAGTGCTGGAATCTCAAATCCAGTCATTTTTTCTCCACTTTGCCACCAGCAACCCAAGACTTTCTTCATGCTGAAATAGCCACAAATGGAAAAGGTGGAGAGATCACTTGAATTGTGAATAGCACCATCATTGTGCATGAGCAGTGTCAGGCTCTTTGTGTATCCTGCAGGTATAAAAATGTGTAAGAAAGGACAAAATATATAATGAATCTTACTGCAATGGATGATAAATATGTAAACATAAAAAATTGGTATATTGTCACAGTATATTAATAAAGAAAAGAAAATAATTTATGATTTTACTTATGTAGAAGACCAGAGATTATGTAGGGACAGAAAAAAAACCAACAGTGTTTATACTTCATGTTTTTGCATTCCAGTTTTACACTTTACATTGACAATGGAATAGTTTATGGTAGGAGAGAAAAGTGAGAACATGGATAGGAGATAAAAATGAAATGACAAGCCAAAGAAGGTCATGATTGGGGATTTACAGTGAGTTATTCAATAAGCCCATGAAAGAAGGTGCCTGTTCTTTTCCTACTTTAGCTAGCCCAGGTAGGTGACTCTGGAAATCTCTCTCCTCTTGTTTTCTTTTTTCCCCAGGGCAGACCTACAACTGTAGGACAAGTACAAAGGGCTGGAGAACAGCTATGTCAACAAGGAAGCAATGCAAAGGAACAGAAACCTGGATCAATATTCAGTCAGACCCATTAATTATGCAGCTCATTTTGTACCTATGTAAGTAAACCCTTAATTCTGAAGCAGCTTGTGCCTAGGGGACAGGTGTGCAAGAGACTCTGGTATCCCCATAGACAGCAGCTGAAGGGGAAGCATAATACAGTGAAGAGAGGTAAAACCTTAGCCAGTCTGGAATTCAGGAGCAGTGGAGGTACCCAAGGAGAAAAGAATATGGACTTCAGGAGAAGAAATTCTTTTAGAAACATGTGTAGATATATATAGGGAGAGATTTGACCCATGTCTTTATCAGATGAGGGATCCAATATAGAAGGAAGTGACTGTGGTAAAGAATGTAAGGTTGTCATCAGGCCATGGAAAATCTCTTCACAAATTCTTTACTTCCACATTGGAGTTCAGGAAAAGAGCGGTGTAAGATCAAACCAGCTCACATGCTGCAACACTTAAAGTAGCCTATTTTAAAAATAGAAATCTGATCTGATCTCTCTTTGGAAGTAAAAAAAAGTATTGTTCAGGATGTTACAAGAAGTTCTGGATCAGATTATGTGGTCAGCAGCTCAAGTGGCTTAAAATGATCAAAACTCCAGTAAAAAAAAATGTTTTTCAAAAGACTGTTCAAATTGCTCTGGGTATTTGTCTGTGCTCAGGTGGTCACAATGTGACAACATCCAGCCCAAAACAGCTGAAATGGAGGACCATGGCAGCCAACTGTGGGGTGAAAACATCACTGTCACTGGAGAATTAATTACAGCCTGTCAGTCAGTGAAAGGTGACACCAAATTACAGTCACTGTTCCAAAGAAAAAGACTCCAAGGGATTCCTGGCTTTGAGCCCACCTTGGTGGGAGCTGTGTCTCTGTCTGGGATGCACACAAGATGTCCACAGAGGCTTGAAGAAATGGTTCTCGAGGCTGAACATCTCCTGGGAGTCAGAAAAAGCAGAGAGCAGTGGAAGAGGCAGCAGCCTGGCAGCTAATAATCAGCACGTTGGCCTGCATCTTCTAGATCTCCACCAAGTTAATTTATTCTCCTCTTGAGAATGAATAACTAATGAGAAACCTCCTCTTGCCAGTTTTTGTAGCACTACACAGAGCGGGTTGGATGTGGAGCTGCTATTAATAGCACTGAATGAGCTGCTAATTGGGCAGTTATGTAATGGCTTTGTTATGAAACCTAGTTTGGGTTTGACACCTTCTGTTTCCTAAAAACAACAGTAAAACCCCCAAACAAATCCAGGGTTAGGAGTTCATGACATGAAATAAAGGCTGAATAATTGCCGGTGTTTCAAAACTCAAATAGAATTAAAAAGGGGGAAAAAAAATCAATTTGCTTCTCTGAATTCCAGCAGAAGTGAGCTGGAAGTGAATCATTCCACAGATCTGCTGTTCAAAGGGATGCTTTAAAGTAACTTTCTCTGATACCTGCCCTGAAAATACTGACAAAAATCCTCCAAGTGACCTGTTTCTGCAACTTGTGAAGTCTCAGAAACTATTTCTTTAATTTAAAAAAAACATGCTTTGAATGAGCACAGGCAGAACATATTTTAAGGAGAAAGAAGGAGCAGAAAATACCTGTGTGACACACTCTGGTACAAATCATGGACTAGGATGAAGCATGGATCTCTACTCTTGTAAATGACCATAGATAACCTATACAGTTTGACATTTTTTTAAGTAACTTATTAAAAAAAAAAAGAGATAAACAGGTGGGGATGACATTTTGTTCCCTGCTATACAGAAGGAGAGAAGATTGCAGTGCATTAGGAGGGAAGCTTTTATCCAGGGTGGCCCTTTGGAGTGACTCTGTTCCTAGTTACTCTGAAGGCTGGACATCACTGGTGCAATTTACAGCCCTGGGAGCTGCTCCTCCTGGTGAAACCCAGCTACTGTCCCCTGCTTGTGAGGTGCTTCTCCTCTGGATACCCTGGATAGCCTGCAAGAAAGATCCCTACAGAGGAGATCCAGTTGTTGCTTCTAGTTTGTATGTGTGTTGTAATATACATAGAAATGAAAATTCCTGATGGGCGCCGTGCCAGCTGTTGTTGTTTGATCAGTGCATAGTCTTTTGGTGCTGGGGGAGATCAAGGCTGTCACTCCAGAAGGAGCCCACAAACCATCCAAAGAACACTTCAGCTGTTTACAAGCATAAACCCTCACCTTTGTGCAGAGAAGTACATGGAATTTGCCTCCAGTTGAGTCATCTCATATATTTCAGGAAAACGGGCATTTCAGGAAACTGGGCACAGATAGTACACTCTGCTCTTCTAAGTTATTTTCCACTGCCTTTGTCACTTTACATTGTCTAGGTGATGATAGATCCAGCATGGTAGATTAGGAAGGTTTTATTCCAGTAAAAGAAAACTCCATTTACTTCCTTCATTAGTAAAGTGCCCAGAGGAGGCAGCCAAAGGGCTCACAGAGACTGAATGCACAGTGCCTCAGCACCACAGTAACTGCAGCCAGCATGCCTAAAAAGCTGTCATAATTTAGGGTTCAGCAGTGTTGAAAGGAACAAGACTAGAAGTTGGGTGGTCCAGATGGCTCCCACATGTATCCCAGTTAATAATCAAGATCTAGAATCTCTTACCCATTTTATATGTGTGTATATATTTTTATATCAATGTGCAGAAATACTTATAGACACTATTTACTTCATTCAGATATTTTAGAATTACCATGTGGCAAATAATAGAAGAATCTTCTGCTAAAATAACATCAGCATGCTTCCCTACTCCTACACATGAGCTGAAAGGAGTTTTCTCCTCAGTGCATGTTCTCACTGGTAGTACAGCTTGTTCATGTTGTCACTGCCTTTTCTGTAACCTCACTTGTGAGAGCAGGAGGAGGCAGTGAGCAGCTCCTCAGAGTGGTAACACTGTTCCATATTTCTCTTGTGGTGCTGCTGAAGGGATCCCATGGAATACAAACTTGGTCACCCATCTCGCTGGAGGACAGAGTTCAGAATTAATCCACAGTCCTATGATTGCTTGGTTCTCAGTTATTCTGACTTTACACTGGTATAAATTTCTGCCTTTGCAGTACTTAAAGAAACTTGTAAAGCACTTTGAACTCTGTCTAAATCTTAAACTGCTGTTTACATTTTAAAACCCTTAAAATACTTGGCATTGTCCTTTAAATGATATTTAATTAGGGGAATAATATTTTCCTGTGTCTGATGTAATTTTTTTCCTCTGTGATAGTGATTTCTGCACCCTTTGCATTGCCTGCTTGCAGTGATGGTACCTCTGCTACAGCTCCCTGTGTATCCTGCTGATCCTTGTTTTTCCCAAGATAAGGCAATCAAAGCCTTCTTGTTGGTGAGTGCATGTGACTAATGTGTTTCTACTGTCTACTAATACCTGTTACTATTTCCTGATGGATTGGTACGTATTTCGTGTGTCAGCCACACTTTAATTGATCTCTGGCAAATGGTTTTCTAATGGAGAAACTGAGAAGCTACTTCTTTACAGGGATATTTATCCAGGAAATGCTGTATTTTTGCTTCCTCTAGATTCTACAAAGTGTTTTTTCTTTTTAATAAATGGAAAGAGTTCCCTGTAATTCAGAATCAAAAAAATTCTAGAAATCAATTTCTATCAGCTGGAGGAGATGGTGTTTGTTTCCCTCACGTGACCCAAATGTAAGCCAGAAGCAAACACTTTGCACTTCCATGTGTGTCTGGGGAAGGATGTAGGCAGAGAACTGATGGGATCCTCTTGGATTTGCTTGATAAACTGAAAATGGTTGAGCTCATTACAGCAGCCCTTGGTACCATGAAAGCAGGGGAACAAGAGATAGGACAAGAAGAAATGGCTTCTAGTTGCACCAGAGGAGGTTTAGGTTGAATATTAGGAAAAATTTCTTCATGGAAAAGGTTGTCCATCCTGGCACAGATTGCCCAGTGAAGTGTTGGAGTCACTATCCCTGTAGAAATTGGAAAGACAAGTAGGTGTGGTGATTAGGGACATGGTTTGGAAGTTGTGCATATCCTTATTCTTATGTCTGTTTTATTCTTGCCATGAGCACTCCCTGCTGTCTGGGTCATGAAACCAACTGCTGCATTTCTCCTCTACTGAGGTTTAAAACCTCCACAGCCTCACAATTTTTTCTCAAAACTCAGCTTCTTCCCAATCAATAGTGTCTCATATGCACTGGTTTCTTTAAGATCTTCCCCTTTTCTGACCAAATCTTTTGTCTTCAGTTCAGTCTGTCCAACCTTTTGTCATTAAAACATTTCCCTTTTCTCACCCCCCTGACCATGTTCCCCTACTTCTAAAATCTCAACACTGACTTATTTCCCCCATAAAATTCCACGCTGCCTCTTTATCATTTCTCTGTTACTGCTCCCTCCTCTTGGAAAGCCTTTTCATCTCCAGTGCTGGGATGGGATGCCTTTTCATCTCCACATGCCTGTGGATGGGAAGCAGGGGGTGTTGTTAATAATTTCCTTCTTCAGCTTCCTTCGTTGAAAGCATGCTCCAAATCTAGAATGTGTGGTAGATTAAATTACTTGGAGTCATCTCCCCCATTTATTTTTTTAGCAAATGCCTGGAAGTGTTTACAAAACACTCACCAAAAGCATTCAGAATGAAAAGTCAGCACAGTTTCAGCACTGGCATGCGAATGTGGGTTCTTGTGTTTCCTGCTTCCTTTGCAGCCCTGGCAGCCTCTATGGAGTGTGTCAGCCAAGATCATACTTAGTTCCTCACCTTGATGATATTGAGGTTGTCAAAGCCAGTTTTTCCACATGCATGTCTTTCTCTTGGCTTTATGTGGCAAGGTAATATTAAAATTTGTCCTACCAGGCCAGGGAAATGCACGTATTTCCCAGAGTCTATCAGCACTGAACCAAAAGTAACAAACCCCTGGGAACTCTGGAAGGAGAACCGTTTACCCTTTCTGAGTCAGCCAATCACACAGGGCTCAAGACTGGTGCTCAAACTTTCAGAAATCATAGAATCACTGAATCACAGAATGGTGGGGGTTGGAATGGATCTCAAAGCTCATCTCATTCCAAACTCCTGCCGTGGGCAGGGACACCTTCCATAGACCGGTTGCTCTAACCCCCAGGAAACATTTAATTCACAGCTTGAAATATCTTTTTTTAGTAATGTTTATATTTCAAGTCCATGTCATGAAAGCCAGTGGCAAAAGGTCTTATTCATGGAGTGTTACTGACTCTAATTGCTTGTAAGAAGAACTGTGTAAATAATGGAATATTTTGTTTGCTAAAAACTCATTAAAAATTACTCAGCTCAAAATAACCAGGACAAGTGCATTAAAAAGAAATCACTCTCTTCTTAAGCATTATTTTAAAGGCATATTCTTAATTAAGAATAGTCCAAATTTAAAAAAAAAAAGGGAGAGGAAAAATTTATTCTTTAAAATTCTGAGATGAAACTTGAATCCTATCAGAGCATTCCTTGTTTCTTTCCAATGCAAACAAATGAAGACATCTGCTCAGCCTGCATTTTTGTCCTTGTCCCACACAGAAAGATAAAAAATGAGGCATTAATTTTTCATTTCTTTCTTCCTGTGGTGCTTCCAGAGGCAGGAGTTAAGTGGCCAGCAATGCATCTCAGCCTGTCAGGAGTGATGCTTTTTTAGGCCAGAGAGAACCTTTGGTCTCCTGCATAGCAAGAGCGTGACAGAATCACTGAGCTATCAAATCAGTTATTCTGCCAACATCTTTCTGGTTCACTGAGGAGTAAATTAATCCCACCTAAGAGTGCTCCAGCAGCAGAGGCAGAGAGAGCACACAGACTGCCCCACATGGGCAGCAAGGTGCTTGCCAGGAGTGTAAGTCATGGATAAATAATTCCTTTTCTTGGGGAACCTTCAAGGATCTGCTTCTCCAAGCGCTGGCGCACACGTGGTGGGACAGCAGCAGCAAGAGAGCTTCTCCAGGGGGAGGAAACAAGCCCTGGGGCAGGTGCAGCAGCTCCACTGTGGATCTCCACAATCCACCATAGTCCAGGTGTGTCTGGGACTGGCAGCAGCTTGTGGAGTCAGCACTGGTCAGAAGGTGGTGGTGAGGGAGCTGCTCCAGCAGAAGGCTTTGGGACAGGCTTTAGGCCACCCTCATCACTTGGAAATGAGGGAGCGAGTCTCTGGCACCATGTCACCAGTCCTTCTGCCCCCCAGAAGCTTTACTTACCAAGGCCCAGCAGCTCCAGTGAGAAAATAAGAGAGGTGCAACATGTGGTGCAGCAGAGAATTCCACACTGACCTGAAATCTGTGCCTCTAGTTCTAGCTGTTACAATGAACTGCCAACTGATGTGTTTTCTGTGTGATTTCTCCCAGTTGATCCTCTTTTTCTACCCAGTTCTTACATCTTTCCTGGTTTCCAAATGTTTTTGATCTTTTTATTGCTTTACTGCAGTGATGTACCTGTGACTGCTCCAGTGTTGTCCATTAGTCTCCCCAAGGCAGTAAGTGCTTTGCCCCAGGAATATGTGCAGCCCTGGGAAGGACCAAGGTTTCTGTTAAAGACCATCTGCTCGTAAAGTATTCCTCTAAACCTCAGATTACTCAGGTTTTCTGGGCATTTTCTGCCTAGGCCTCTGTTGTAAGTGGCTATTGCATTTGTTCCCAAGCAAAACATACATTATTCCTAGCAGCCCTCAGCAGTACAGACAAATGACCTCTTGGAAGCTCTCTTGACTCCTACAAAACATAAGAGAATTAAACATCTGTATTTGCAAGGTCAAAAATAAAATGAACACCTCACTTTGGCTGTCTAAAAGTAAACCCATACAAATCAAAACCTCACTGAAAAGCAAACTCTTAAATACAATTTCCTTTGCCACAATAAATATTCCAGTATAAAGTTGAATATATAATTCATTCCACTTAGCTGTAACATTTTCTTAAACTTAAGGAATTTTAAGTGAACAACTTCAGTTCCTTACAAGCTTACAGCTGCTCTCTTGAAAACCTTTTGGAGAAGAAAAATGTGCCCTGGGATGGCTTTTAAGCATTTTTTTGGTTCACTGTTGAGATCTGAGATTCTTCAACAACAGATAAATTGTTCTGTGGCCTTAATAGAATCTGAAGCTCTGTTCTGCATTTAGAATTTCACCTCATTGACCAGATCCTTGGCTGCCATATCCTGTCTGCTTTGGTTTGCTCAGGGGGAATTTGGGAAAGGTACAAAGTGTTTAAACGGCAGCTAGAAATTAAAGTTTTCTTTCAGCTCAAGAGGGAACTACAATTAAGACATGATTGTTGTAAGGAGAAGAAAACCCTCTCAGCTGAAGTGTTTCCAAGCTACTCATCCCTTCCCTAGTGTTTCTCATATGGAAATTCATCTACTCCTCCGATATTGATCTCGTAAACAAATACTTTCTTTCCTTACCTCCTGTGAAAAAATTCGTGCCTGATATTTCTCTAGGAACCCCATGACCTCTTGTCTTTTTTCAGATGGGGAAATATGAAAACAAAGCAAAACAAAACAAAAAAAAAGATTTAAAAAAAATCTGTTTTGATCACTCCTCCTTATAGTGATTTTTTAAAAATAACACCAAAAAATCAACAAGAAAGTGAATTGAAATTGAATTTAATATTTTCTTCTGAATATTTTTTAAATTAAGGAATAACTGCATGGCACAGCAATAGCAGATACTCGGGCCAAGTGCTTGTTCTCAAAATATACCATTAGGGGAAAAGTGACGTAGTGCCAGGGAAATATGTTTCATTTTCTCATGTCTTTGTACATCTGGATAAGGAACCTGGAAGACAAGTCCCCTTAAATCCAATCATAAGCCCACCCTGGGGGTTCAGCACTGCTGCTTGTGTTATTTATGCAGATATTGTACAAAAGGATGCACAACTTCCATGTTACTTTTTTGTCTGAGGGGATTTGGAAATACGCTTCTGTTCTGAGTGCTTGTAATGTGCATTCCCTTCACGGATGTGGAAATAGATCCATTCTTGCTGGTCTAAATTGAAACATCCTCCAGTCTCTCTGTACTGGAACTGCTGCACAGAGTGTTTCCCTGGAGAGGAACTGATGGAGCAAATGCTTTGTACTTGCTCATGAGTTCCAAAGTCCCTTTGCTGCCACCTTTATGTCATGAATTCAGTGTGTTTGTACAAGGCACAGCTGCCTCACCTGGAGGAAAGCTGCCTTCCCATGTAGGCTCTGGCATTCCTGTCATACATTCATGTATATCATACCTTCAGCTCCTTTTGGGAAGGGTTGACAGGTTTTAACTCTTGATTACAACATCACAGCTCTGGATTCTGATTCTGGAAACTCCAGAGATTTGATGTAAAGCCCTTCGTGGGTGTCTTCTTTGCATTTGTCTTCTCACTTACCAAAATGAGGGTGGAGATGCTCCAAGAGACTGCCTTTTGTAGTGGAGCTCTTCTTGTAACTAAGCTGCTGCTTAATGCTCTGTGCAGGGACTGGATTTAACTCTTTGCTCGGCTCACTACCACTCAATTGATCAGAAGGGAACAAAGGCAATTTAGGTTTATCAAAAAAGGATTGAATGCCCTTGGGGTGGCCTGGTGACCCCCATTCTGTGTTCAAGTGGTCACAGCCCCAAGGCTGCCAGAGTTTAGGGAGCATTTGGACAACGCTGCCCGGCACAGGGTGGGATTTGGGGGTGTCCTGTGCAGGGCCAGGAACTGGACTTTGATAATCCTTGTGGGTCCCTTCCAACTCAGAATATTCTGTAGTTCTGTGGAAGAGACAGCTGTTCGCTGTGACATTTCACACGTGTTCCCAGCCCTTCCCGGCGCACTGCGCAGCAAGCACGGCGTTATCTCACGTCCTGGCGGTCCCCTCCTGCGGGGATACATCCCGGGGTGAAATCGCGGGGCCGTTCCTCGTGGCGGCGGTGCGGGGCTCGGTGTGCAGGGGCTCGGTGTGCGGGGCTCGGTGTGCGGGGCTCGGTGTGCGCGGTCCGTCCCTCGGGTCCCTTCCCGGGCGGGCGCGGCTGCCCCGCGGCCACAGTGGCGGTCGCGACCCAGCGCACGCGCGGTGTGCGTGTGTCGTTCCCCCCCCCTCCCACTCCCACGCACGCGGCCGGGGCCGCCGTGACGTCACGAGGTACCCGGGGGTGTGTGTCTGCGTGTGTCTGTCCGTGTGCCCCCCCCGCTCCCCACGCGCGGCCGGAGCTGCTGTGACATCACGAAAGAGCTCGGTGTGTGGGTGTGTGTGTGTGTCCCCGTGTGTTCGTGTCCGTCCCTTCCCGCCCTCCTCCCTCCCCGCACGCGGCGGGGGCCCCTGACGACGTCACGGCCCCTTGTCCGCGAGCGCACCAGCACGCGCTTCCCGCCGCGCGCCCTCCCTCGCGCTCGGGCGAGGCGTGACGTCAGAGGCGGCCACTGAGGAGCGGCGCGCGGGGCGGTGGAGGGCGCGCGCAGGTGCATCCGCTTCCCTCAAGGCGCCTCCCGCCGCCGTCCCGGGGCAGCGCCCGGGGAAAGGTCGGTGTCCGCTCCCGGCGGGACGGAGCGCAGCTTTTTCCCGTGCTTCAGCTGCCGGTGTGAGTCTCCTGTAGGTATCACGCCGTGCCCGACGGGAGGGAGTCGCGGGCCGGGGTCGCTAGGGGGAGGCACGGCACCGGCGGACGGGCTGAGGCTCGAGGAGAGAGCGGGAGGGGAGGGAGCGCCGCGCCCCCCGCCCCGCTTTTGCTTTCCCTTTTGCCTCTAGCTTTCCCCTGCGGGCGTGAGGGAGCGAGGAGGATACGTATTTATTTATTTATTTATTTGCTTACTTATTTATTTAAGTATTTGTTTGTTTGCTTCCCTAAAGGGTGAGGGGAGGGGAGAGGGAAGACCGGAGGAGGGCGCGGAGGCAACGCCGTCACCAGAGGAGGCGGTGGCGGGGAAGAGGAGGAGAAGAAGTCGGCGCGGAGCCTCGCCTCACCTCGCCTCGCCTCACAGCCCCTCCGCCGTCCCCGCCTCGCCGTCCACGGCCGCCGGAGTCGCCGGCGGCCGCCCGTCCTCATGATGGCCTCGACCACTTGCACACGCTTCACCGACGAGTACCAGCTCTTCGAGGAGCTCGGAAAGTAAGGACAGAACGGGAGGTGAAGGCACCGGAGGCTGTGGGGTTCAATGCAGGAGCCCTGAGGGGGGAGCCTCACCCGAGGCGCCCTCGCCGCTGCGGAGAGCTCCACGGGAGCGCCTGGGCTCCAGCCATACGGTCCCGGGGCAGCGAGGGGCTCTGGGCGGGTGGCAGGGATCTGCTTTCAACCCCTCGTGCCGCTATTTATTATTATTTATTATTGCTATTTTTAGCTCTTAGGTTGTCGCGGGATGGGGGGGTCTCAGTCTGTGAGGGGTGTTGGAGTGCGGCGGGCGCCTCCCAGCGGCGGGGCGGGAGGCGCAGCCCTGAGCGCCATGTTGGGTGTCGCCCCCCACGGTGTCACAGCCGAGGGGGACACGGCCACCGCCGCCCCGTGTCCCCGCGGTGTGCCGGCATGGACACAGAGAAAACCCGCCTGCCCTCCGCCCCAGCTAGCGGGATTGGTCACACGGCTTCCACCCTGCCGAGTTCACTGTTCAGCTGAATAAAATCAATGCTGACTGTCCCTGTCAGAAAATCAGAAAATCCTGTTGTTTTGTTTTTTTTTTTAAATTCTGCCTACATCACACCCCTCCGTGCTGCCCGTTAGCTGGTAATGGCAGTGGAGTGTTTCAGTTGGACTGACACTTTGCCTGGTTTTGGTTTCCAGAGGGGCGTTCTCCGTCGTGAGGAGGTGTATGAAAATCACCACAGGACAAGAGTACGCTGCCAAAATTATCAACACCAAAAAGCTTTCAGCTAGGGGTGGGTATATTTTAATCTGGTGTTTATGGTGCCTCCTCCCTGTTTCTTGCGTTCATGTGCTAAGCATTAGGAAATGATAAAAATAGCTGAATGTTTCAACAGATTTTTTTAATACTATTTTAATTATTATTTCCTTGGTTTGAATTTTTTGCCTTGATGCCTGTTTTTTTCAATGTTAAATGTTTCATGGATTGACTACGCAGAAGTCAGAGGTTGCTGTAAAGCGTTTCAAGAAAAGATGTTCAAAAACTCAAATCTAACATAATGCAGTCTGTTCATTTTTCAATCTTAATAATCTGTCAGAATAATTTTGTAAGTTGTTTTTTTTTAATCTTTTTTTTTTGTGGGAGGATGGTCAATAATAAGTTTCCATTGAAGATTTTCTATTAAACATTATAGCTTCACTGAGTTCTGTGTTCCCATTGCATTGAAACATGAACATTAAGGCTTATCTGAATATGAGTGAATGAGGAAAAGTGTACTTTTACCTCAGATTCAACTTTTTTGTGAGAAGAAAATGATGATAAGAAAACCACGGGTTTTGAGCTAACCATTGTGGAGGAAGTCACCCCGATGAAGTGGTGAGGAGTGTTACTGTTACAAGGCTGCTGCACAACTTGTTTCTGCCTCGCCTTTGATGTGCGTTTCCAGCAGCTTGTCAGCAGCAGCGGAGGGGTTGTTACGATACATTGTAGGTAAATATACACATGGTGTGGGCTGTTGTTGTGGAAAGGGAGTCTTAGCGGTGCTGTGTCAATTGCTCATTAATTCCCAGCTGGAGTGCTTGTGTCCAGGTGTCAGGGATTTGGGATCACTCTCCCTTAAGGTTATCTGTGTTTTTATGTGAATTTGTAAGGAACATGGGAGTGAATAAGTAAGCAATGTCAGAGCCTAAACATGTTTGTGGCTGGTCTCCTTCTGGCCCAAATGAATTACTGCAGGTAAACAGCAGCTTCAGGTCATTAGATTTAAACATAAGACATTGCGTAGGACGATATGGCAAGTTCTGATAACATGCTGCTCTCTAATAAAGATCTTTCAATGATTGTTACTTGCAGCTGGTGAAAGTTGTGTGAAAATTTGCTTTTTGCTGAATTTAAGTCTTCTCACTCTTGTTGCAAGATTATTTTTCCTTTGTTTTTGAAAGGTTGCTTAAATAATTTTTTTTTGTACAGTTACAGGCTTGAAGGTAGGTTAAGAAATTTATAATACCTGGGGTAAATATTTTCACAAGTTTGCTTTTTATTATTTAGCACACTAATGTGATCTGTTGAATTTTGATGCTTAAAGTAAACCCCACTGTGATTTCATACATCTGAGCAATTTTCAATGTGAGAAGCCATAATGAGGTCATCAGCAGGTTGTTGGTAGCAGGTGCTGAACCATGTGCCAGTAGCCAGGTTATCAATGTGCCATGGGTTATGTGTGTGATTCCAGGTAAATCCTGGAATGCTAGGCTGAATGAGGAAAAACTGGGTCTTTCTAATGGCTCATCGTTTGGATTGCACTGTATTTCGAGCTGTAATTTTTGTACTTTGTTCATGCAGGACCGGGTTGGTCCTTGATGTGCTCTGTTAAGGTGTGGAAGCACATTTGGGAGAATTTGGCTCATAAAATGGAATGAGGCAAATTTCATACAATCTTTTATGTGGGTTCAACCCATCAAGGAAGGGGTTAGACTTAGAAGCTGAGCTGTGGAATATCCTTGTGAGTCACAACGTATGTGGTGCCTGTCCGTGAATGCAGGGAATGCCTATCCCTCTCTGTTTTCAGACATCCCAAAAATAATTGCAGATTTTTACTTGCTAGGTTGTTTTTTCGTGGAGGCTATTTTTGTTTTTAGCACTTTGAAATCCACTAAGCAGTTTCTGGAGAGAATGCTTCTTGGAGAAATCTTTAGATTATTCTAAGGCAATTTTTTAATTGTGGAAAGGTGTTCTTGAATGGCACTTGTGGTGTAGAAAAACTAAACATGAGAAAGCCTCAAACTGTGATGCTTTCTCCTGGCTGATATTGGGGATGAGTTTAGTAATTGAAGTGCTACTTTTGTGTCTAAGAGGAAATGTGTCCTCTTGACTTGGAAATGTGTTTATTGTCTAGTGCTTGCTTCCCTTGAAGTCTTTTAAGTAAAATGTCAAAGTTGGGCCTTTTTGCTTCTCACACTGGATAAGAGCAGTTTCAGTGTATGATGTGGAGGAGTCAAGACTTTCAGGACTACTTTAAGCTTCCTTAAAGTAGTTTAGAAATCAGAAAGTATTTAAGTGGCTTCAGCCCAGTCAGAGCAATAGTTGTCTTTTCTTCCCCTCTTCATCTCAGCCATAAATGTTATTGGAGATTTCCAAATTCTTTCAAGACTTTAGTAGTCTTTCTAAATCTCATCTGGTCACCACGTAATGCCAGTGAAGTTGTGTTCCCATCACTTTCCTGGTATAGTTATGGGGAAATTTCAGGCAAAATGCCTGTGTTCAGAGGCATGGACTTTGGCTGGAATTTGGAGGGGAGAAGGAATCTGTGTCCTGTGTTCTAGGCAGAAGGAACCTTGGTGCTTTCAAGGTGATGGTCAGTTCCTTACAGAATTCCAACTCCATGGTTTTCTGATTTTAGTAGCAGAAGTAATAAACATTTGCAGTTTGAATATATTTCAGTATAGCAAAACCACTTTTGTTTGTTATAGTTACATATGTTCTTAAGGTGCTCTTCAGAGTTTTGATTTTGGTGTTTTCTAAGTCAGCTGGAGTCTTAACTACTAGAATATCCCCAGCTAGTTTTGTATCAATAGATGCTGATCTTCCACAAGGTGGTTATGCTGCTGATTGTAAAAAAGGGAGGGCCTAGAAAGATGTGTTACCCTTCTAAAATTAAGTGTAGCGATGAACGGGCATGCAGAAAACAAAGAATAAAGTGAAGAACGTGTGTTTGCTGCTTCTGGGTTCTGCCTGGTTTCATCTGATGAATTCCTTGGGGTTTCCTGACTGTTTAGTAAGGGCTTGGGTTTGTCTGTGTTGTTTTTCAAGTGTAGTAAGTCATGCAGATAAAAGTGAACTTCTGTGAAGTAACTTTACTTTTCCCCCGTCTCTTCCAAATACCAAAGGATGAGCAGACTATCTGTTTCTTTCTGCCATTATCTGTACCTAGTTTTCCTTCTCTTTTGAGTCTTCTAGCTTTGATCCAAATTCATTTCACATCAACAGACCCATTTTCTTAAAAGGCTTAGCCCTCATTTTCTGTCTTCCAAAAAACAAAATTAGGTAAGAGTTTGCTTTTCTGATCACGCTTGGAAAGGTGAAGCATGGATAGATTTTCACTGGGTGTACCTATAACAGTAACTCCTCTGACAGTTCCTGGTGGCCAGAAGCCCGGTGCCTTCAGTGCTACGTGATGGTGTCCATGGGAGGAGGAGGATGTCCCAGTCCCTTTCTTTTCTGGGGAGCTCTTTTCTGGGGAGCTCCTGGGCACACCCAGCCCTCGGTGCAACCATGGCTTCGTTTGCGAGCATATGTGCTGCAAGGAGTAACGTGAGAGTCAGCTGGAGGTTACTGCTGCTCCCTGAAAAGCTCTCATGAGCTTTCCAGCCATGCCATTAACTTCAAGCCTTGGAGGTGTCGCTGGTTATTTACCTTCCTTCTTAGCAGGAAATTTCCCAAGTCTTTTTCCAGTATTTCTACTGTTCTGCTTCCCTGTGAGCTCGTGCCTGCAGGTGCGCGGCACAGCCAGAGGGGCCGGAGCGATGGCGCTCACCTGCAGCCGGCTCCGATGGGTGCGGAGGCTGCAAACCCCACCCTGTGGGAGTAGCATTTTGTGCAGTGTTGAGTAACTGCGCTGTGGGAAGAGCGTTTCAGCATCTAAAGCTCTCCAGGTAGGGCGCCTCCTGATCCCTAAAGTGATTTAAAATACATTAGGGGGATGAATGACATGGGAAGCGTGTATAGGGTGGTATTTTTCAGCGCAGCTTTTCGTGACACAGGGATAAACGTTTTTGATGTGTCACTAGACTAACATTTCCTTTAGTCAGGTAGCTTGTGTCAGTCTGTGCCAGATGTTTCACAGGAAGGCAAGCTCTAATAAGGCTTCCAGTGCTCCACAGGAGGAGAAAATAATTCTTTCTAATCTAGCTCAAGATGTTAATCTCTGAAGCACACATTTACCTGTGCCAGTTTATTACAACACATGTATTTTTAAAGCTGAATTCTGTTCTTACGCACAGGTGACGTTACTCCCACACAGACAGGACTATCCTTCAGGGCATTTAGTTGTCAGTGAGGCAGATTGTGTCTCTGTGAGGACAAGATTTAAGCTGGAGGTTTTAGTGGTTTTCTTCCATGTCTTGCTGTAGTCTTGTTTCTCTGGTTAATTACTTGTCATTTAAGAGTGTTTTAAAACTGTTTTTCTGCAGTGTGTAAGAAGGCTCACCTGCTAAGGTGCAGTCACCCTTTTTTACATTTGTGCTCAATGTTAGTGTTCAGCTTGGGCATGGCATTCTTTTCAGTTTGGCATCGTTTTAACACAACACACTCATTTGAGTGTTTATCTGCATTTAAGTATTTGTTTAATTGCCAATTACCGTAATTTAGCAGGCTACTGGTTTTGTTGAAATTGACTCCATTCAGACCGCTCAGGCTAGTAGGGAGAGAAGAGTGTTATAAAAAAAAAAATCAAAGGGCATTTGTGGTTAGGCGCTCTGTTTTGTGAAGGTTTGGAGCTTTAAATTCTGTTTTGCTTTTAGCATTTATTTTGTTTTGGTGTTAGTGGAAACCTGAAGAGCTTTCAAATACCAGTGAGAATGAGGACTTTGAAACTCTGTGATGGGTGTTGGTTGGTAGTAATTTATTCTAACAGTTAAACTAGATTTGAAATGAGATGTTCTGGCAGTTCATAGTTAAATTATTCATAACAAATGCTGTGTTGATTTCAATAATGTCACTTCTGGAGTTTTTGCAGAAGAGTTATTTACTCTCTCATTGTGACTGGAATTTCTCTTAGAAAGGCATGGAGAGTAAAAAGGTGTTTGCATCATCTGTCAGCTCAGTTTCAGCAAGCTCATTAGGGGAAGGGAGGGAAGTACGTATGAGAGAGAGGGGATTATTGGGGACTTGTTTGGCTGCTGGTCTCTAGCCACTTTCTGTCAGAAGTTGTGCATTTTGGCACTGATTCGTCTCTTGTTCTGTGTGTTCTCTTCCTGCAAAGTGAAGTTAGCTGCACATTTGAACAGCTCCACTTGGGGGATTGCTTCTGTTGGAAGTGGAGGGAGAACTTAAGATGCGGGGGAAAATACAAACCTTTACCTTTCCCAAGCTTGCACATCCTGATACTGAAACAGGGATGTGTTCTGTTCCTCCTGCTCTGAGAGGGAATGTTTTTCTCTTTTCAAATGGTATTTCTGAACGAAAGGTTTGTGTCAAATACATAAATAAGGAAATGAACACCGTGGTCAGCACTTTGCATTTATAGTAGATGGGTTCTGTTTGTTTGTACATAATACCATACACAGAAAACACAGTTTTATGGGAAACCACAGACCAGCTCAGGTGTTTGTGACTTGGATCTGACCTCACTGACAGCCAGGTAGAAATACACTTGTTCCTGGAAGGACTGAGATAAGGCACCACCCAACCCTCCAGAAATCCAGTTTCAAAACCTAACTGAACAGTGGAATTGAAATGTGAAAATCCTGCCACATGTAGGCATGTATTGATCCAAATGCTAAACGTTTATGCACCTTCTCATAATGGGATTAGGGGTGTGTGAAGTCATCTCTGCTGTGTTTATTCACACTTCTGTGATTGAATTTATCTTCCTTTTCTTTTTTTTATTCCTCCATGTACTTGAGGAATGTCTGATCTAAGAGACTGGAATAAAAGTCAGTGAAATATTTTGCTGTGCAAATGTACGTACTGCCAAAATAGTTCTTTTCATGTACCTGTCCTTCATTTGACCTCCTGAGAAATGTGGGCCAGGGTGGTTGATGTGTTCAGCTTCCTCCTTCATACACATATATTGCACACTTGTCAAATGCTTTGTGAGGATATTGTGGGGGGGTTTGGGAGATTATGGCAGAAATACAACTCTCTCTGTGCTTTGAGAAAGATTACTAGAGAACAAAACCCTAACCTAATGGTGGTACTTCCTCTGTTTAATTCCTTATGAAAAATAATTGTGCTTTGAATTTGAAGAAACATCTGCTCTGTTGTGGAGAGGCACAGGAGCCCAGTCTATGTGTTTATTCCTTGGACGTATTGAGCTTGTGTCCATCTTGGAGTGCATGTTTGTGCAAACTCCTCCTCCATTTAATCCTTTTATTGTAAGAAATGCCTTGTGCGTGGTATCAGGGAGGGTGGGGAATTTGCCTGACAGGGGTTGGTATTTTCTTCCAGGGAGACACTTGTGCTGTTATCCAGTGTCATTTTCTAGATTGTTGTCAGCTTGTTCTGAAATTCATTTCAGTTGTTTTAACCAGAGAACTCACTTTGAAGTTCTGCAACCCTGATAATCTCTGTGGAGTATGATCAGAAGCTGCTGGATATTCTGCTGTACTGAGGGGTTACTGAATTCCTCTTGAATCTGTTCTTCTAGATGCCCTTGGACAGAAGCAGTAGTTGTCAGAAAAGCCAGGGAGAGGCAACTTTCAAAAATTTGCACGGGTGTCTTGTCCCTGATGGAGCTTCTTTTCTGATCCAGGGCCTCTTTAGTGGGAATTGAGAAGCCTAAAATGGCAGTACAGCATATATTTGTTTTTTCTAATTAGGTTTTTCAGCCTAGAGAATGATTGGTAATGTGCTGAGCAAACTGTTAGAGAGATGTTTGTGCAGTTCTTGGTTTAAATGGGTTGTATTGGGTAGAAAGGAGCTTTGCCTACGTGGTGGTTTGAGGGAGCTTCTGTTACATTAATTCCTGACCTTTTGTCAATACTTCCTGAGTATTTCACAAGAAAATTCGAGAGTAGAACATGCAGGCTTAAAAAAACCCCACAAAAAACAAACAAAAAAAACCCACAAAAAAAGAACCAAAAACCCAAACCTCTCAAGAGTAACAAAGTAGATTTTCATAACTGGAAATGCGATGCTGTGGATATTTGCTGAAGATGAAGCGTTTTATCTTGTGATGAGAGGCTTTTAAAAAATTTTTTTTGCAAGTAACCAAGAATGTATCACTGCTAAATGTATAAAGTTAAAATCCTGGTGATGCTTTCCAAGAGAGCTGTCTGGCATCCATAAAATCAGAATTAATTTAGGTTTGGCAGTCACTTTCAACTTGGCTGTAGAGTGTGCTTGTATATGTTCACAACTGGTTGTGGGGTTTCTTTTGCTCTGTTGCAGCCAAATCCGTCATTTTGGGCTGTCAGTTGGACAGCCTCCTGCTGTCCTACGTGCTCTCTGTAGGGAGTTGGTTCTTTTTACTGTGCAGCAGTTTTGACTCTGCTGTTGGCACTGCTGTGGAGAACTTGACCTACGCCCATCTCTAGCCAGGGGTCATGACTTGCAGAGTTCAAAACTTCAGATTCGATATTATGATAATAATTAGTTTAAAAGGCGTGGCATGTTTGCTGGCTTGAGTGAGCAGCTGCATGAATTTGGGCAGGTGTGCCTTGAGGGATGTGCAGAACTAGAGCAGGTATCTCTGGCTTGTGTGTGGGGTCTGCAGGCAGGCTTAACGCTGCTGAACAACCCGTGAGCCCCGTGGCCTCCAGCTGGCAGTGCCCTCACCTGGGAAACAGGTAATTCACGTGCTCAGCGTTCCTGGCACTCCCTGGGTCACGTGCACAGCGCCACACACGCGCTCCAGGGCCGCAGTGCACCCTGCCCAGCTGCTTCATGCAAGTGCAAAGGGTAGCACACCTCTGCTGTAAAGTTTCACCATCTCAGCACGTGGCAGGGGGAGAAGAGGAAACTTGCAGCGTGGAAGCTCATGTTTGTGGGCAGCAATTTACTACCTGTGTTTTCAGAACTTTATCCTTGATTTAATTGTAGTTGGGAACTGCTTACTTGTAAATTCTCCACAATGTGAATGCAAGTGTTTCAGCAAGTCACGTTGCATATTCATGTAGCTGCACAAACAGATGGGGTTCCTACATAAAATCCATATTTGACAATCTGATGGGATTTGCCAAGGCTCAGCTTTCATTTAAATTATAACCTCTTGGAGAGATAGGTTTGTGATTTAATGAGTCGAGAGAGGCCTTCGGGTTATTTGTATTGCACAGCAGTTTTCAAGCAGTGCTTAGGTGTGGTTTTGGTTTGGGAGACTTCTTGTAGGAGTGGTTTTAATGGGCTATTGCTTGTTAGAATAAGTACTTGCCAAATTGAGAGATTTCTCTCATTTGGCTGATGTTACTCATATCCTGCAGAAAGTGAAGATGTGTATGTGGTTATAGCATGGTGTAACATGGACAGGCTGCTGTGGTGCTGCCTTGCAAGGAGAATTTTGTTCTGTTGGGCAGATGACCTTTGGTTTCCCTCAGGGCAGCTCCAGGTGCTGCTGAATTTTGGTTATTAAAACACACTTAAAGACCTGCTTTGCACCTTTTTTTTACAGAAAGATGTCACTTATGTTAAGTGTCTTCAGGATGCAAGTAAGGATCACTGGAGAAACCTTCAAGAAGTACAGTTTCCCATTATTTATTAAATGCTATAGTTGCAACAATGAAAAGCTCATGTTGCTTTTTATACTGAGTCTCCTGCTTCTAAAATAAAACCCCCTTGGGTGTAAGGTAGCTTCCTACTTGCGTTGCACAGCATGGACAGCTAGGAATTTGTGATTAGGATTGCACTGATGAATGCTCATGGGACTAAATGCCTTGCTGGTCGTGGCATAAAACCCCTCCTTTTTCAGGAATTTTTAGTAGCACTGCTACAAATGGAGGAGGGGGGAAAAAAGGGTTTTCTGTCAAAATTTTTCTATCTTTTCATGGGGCTTATATTCATCCTTGATACTCAGTAGACTTTGGCACGTTAAAAACCTTTCTAGTTGCTCCCTCTTTCAGTCAAAGCCTCCTGGTAGTCTGTGGGGCAAGTGTAAGAGTTATAGGGAGATACGTACTGGTGCTGGATGGAAGAGCCCAGTGACATTTCTTTTTATACCTGTAACACTCCATGGTCTTTCATGGCTGTTGCATTTTGGGGGGAAAGGAAGAGGAAAAAGAGACCACTGGTCCAGTGCTCTGTGTGTGCCTGTGCGCGCGTGAGATGCAGATCTGGCAGAGTCTGTGTGTGCCCAGCCAGCTTGTTTGCTCTGGGAAAGTGATTAATGCTAAATCATCTATTAACTCAGCATCACTTTACTTGTAATGAGGGCAGGAGTTGGTGTCTTCAAATTTTTATTTATTTGTGTTAAGCATGATATATCTCTCTAAATGAAGTAATAAATTGCTTTCATTGCCATGTTAATCAAAACATGTAATGAGATTAGTTTTCCTGCTCTGCTTGGAGCTGTGCTTGGTATCATGGATGTTTTGGGGACCAGGTTGCTGACACAGATCAGCCTTGCAGACTCACAGTGGGAAGCTCAGTGTCTTGGAGATGCTTTGAGGAAACCCAAAAGAAGAGAACAAGGGCTCACAAATTATCTGTATTTGCAATCTTTGATAGGTGCAGATTTTTTTAAGTTTCAAAGTAATGGAATTTAATGTTCTGCCTGTATTTTTCAAAATAGTTGTATTTTGGTCAGAGCGTGTTCGTGTAGCTGTGTAAATCTCACAGCTGTTATATCCCAGCATTTAGGCTTCTAAAAGTGCAGAGTATTTGGAAAACAATGGGGGTTTTGTGCTTTAAATAGGATTCATTCACCTCCATCACCTTTAAATAGGGCTGATTCCTATGTTGCAAACTGTCTTCTTGCTTAGGTGTGTTTTGAGGGATAAGGATTGGTCCTCTACCAATACTCAAAGGAAAGTCAAGTTCAGAGTCACAAGCTTTGACCGTCAGTGATCTGCTCTTTGTTACATGAAACAGGAAAACCAGGTCTAGTGAGACTGACCCCTTCCACTTCCAAATCACGTTTATCTGCTGTCGGACTTCTGCGGGATAAGAGAACATCTGAGCATTTATCACCTGGATAAATGTCACTGGCCTTCAGTGAATATTAGGAAATGTGAAGTGTATTCAAGGTCAAGTTGCATTCTTCAGGAGAATAAATAATCTGATTCAGTAATCAAGCTCTATCTTAAAATTAACGGGGAATGTGTGTGAGCGGGTTAGTTATTTTTTCTTTATTGAAGACAGAATTTAGTACTGCTCTCTTTTACTTCAAAGACTTCTAATTTACAGCCCTGATTTAGTATTGGACAGCATTTGTTGTCTGTGCCTGGGCTGTCCTTCAGAGAAGGCTTCATCTTTCATCAGTGTATTTATCAAGGACGACCTTACTCTCATTATTTTATGTAACAGCATTTTCCATTAGCTTCCTCCTGTATGACAGACTTGCCATTGTTATGGCCATTCTTATACATCCCACAAACTAAGTTAGATATTTATATGTGGATATTTGGAGTGGGAAATTGGAATTGACCAGAAAGAAAATCACTAGGGCAGGTCATCTGTGTATCTTTAGTATCACTGATGTCTTTATGGGAGGGTCTTGTCTGGTGAATTCCAATGTTTATTTACAGACGGATTTGGCTGGTTCTGAGGCTGATACTGAAGGAACTCCTTTAGTAAATGCACTTCAGCTTTGCTGTTCATCACTAGATTTCTTGTCACCTCTTTTACCAGCTGTCTACCAATTTCAAATTTTGGTCACCTCCATTTTTACTCATCCCTAGATGCCTCATTTTCTTTGTTTCCGCATCATAAACATTGATCCCTGTCTGGGAACATTCCCCAGAGCATTCTTTTAGAGGACTCACTGTACCCAAGCAGCAACTATATGCAAAGATGTAGGTAACTGCAGGGTTTTTGTCGAGTTTCTCAGATCACGAGTATGGAGACCTAAGTCCAAACCCATTTCTTTCCATCACAGCAATGTTGTGCAGTTCTTGACACAGTAGCTTGCTATAGCCTGCTGTTACTGTCGCCTCTGTGCAAGGTCGAGTGGAAATTGCTGTGAAAATAGCTCCATGAAACAAAGCTAAATTAGGAATAGTTTCTGTTGAGTGTTGACTTGTCTCTGCAACCACAGATGCTCATCTCTAAAGAAACAGAAAATTGTGCAAGTGCACATAGAGCGGCGTAGTTCATTGTTTAAAGTTCTATTGATTCACGCACTAAATAAACTGAAACACTTTCAAAATGTTACTAATTGTTGTTGACTGGTTCAGTCAATAAGATACAGTGTGGAAAAACGCCTCACCAGCTCAATAGAGGTTTTGAGGGTGTTCCCCGCTGTTTAGCATGTCCTCTTTTGGTTTGTTTGGTTTTTGTTATCTTAGAGATCCTTTTTCATGTTTCTCAAACTGCAGCTTATGGGCAGCTAATGTTTCCTAAAACTGTGCCAGTGGACAACAGAAACTTGGGAACAGGGAAAATGCAGGAGTTCCCGATGCCTTGAGGTGTGGCTTGTGGTTGTACAGTTGGAACTGTGGCAGGTAGCAGTGACTGCCTTGGTGGGAGGGGTTGTGGAAGAGGACTCAGATGCTGCTTGAATGCAGGGAATGTGTCTTGTTTTTTTTTCAACAAAAAAATTCATGGTAAGGATACCAAGTCTCTGACCTTGAAAATGAGGTGATTTAACATAAAGCAGCAGTGGTTGGGTATTGAGCAGTAACATAAATGTGATAAGTAACATGCTGAGCTGTGCCCACAGGTAGGAGCACTCATGAGATCAGCGTCTGGGTTTGCATCTGTCAGGTTTTCTTTCACACACAGAGAATAGACATTATATTAAAAATTATATTTAATAGGCTTTGAAATAAAAATGTATTAGTAGTAAACAGAGAGGTTCTACATAAAGGCTCATGCTTTGCCTGTTTAGCAAAAACTTGTTTAAAGTTTGAGTAGTGTTTTTATAAACATGGACGATATCTATTTAAATTAAGTTCCTTACTCTTGTTAGTATTTAGGTTGATTGACTGATTTACTCTTTTAAAGGGGAAGCATGTCCCTTGAGGTTGATTTTACTGGATCTTAATAATGAACAATGAAAAACTGATGCTACAGAGATTATAAACCAGAGCAACAACAAAAATCCCATTATTTTTAGTCAAATGTTTCGGTTGAGATTTTCCCTGCACCCTCTCTGACTCAGATCATCCTCATTCAGAGGGAAGAAGAGAAGATTCCACAAGGAGAGCAATGTTCCCTTGTAGGACATGTTACAAGTTGCAACAGTTAGTTTTACAGAAAAGGGTTGGGGGAAGAGATAACAGCTGATTTGCAGTTCTGAAATCTAAGCTGGAAGTGTGAAACACATCTGTGGTAATTCAGAATTAGCACTGCCTCAGTAAATAACAGAATTCTGCAGTCATACCTAGTTAATACCTACAGTGTTGGACTTAAACAGTAACAGTCTGTGGAACCAGATGTGTATTCTTGACATCTCTTTAGTATTTATCAGGCCATGCAAGTTCTAGATAAAAAATGGGATTGTGGGAATGAGAACAAAACAATATACTAATGCTACAGTGGCATTCCTCTCAATTCTTGGTAATGTGACCAATCTCAGGTACCTAGAGTTCACTCACCTGTATCTGTATTTCATAGCACAGAGTCAATGAATAATCTCAAAGGTGGTTGGAAAAGCATTTTTAAAATTGCCTGTCATTTATATTATATGAATTCAGCGTCAGAATGACATATATGACACCTATCTGAATTATGTGAAGTGGCTCCAAAATAAGAGGTCAAAACCCAAGTAATTGTCTTATTGAGCAGAGATTATCAGCTTCTTTGGCAGTGTTGCTACTAATATCAGCCAGAAATTTTTATGATACCGTGATATGTAGCTATATAAAATTATCACAGTGAGTTTTGGGTACTCACAGGCTAAATCTGCTTCTGGACTCTCATGCTGAGGTGTACAGAAAACAGGTGTTTGTGTTTGATGATGTTTTTGAAGGATTTCCCTGCTCTTCCACGCTTATAAAAAAGGACTTTTTTTTTTTGCTCAGAAAAGAGTGCATGTGAAGGAGCCATCCAGAAGCTGTGCATATAGACTTGCTCTGAGAGCCTCTGTAGAGGATGTTTACACTCATGTGCTTTGTTTTGCAACACTCAGGAAATGCCACTCGTGGGCAATAGTTTTGTTCCACTGCTGTAACCTGATCATGTCTAGTCTGGTACCTGTACCCATAGCAGCTTCTGGTGGGATAATAGTGGGATGTGGATGATGTCCACGTCTGTGCTGTTCACGTATCCTTCTTGTGTACACTTTGTCCACCAATTTTGCTAAACTGTTAAAGGCCTCCTGCTTTGAGAACCATTGCTCTCAGTCTGATGCTTGAGAAGGTTTCTGAAATAGACATCTGAGAGGCATGTGTAGGTTTGTTGGGTTTTTTGTTTTCTTCTGGTAGATTTTGTCTGTTTGTGTTTTGCAATTGCTACATCCCTTCTCTGAGATGGGGTCCTCATAACTTCATTACAAGGTAATCTATTTTTAACTCTGTTTCTTTCATATTATCCCTTTTGCTCAAAATGTGCTTGTTTTTCTTTTCTGTGTAATGTAAATACTCAATGTAAAGCAAGTTCTTGTTGTTAAAATGTTAGAAAATCCTCTTTTAAAGTGCATGGTGTCTTGAATTGAACATGCTTAGGTTTTGGATGTGTTTGATTGTGGCATACATTTTGACCAAAATATTTTAAGCATTTAAGCAGTTTTTGAAGGTCACACATTTTCATGGTACCACTTACCCACTCCTACCAGAAATCCATTCTGCTTCAGTTCTAGTTCAGCTTTCTGAATTTTCAGTTACAATTTATCTATAGTAATATAAAAATAATACATGGGATGCCAGCTGGGGTCTTTTAATGTAACAGGGGCTCATTGTCTGAGCATGGAATCCCTGCCAGGTCGAGGAGAGGACAAGCACTGGCATGGCAGGGCGAGTTTCATGGGTACCAAGAGAGAAGACTTCATGATTGTGTTAAAGGATAAAATACTGGAAGGTGAAAAAACTTGATTATCTTACAGGGAAAGTGTGATGGCTTTTTAACCTGTTCTTTGTTGGTACTTTTGCATTATCAAGAAAAGAAAGTATTATCCTGACATCCTATATCCTCTAGCATAAGAGCTGAAGAAAAAATGTTTGCTGCTAGGAGAGTATTCAGTAGTGGTGTATCTTGGTCTTGCATCAGGATATCAATCAGGGTAAGACTATGCAGTACAGTTAACTTCTAATTGCCTATTTACAAGGATACGTCTACCTTATGAGTGTGGGAAGATTGTTCATATTTTCATGGGACTTTCTGTGAAACAGCTGAATAAAATGCTCTGCTGCTGCTTCAGCCTGCTTCTCATTAAATACATTGATATTCTGTGGGGGATTGTTGAGTGACAAGCATTGCAAATGTGCTTGAAGTTTTCCTTAATGACTAAGCTTTCTTGCCTAATATAAAAATGAGCGGCTGTGCAGGAGTGAGCAATGTTGTCAAACCTGTCATCAAGTTCTCAGAGTTGGTTTGAGTGCTTGTAGTGTTCTTCCTTTAATTGACTTGGAAATTGGCAAAGGTTGCTTGTAAAAGGGGAAAAGCAATTTTTAAAGACGGTGGGAAAGTTTAGCTTTATAGTTAACTGTGCAAAGGCCTCAATAATTAGCTGCGGTTCTATTGCCTGCTTTCATCAGCTTGGTTTTATCATCTTTTATTTTGAGCAGGAATGAAATAACTTATTGGAGAATCTGCAGCCCTTTGACAGCGTTTGTAGGCTGAACTAAAAAAAAAAAAGGTTAAAAGGTCATCTTTCATTTGTTGGGTGTGCGTCTCTTGTCGTTATCTGAATGTCACTGGTTTTCTTATTGTCAGCAAAAGGAAAAAAACCCCTATCCTTACTGCTAAGGAGGTCTAAAATGAAAGCTTTCAGTGTTTTGAGAAGTGACAAATCACAGAACAGTTTAGTGACAACAGGTCGAAAATGGCAAATAATTCAGAAACTTTACGTCTCCCTCTGCTGCAGAGGTGGTAGTTATAAAGCTGGAGAGTGCACAGCTTGGTAGGAGCTGCTTTTAGTGCCCTCAGAATCATCCATAGCAAAACCCTTGTCATGCTCCCTGTGCTTCCGGAGCACGGCAAGGTGGGGGCCTGAGAAGAACCCACGATGAACTCTCCTTTACCTGATCTTTACATTTTAAGCCTCAGCCTAATCTCCTGTGTCTGTCAGAGCCAAAGGCAGGGCAGTAGTTGTGTCCTGTGGTGACAGGTCTCTGCTGCATTTGTCACCAGTGTCATGACCAACGCTTAGTACTGCCTTTTTCTTGTACCCTTGTGTGATCAGAATGGGACATAATTCCTGTTCTGAACTGTGCTTTTCTGCTTCCTCATCTCAACAGCATTAACTCTAAAGAATGATTTGGGGAACTGTTGGATTTATACCACTTTGGTGCCAAGGACAGATGGGGAGGCAATACTATTGAAATGGCAGGTGTCTTTTGCACTCTCTGCCAAAGAAATGGCAATAAAAGACCCAGAGTTTCCTTTAGCTTTTGATTTCTGACTTTTTTTTTTTTTTAAATAACATATTGTATTTTGCTGTCTTGTGTACTTCTGCCGTGACTCCCCTTGAACATCAGGAGCTGAATCAGGAGCCAAAGAACTGCCCCTGGGAAGGTGATAAAAGTTCATGGTATAGAGGGTTGAACTGAGTTGGTTTTTCTCTTTGAAAAACTGAGCAAATGATAGAAATAGTGTCAGTAATTTTGTGTAGGTGTTTATAATGCTGCATGCTGTGTTAAACAAAGCGTAGGATTCTCTGGGTGATCCGTTCACCAGCTTGGCTGAATCCACAGAGAGTTTAAATTGGTCAGACCACGAGGGTGAAACCTGCACTGTAATTTTGACAGGTGACAGTTTGTAAAATGGCCATTTCCATCCCTCTTAAAAAGCTTGGATGTAGCTGTGACAATTACCTCTGTGTTTTCCGATGTGGAGAGATGTTACCCAGCAAGTGACCCTGGAAGCAGTGTCAGGGCTTTATCCCACCAACACTGCAGCCGATGGGAAAATTGCAGAGCACGTCAAACACTTGATGTCTGTACAGCAGTGCTGCCACTCAGCCTGGCAGTGTCAAGCCTGATGGCAGGGAACTTTACCTGCCCTTAGCCTTTGTGCTGATTCTAGCAAGGGCTACGGGGGGAATTTTCAAATGTGTTTGACTGTGTGCAGCATGTGGGAACAGTTGTACAAGTGGTCTTGGCAGAAAGTCGTGTGATTAATACATAACCTGTGATAGATTTAAAACAGCAGCTGCAGTGTGCTTCCATGATTCAGTAGCTGCTGTGAAGGTTTTGCTTGGACCTTGTATCCACTTCAACGCACATATTTGTAAGTCATTTGACTTTTCCTTGGAGAGAACTTTTTGCCAGTGTAAGATCTCTTTTTATCGGGGATATTCTTTGATGCTTCTTTCTTAGGTGGAAGATAAGTATTTGAGGTCATGTTGGTAGATTTGAAATTAAAGATCTGATTTATTTGATGTATTAATACAATTTAAAATAATTGTCCCGAGTGACAGTTCTCCAGCAAGATCTGGTTTATATCCAGCCACAAATTACTATACACTTGGCACTTCTTGAACTGTATGGGGTTTAGATTTTGAAGTATTTGCTACCAGGCTATTTGATTAATGATTTGTGCAGAGCATTCCAATGAGGAATTGTAATTTTGAAGTAAAGAGCCAGAGCTAATTTATTCCCATCTCTGCTCATAATAGAACTATCTCCTGTATCAAATGGGATGGCTGGTAGTGGCTTGGGAAGAAGGGTTACTTTAACAAAAAGATACACACTGTCATTTTACTCCCCACTTCGGTGGCAGTACTTTTACTGTTGGTGAAATTTGATATTGCATAATCTTAAAAATAAAATTGCAGGGTGGTGAAACTGTGTCACTTATGAAGCTTTGTATCCTGATTCAAAGTTATCATTATGTAACTTGTAGCCTGTGAATAATCCATGACACCGCAGGTACCTTAAGTCTGCTTGTGTTTACATAGTCTGCTACATCATCATTTCACATGCATTTCTAGCTCAGTACAGGGATCCTCTTGCTTTGCTCAGTGATTGCCTGGTTCTGCTCAAACCCCTGTGTGCTGGTAGCACAGGTGATTAGTGTGTGCCATGGACTGGGCAGATAAAGCCACTTGGTGGCTTGGCTAATCTGAAATGTGACATTTTATTTATGTGTGTCCCTATAGCACATGGATCATTACTGATTTAGATATGATGTGTGTTATTTGTGTTAACTATAGAAATCTGGAGGCAAGGAAAGCTAGTGTGCAGTTTATTAATGGTAGAACTGACCAGCTACTATTTTTTACAATTGTATTCAATATCTTACCAGTTTGTGGCCCTTAATTGAAAACCTGCATGAAATGATATTTCTGTCCCTGAATCTTAAAAAAGGACAGCTGTCCTTTCTGCCTGCTGCAGTGTGAAGCCGCAAACTGTGCAAGCCGCAAATTGGGTACTGGTTTGATTCACTCATTTTCCTCTTCAACTCCCATCTCACTTTTTGCCTCTCTGGAATGTAGAGAGGGGGGAATTCTTAGCAGATAGCTCTGAGAAGGAGTCTAAGAGATTTGAAAAAATAATGGAACACTAGGCAAGATGTGGATGCTTGGCACCTTGCTTGTACTCTGCCTGCCTCCTACAGCTTCTGCAGCTTCAGGTAAAGTCCCGTTAAGGGCCTTCTCCAGTCATGCAATGAGCAATATTTTCACTTGCTGCTGATATGGCACAAACAAGACAGTCCCTATAAGCTTCACTTCTAAACACTGTTATGTAAAAGGCATCAAAAATTTGTAAGGCTGAGGTCAGAATGTCTTGTTTTGGTTTAGCATCGCTGAGTTTTAATGACAGGCAGAAGGGAAATGTAGGCTTCTGCTTTCCTCTAAGATGTTTCAAACCCAACTGGTTAAAAAGTATTTTTATCTTCAGAAACGAACTACTACTGGTGTCAAATACTGTGTAACCTGCATTACTTATTAGTCTTTATTTTCATAGGCCACAATAAAACAATATTTAAGCAGAATAATTTTTATGCTGGTAGTTGACTGAGGGTAGCTGGGAGCAATAGATGACATCTCACGACTCGGGGTGAAATGCTTTGATCATTATTAAAAACTCTATGGAAAAGTTTGGAGAAATTGAGGTTGGAAATACTAAGTTGTTCTTTTTTACAGGTGAGAAGCGTGATGAAAGGTGAAAGGCTGTTTAGCTTTTTGTTCTTGTTTGGTGTAGTGTATTTAAAATGGCTGTTGGATCTTATGACCATAGAGCCTCTCCCGTGTTCTTGAAGCAATATCATTTCTGACAGAATTTTTCTTGAGAGATGGGGAATAATGTGCAGCCTAACTGCTGCAAAGTACTTGTTGGAGCAAGGAGCTGTGCTTTTGCCTGGGATGCTGTGTTGCTGTGTGTGGGGAGATGTGGAAGGGCTGCAGCTGCAGGTGGTGAAGGCAGTGTCCTGCAGAGAGGGCCAAACTGAGCTCCTGTTCATGCATGTGTGACACAGGGTGCTGCCACGGCTCCAGTGCTCACGGCTGCTGCTGCATGTGCCACATGTTCCCTGGGAAATACAGGTCTAGTACTGCCTCTTCACCTTTCTTGGTGTCTGTGCGTGCTCCTGAGAGGGATTTTCTCTGTCTGATAAGCTCCTTAGCTGCTCTGCACAGGCCTTCTCCTTCACAGCTCTTCCCTCAAGATAATTATAGGTAAGGCATTAACAGCACTGACCTTACAGGGCTGATGTGGACTTTTGTATAGGCTCCTGCAGGCTTGTTTGCTAAGGAAATTCAGCTCTCAAGTCTTTGAATTTTGGGAGGTGTTCATTTAGAATTCCATTCATAAGGAATATTTGTTTCTAGTGAGCAGTGGCCCTCAGGGCTTTTTTCACCCCTCTTCCTACATTTCTCCAGTCTACATGGGAGAGAGGTGGCTTGTGAACATGCAGCAGAAGAAAAGAGCAAATAGAGGAGGCGAGGTTGGAAAGAGAGTGTGGTTTTTTTCACTTACATGCTGGAAAGCTGTGAAGCCTTAATAGCTGTTTCTCTTTCCTTATGATACTTTGCCATGACACTATGGAATCTACCTTCAAGAGATAGAAAATGGCCTTGTGCTGCACAGAATTCCTCACAGGAGCCCATTCATTCTAGGAGGCAGACTGTGCCCTGGAAAGGATGTTTTTCTGCTATAATTACCTGGCATATGTTTATGTATATATCATCTCTTCACAAGAAACTCTTTGAAAAGATGACTGTGCCTTCAACTCAAGTTAGGCTTTTCAAATGCTCAGTAAAAAGCACATGGAAAAGATAACAAGGATCTCTGAAAAGGCTACCTAACTGAAAAGCAGAAATTATCGCTTTTCATAGAAAAGTCTCTTTCGTGTAACTTATGGTCATTTCCACATGAAATACTCAGGCTACTTTTCTTCCCACACTCAAGTGTGCCTGTAAGCCATCATTAATTACTGCACACTTGTACAGATCTGTGGAGAACGTTCTTCAGTTGTTATTTCTGTGCTTAAATTCTTCTTAAAGAATTTGCTAAGCCATTAATATTAGGCTGCTTTAAATAAGGGTTTCCGAACTGCTCTGACCTTTCTGGGAAAACTAAGAAACACGTCTTGTCTTTTTGCCCAAAGCAAAAACATTATTGCTGCTGAAATTGGTTTAAAAGCATTAGTGTGAGGAAGGCTTCAGTGGTGCCACCTGGTAAATCACTTCATGGGCTTTTACACTTTACAGTATACAAATTGTTTATGAAGCTTTTGACTGTCTGAGAAGCAGCCTACATCTCCGTTGTTTCTCTTAGAATGAATGACAGAACATCAGTGGGTAACAGCATAATTTCTAAGGATGCCTCGTGAGTTCAGATAAAATAATTCTGTATGGGTTATACTTGTAAATGGATATCTCTGGACAAGCACCTTACTAACTTCATAAATTTTGACATGGTTCAGACGGAAAAGCTTATTTGGGAATAATTAGGTTTTAGTAGAATGTTTTTCTAAACAAGTCAGGATGTGAAGAGATTTGAGAAGTTTTGAAAACTTCAAAAGTGCAATGAAATGTGCTGAACAAGCGCTTCTGTTGTGGGAGGTGAAGAAAGGGGTTCCCCTTTACTGGAGAGGACAAAAACAAGCCTAAAATTGCAACCCAAAAATTAAGAGCTCATTTAGAGAAAAGTGAAATTGAGGAACTTGCAGATGTCTTTTTCCCACATTATGAATCAAAACCCTTGTGAAACGCTCACAGAGGAAGGTGAACGGGAAGCGCAGTGGTTCTCATGTACTGTGGAGGAACTCAAGATACTTTTGAGGAGGAACGTTCTTTTCTGTCCAGACAGAATGAGATCTTGACCCCTTTTAAACTCGGTGCTGTATTTTTGGATTAATATTCTTCTGGATATTAAAGCAAAAATTTTACTTAGCCTGAAGGAACTGAATAATGTTTCTGCCAAGGCTGTCCGTCATTCCAAGCTAGTGATTATCTTCCCTCCCTTCCCCTTGGACAGGTTGTGTTTATAGGTCATAAAGAAGCACCAGCCAAATATAAAACAAACTTATTAAGGAGGGCAGAGGAGTAATACATTATTCAGTATTGATATTGGAAAGAATGTAAATACTGCTAAATTTTCAGTGTAAGTATTTAACCGTGTCATTCGGATACCCGGTTATGGAACGTTGCCACTATATTCGCTGTAGCTGAATGACTGATGTGGCTTTGTAGCCTTTTCCTTTTTTACAGGTTGTCTACCAGAAATGTTCTTTTTTTAATGAAAATAAATTAAATTTACATTTCTGAGGCATTTTTATCCTACTGCTACCACATGCATTCAGTGCTAGCAACTGGATTGGTGAGATCATATGATGATTAGAAAATCAGTGGATAAATCCCCCCAGCTTAGAGGTGGGTTGGGGTTTGTTGGGTTTTTGATTTTTTTTTTTCCTTTGGCATGTATGTTCATGGTGTGCTTTTAACAAAGCTGCCTTAGCAAGTCTTCTGGCCTTAATGAGAATGCTTCTCAGTGTGTTCACTCGACTGGCTGCTCACTGATGTGCTAATCTCTGGAGTCATCTGAAGAGCCAAAGAATTTTAACAGGGAGAGAACGTGAGTTAGACACAGCTTTGCTGATCAAAGGTTAACTTGCTCTTTAGGACACTTTTGGTTGGCAGCTCTCTGAATGCTTTTTCACCATGGAAGTCCTTCATGTTTCAACCTGGTCTGAATCCTTGGGTAACATCCAAGATGCAATCCAGTGCTTTTGTTGCTTGAGTTGTCTTCAGTTGAGTCTGGATTTGAAGTATTTGCTTTTGATGTTATTTTTCTCCTCTCTTGCTCCTTTGCTCCCTCCATTCTTCACCTTCCATTTGGAGAGAGGATGGCACCTGTCATCCTTAATAGGCTATCAGAGAAGGGTTTTAAAGCCTGTGGAATATAATTTCGAAAAACTGGTGTAGCTGATGAAACATTTATTCAAGGAACTGTTGGGGAGCTGTTGAGCTGCCAAGGCCAAAGTTAGACTTGCCCTGAAAGCCAAATGTGGCCGTTCTGTAATCATCCTTTGGAGCCCTTGGATGTGCTAAAGCCTTAGTTCACAAATAACTAGATACTACATGGAAATTTTTACACTATGTGGATGTAAGTTAATTGCCATCAGAATACAGATTTTTTTTTTTAAATAAATCTCATAAAATTCAGATTGTTATTTCATATTTTGAGAATTATTAGAAAAGAGATAAGGGAGAAAAACTTCATTGTTATTGGTCAGTGGCCAACTTTGTTCAGTCTGGAATCACTTCTGGATCCCATTAAACCTTTTGAACTGTATAATTTGATCTATAAGCAGAAATATCGACACATGACCCTTAACTGCAGATAAAAAAAGTTAAATTGAGATACAAGTGGGCAGTTATAAATCTATCTTGAAATAGAAATGTAGTCTACATAGTATCCAGCCCATTAAGCAGACTGTCAGACTATAGCTTGGAGTTGTCTTTGCTGGGAGAAATTGGAAATTCAAGTTCTTGGAGGTAGTTCAGTAGTGATGAAAATAAAAGTGGGGTTGGGGGGTAGGAGAAGATGGGGTTTAAAAAAGATGAGCATGTTTCAGTTACACATGTTTATTGCAGTAATTTATAAGTGAAGAACTGAACTTGAAGTCTTCTGTGAGAGATGGCTGGTATCTCACATTATTACCCTCTAAATAAATACTTCAAGGGGGAAGAAGAATTATTTTTAATTTTACTCTTGAACCATGAAAAAATGAATTCACACTACTGAGGTGCTGGACCTGGCCAGTAGCTTGGGTGTTCTGCATGCTGAGCTCTGTAGCTCTCTCAGGAGGTTTCAAGGCTTTGGATAAGTCCCTGATCCTTCTGGGTCCCTGCCAACTCAAGATATTGTGTGAATTCATTGCAGCATTTTGTGAAAGTCAAGAGCAAATGCGATGCTCTGTGACTCTGTGGACTGCTGTGTGTTTAGGGATAAGTTGTTGCAATGGGTTCCTATCAAAGCAAGCGAATCCTAGTTTCTGCTGTGCTGCCCTGAGCACTCCTGGTGTGTTATATATAGAGATGGGGGCTGGGAAAGGATTTCTCCGGGATGTGTTCTGCCCTGGTGTTGGCACAGCACAGCACAGGCAATTCACATAGACTGCTGATGCTTCCCTTTGTGTCTGCCAATGGATTCCTGCAGTCCAGGAGCTTAGATTGGCCTGGGGAGCCATGTTTCTTCTGAAAAACCTGGAGTACAGATGCAGAGAGCAATCTCTTCACACTGTAGGGTTTTCTTGTTTTTCTTCATTTCCCTGAGGGAATTATCCCAGCTCTCTTTGGTAGAGGCAACAAAGCCTGATATGCCGAGCTTAAAACTATTTGAGGATTTGACCCATTGATCCTGCGTTCTGCTAAGTTGGAATGAACAATTAATTGGTGGTAGAAACCTGATAAACCTGCAGTTGCCTAACAACGTCAAAGCAAACAATGCTTTGACACTACCATGTGTTTCTCAGAGCTTGTTTGTATTTAAAATAGCTGTGAACATGTCAAGGGGGGACATGAATAAAGTGCTGTCTGGATAAATTACTTGCAGAATTAAATTGATGTGAATTTTAAGTACTCATTTGTTTCATTTGATGATGATGTGTTGTGCAGACCTCTCAAATTGGGGGTTTTGTAGCTGCATCACCTAGACGGGGATCTAAAGGGCAGATTGTGCTGCTTTGTGGGAGTCTCCTGTTTATGTACAGCAAACACCAGATCTGATGTTAAAATGCTGGCCCAGTCCCAAAGGTGCCCAAACTTGTCTGCTTTAGGAGTCTCCTGGGATAGATTTGGAATAGTGAAGAAAATGAATGTTTAGCAATGTCTCGTTACTTACTTGACAGTCAATTGGCATTGTGTAATCAAACCACAGATCATTGGACTTCATCAATAAGGAGTAGTAATGCTGTAAATAAGGCAAATACTGTTTGGTGCAGTGGGTTTAGTGGGTTACAGACAATGGTTTTGCATGAGGGTTGCCAAATTAACCAAAGCCTTGACATTACATTATTTAAGTCAAGGAAAATGTGTCGTCATAAAAATTTAAGTATACAGCCTGCATGGCTGAAAGCTTACACAAGAGCCTGGGTTTTGGTACCAGAGTTGATTCCCTCCCTTATCTCTGAACTGCTGCATGCAAAAATACTGCCGTTTCTGTATTGCAGCTGGATGCTGGCAGGAGCCAGCAGTTTGAACCCTGTTGTGCACAGGAATGAGCTGCAGACATGTTTTGACATGCAGCCTGCTCCTTAGTGTCCAGTTGCTTTTTCACTTCCAATAACACGGATTAGCTCGGCGAAGTAACATTACAAACCTCCAAAACAATAGTTGTAAAAATTCCTGAAGTTATTGCCACATAAAATTGTTGAGGAAAGTCATTTTGTGGTCTTGGAAGTCATAAGTGTTTCAACTCTGCTGTTTAGATGGAGTAAATAAGCCCAGAGAGTCAAATATTGACAAAGAGTATTTAAGACTTTATTTCTAGTGGTGTGTGCACACAAAGAGTATTCAAGTGAGTAAGAATGTGATAGGTCTGTGAAACTTGGACAGGTTGTATGTGGAAGTTCAGAACTGCATAGCAATGTTCAGGTGAGCTGAGGAGACTTGAACAGCAGGGCAACTTCATGTTGGGAGCAATTTATTCTTGGTTTCATTACTCTGGACGGATAAAAGAATAGGAAATTACTCAATTAACCAAGTTGCATAGCATTTCTTTCCTTTTGGATCAGGGATTCCTTACGTGAAAGCAGATCAGAATATTCTGCTACTTGCCAAAGTACATTTAATCTAAATAACAAATGACTGTTTTTAATTCTTCCATTAGTTCATCTTAGTGATTGCAATGATTAACTTATCAAGTAGCCTGAAAATATCCTCAGATGATGCAAAGAGGATCAGTAGTGTTATTTTTTTCCTGTAGGAGTTGAAGAGGGCTTCCCCAAGGGAAGGCAGCTCTTGGTCCCTTTGCAGTTAATACAGGGAGCAGCTCCATACTTGGCTTCTGTTCAGCGTCCCTTATGCAGATGTTGCTGCTGGATGTCAAACAAAACTTCCTGGATATTTTCCTAAGGAATAAAATGAATGCAGATCAGTCAGACCGCAGCTGCTTCAGGCCAAGGATTGATCTGTGCAGTCAGAACAGCAGATCTTTTATGCAGTGAGAAATGAGAGCTTTTCATGACTCTCTGTGGCTTTTGTCTGGAAAATGTCAGTGTGTTGGACGCTGCTTGGCCTAGCTCTGGTCAAAATTCCGTTTCCACGTACTCCTTCCTTTCCAAGGGCCTGGTCTGCAGAGGGGGTGCGTGCCAGCGTTGCACAGCACTTGGATCTATCACACTGTTGTTAGCAGAGAAGTTGATTTTGTGTCTCTGGTTGCTTCTCTTTGCAGCTCCTAGGAGTGGTTCTCCCTCGTTCCTGTTTAGCAGGTCATTTTCTAGTTTTTTAGAGATAACACTGAGTGGCATCAAAGGGAAGATGAAGACTTGGAAGAGACTTACAAGTCTCATCTTCCCTACCAGTGCTTCCAGGTATAAATAGCAGAGTTGCTGTTGATAGTTTATAGATGATGGCTGTGCCAGTTGGCTGTTTAATCTCTTTCTCACACCTCTGATAGATAACTTGTGTCACATTGCCCCTTGTAAGGGAACTTTTTAAGAGATGCTATGAATTAATAATATTTAGTAGCAGAATTGCTGATGTTTCAAGATGTATCATTCCCGAGGCAATCCAGAGCAGTTATTTTCCCCTCTCTTTCCTAAGTTAATAAATTACTGAAAGAGATGGTGTTACTTCAGTAAAACGACAGCAAGCAAGGTGTGCTCATCAATTCACACAACGAATAGTCTTGTTTCATATTTCAGCCTGAGACCTTCAGGTCGCACCTGGTTGTAAATTTGGTGTTGATGTTACTTTTTTTTTTTTTTTTTTTTTTGAGAAAAAGCTTTGCAGTTGAAAATGTGACATGGGAAGTTTCTGCTTGATGCTAGTTTTGCAAGGCAGCTGAAATGTTGTATACAAGTTGTGATTCTGCTGACAGCCATCTCTGTCAGGTTAAATGTCCTGACACTCGGTGTGGTGGTGGTATTAGGAGTCAGCTGTGGAGCATCTGAAGAATGGATCCCTTCCTCTTTCTTCTTGGCAAAAAGCTGAGATCATCTTGGTTGTAAATGCTGCAGGCTACCTTCTCTTCCTCAGGATAAGGTATGGGAAGAGAGGAAGAGGAACCGTGCAAAGGCAATGACACCTAGAAGAGTAACATGAGTAAAAATCTTTGAGAAACACTAGGATGATAACTCAGAGCTGTGACAGCACCCTTGAAGAGGATGGTGCTTGAAGAATGAATATACTTGAGAATTTAACTGTGTTTGATACCACAGCATTACAGATCTAATTTACTGTGCATTTACTGAAAGGAATCAGGTACCTAATACTGAAGTAATTCAACATCCTGGTGGAGGAATGCTGTTAGGCATTTGGATTAGTCTATAAATAATTGTTGGATTTGATTGCTTAGAGCTGATCGTTAATCTCTAAGGAGCACTGTGGGACTTTTTTTGTCAACCGTCTTCTGAGCTCACCAGGAGCTAAACTAGGAATGTATTTAGTCATTAGCTGTTGTTTTATTAGAAACCATGTTTTCAGATCAATTAGAATCTGAAGCATGAGGGGTTTTTATTTAAGGCCTGATTTCTCAAAATCTTCCCAGTTGCCTCTCCTCTAATATTGAAACACATTCTCGAATATCCATATAGGTGCTTAATCCGCCTGGCTAAACTCAGTTTTGCAGAATTTCCAGTAACAGAAGGGAGGAGGATTTGTGGGGTCTTGGCACCTTTGGCTAATGTCTGGAAACCAGTGTTGATGTGATGGAGCCCTGAGATTGTTTCTCTCTGTACTCTAACGTGGCTTCAGGCATTTCTGTAATCTCTCTGGTTTTGTAAGTGTTAAATAGCCGTGTGTCCCAGCAGGAGAAGGGAGATGCTCAGCAGAGCAGGGAAACATCTGTTTTGGTTTAGCCATGCAGAACCAGTGGAGCTTCTGGAGACTGTGGCCTTGCATCAGAGCTACTGCTCTTGCTTCTTGGAGCTGGGGAAGCTCTTGTTTTTGCAGTTTTTCAGCCAAGCATGCTTTGTCGTACACGTCTGTGCGCTTTTCACCATTCTCTGGGTATTTTTTTCTCTGATTTACTCGTCCCTGTTTGTAAAACACCTCCAGGAGAGGGACCATGTATCCTCCCCTGTCGATGTCAGCAGGGCTGGGTCACAGGTGGTGTGTGGGTCCTGGGGCAGTGCAGGAAGTTTACCCTGCACATGTGTGGAGCGGAATTCTCGGGAAGGGAAGAGTGGCTGGCTCCGGCAGCTGTGAAGCACACAAGTGGAATGAGGCACAGCCATGTGATGTGCCTGGTTTCCTGGTAATGTTTGATCAGCACTCGTGACCACGCTTGCCAGCCAGCCATGCACTGCCTTGTCTGGGGAAATGCTGCAGGTCCCTGTGCTGACTTAACACGGTCAGCTGGGTGAGAGGCAGCATTCCGTAATTGCAGACAGCTACGAGAGTGTCAGGTTTTCAAGTGGAGTATTCAGAGTGGGGAATTGAAAGAGGTTGAGTTTAAAATCACATCTGTGTGGAGCTGATCTCACCTTTCAGTATTTAAAACATGGAAGAATAACTGTTCTTAGTGGTTCACCACTTAGCTTGCTGCAGGGGAAATTTGGGGTTCATAACTCACTCTGAGCACGTCTGAAGTTGGTGAGGGTAATTTGATTAATATTAGTCAGATTTGAATGTGGCATGTTAATCAAGAATGCTATTTCAAGGGGCAGTAATGCATCTCCTGATGCTTTTTGCTCCTGCTACTGCAGGGAATTATGTTCAGAATTTCTACTCTGTGATTTCCTATGAGCATCAGCGCTGGCCTGATTCTCTGCAATGTAAGGAGGCAGTTGTACAGAGAGTGTTCTTGGCAGACAGAAATAAAAAAAAGACCCAGTTTTGTTCACTGAATTTTTGTCATTGGTAGTAATGCAGTTTGGTTTTTGAGTTCTAGGTCAAGGTTGCTTTTCAGAAAAATGTTTATTTTTTGATAAAATCTATGTGGTTATAAGGGAAAGGAAGTTATTTTGTCTAGAACCAGGATCCAAGTAATAAAATGTGCCTTCTTAGTATGCTGCCAGTGGAATGCTATCACCATAGGTAATTGCTGGCTTGGATGCCTCATTTCTGGCATTATATTTTGAATTTCTTTCAGAAGTAGTGAGTGTTGAGTTTCAAAGATGGCTTGCTAAGTACCTAAATGGCGCCAAATGCTGTGTTCTGGAGTAAAATGATCAACCCGAAGGGTGGGGTGGATCCCTTCTTTTTGAAAGGAGATTGCAGCATCACGGGTGCTTTGCCCCCCTCACCATCGCTGGCACTGGCCTCTGCCTGGCCTCTCAAAGGCAGCAGGGACTGACCATCCATCTCCTTTGTTTCTCTTTTAGTGGCATTTGCTTGGTTCTTCAAGCTGTGAGTCCTTATAAGTCCTACTGAAGTACTTCAGTGATTCTGTTTCAGCCTTCTAGAGTATCAAAATGTCCTTGTGGATATATACTGCAAACACAAGCCTCATTATCACATTTTTGTTTTGCTTTTTGACAAAGTGATTGCACACTTAAGAAGTTGGTTACTCACTCCAAGCTGCTAATTTTCATAATCTATTGAAGATACTGAGTTGATAAAAATAAACATGTCTCTTAAATCCTAAACGGGTTGCCAAAACTGCACATGGTGGGTGGCAGCTTCTTAAAACACTTCTTCCTTACACCTGAAGCTGTAAGATAGCTCTTTGCAAGAGCTCAGCTTCAGAATTCAGGCTTGTAAATCACTGGGGTTGGGAAATCTTGTATTTTGTCGCAGGATTGACACATTCCTGAGTACTGCAGTCAGATGCTTTAAGTATGGGAACTCCAGTATTAACAATGATGTGGTCTTATTTAAAATATATTCCAAAATTACTGCTTAGGGAAAGGCATTTATTTTATTGTAGAACAATTTTATTTTATTGTAGAACAATGAGAAAGTGCTAAACAGTACTAACTAACAGTACTAACAAAACTACATTTCTGTCAGCATTGCTGAAAATGCAACGTGAATTAATACATTTTTTAAAGAACCACTTAGTGCAGTCTCTTAGCAGTTTGTGTCCTTGAAATGTTGTAGCTCTGCAACTGTTCCTTCTAATCTAAGTTCTGCTTGAGATTTTATAGGTTAATTTCCCTGAGAGTAAAGTCTTACATGTTTAAATTCCTAATGGCCAGACCTTTCCTCAGGTAGGATTGTGTGTTATTATGTGTATTTACTGTGCTGTGAAAACAGCTGAGAGTGGGGATACTTAAACATACATCCTCTTAGCACTGAACACTGAAAGCCTGACTCCTGAAGGGAGTTCAGCACCTTTAGCTGGGACAAAAAGAAACCCAGTTTCACCAAAACTGGAAAACTTGCTATAACCAGATGGTCGAAACAGACTTAGGTTGTTCTTTATTCCAACTAACTGGATTTTTGGCATTTGCTATCAGTGAACTCTTAAGTTCACTTAAATGGGATGGCTTTAGTAGCAAGTTGTCAGACTGGTGCTAGATCTGGAGAGTCTCTCACTGCTGGCACTCGATGTGTTTCAGGTGACACAGTGAAAAACCAGTTTCAGTGGGTGCAGGGTCTGCAATGCCTCAAAATCCCTGCTTTTTAAGGTTGCTCCAACCTAAGGTGCACAGATGAAGTGGAAGCCATTCAGTGGTTGCTGCCTCAGCACTGCAGTCAAGTACTTTTTTGATCTGTTCGTATTCCCTGTACTCTTACCATGTCTGTGGTTTGCTTTTGTCCTTTTTGCTTTTGACGTTCAAGCTGGCACTTGGCGCTTGCTCAGTGATTTCATATTTGCAAATTCCACATCTCCAGCTGTTTCATACCCGTATCAATGGGATGCACTAAAGCACACTAAATGGGAGAGTACTTTCAACAGTGACTTTCTTTATTTTCTTAAACTTGTATGTAGGATTGTTTGCAAATGTAGAGTGGGAATTTCTAAATGCACAAATGTGACCATAGAGACCCAAAGCCTGTAGCTGGGAAAGGGAATTTCTGGGAGTGGGATACATAATTGTAAATATCTTTCAGCTTGAGAATCAAGAGGAAGATGCAAAACTTGCATCTGAAACCTGTCTAGATTTCTGTTTTTCTAAATAGCTCACTGCTCATTATATGTTACTCCTCACACATTTTATATTGAGAATCTGGGATCTGATGTCTTTTTGATAGATGTTTTCCTGAACTTTATTTGTAAAAAGTTAAAAATTCAGTTGATTGTGACTTCTTTGTGGTATAGGATATGAGACTGTTCACACAAGAGCAGAAAGCAAAGCAGTTGGTGCAAATAGCTTGTACAGCCAAGTGCTTTGTGGTGAAAGTACAGGGCAGCTTTCTGGTTTCACACTGAAGCCCCACTGAAGTTGGATTTGTGTATACATGAACCTTATTTGCTGTGAAACTGCACAGTGAATTTTTAGTGGTCTTTTCAGTAGACTTTGTGCCCTTTTTCTCTCAGGACTCTGATTCTCTTGGCCTCTGAAGGCCTGACAGAAGTATTTTTGTTGTTCCATGGCCCTTGCAAAGATCAAGTCTTAATGTTTTTATTAGCAGTGTCAATACCTAAATATTTTTGCATGCTGGCAGAGTTTCTCTTACAGCTCACACTGAGGCCATCAAGACCAGCTTGACTGGGAGCGCCGGGGCTCAGGAGTGAGGGCAGCTGTGCTTGAAAACTGGAAGGAGATAGAGCAGTGGCTAATGATTTAGAATTCAACTAAAAGTGTAATTTGGACATTACAAATGATGAGAAATGTCTGTGTTCCAGGTGAAAACTTCTTAGTAATAGAAGAGTTGATTTCCAGCCTCTGGATGTTTAAACATCTAAACAATAGCATTTTCAGTCTAATAAAATTGGGGTTTAAAGGCAGAGGTTTTTCTTCTTTTAAGTCTTTTGTACTTTAATTACAGTATTAATAAAAGTATTTAGGTTTAGGGTTTTTTTCTTAGTAGGAATGTCGGTTTTACTTTCTGTGTATTTCTGTTGATGGTTGGTTTGTTTTTTTCAAAGGACAAGACAATAATAAGTACTTTATTCTTCTATTTTCGTCATTTCTGAGAGATTAGTACATCCTTAAGAAGCTTCAAATGTAACTTGCTTTTAGCAGCCACTTCCCAAAGGATGTGGTTGTAGTTTGATCCGCAAGGTCGCATCACGGGACAAGCCCAAAGGATCTTTTTTTGCAAGAGAAAAATGTTCTTGTAATATTTTGTCTTATTTTTGTATACCTGATAGTTGCACAGGTCACCAGATCTTCACTGGTGTCTTTGGGCTGTCTTTTAAAATGAGAAGTAGCAATAGATGAAATTATCCAGGGAGTTACATTGGAAATAAAACCAATCAGGATAAATGAGCTAAACATAGCTCCAAAACATCCAATTAAAAATAAATGGCAACAGAAGAGTTTGTACAAACCCCATGAGAGGAAGAACAGAAGCAAGCCATGTCCAATAAATATTCTAGGCTAGACTAAAATATGTGGCAACAGTCACTTTGTTCATATGTGTTTCTTTTATACTGTATCACTGCTGCTTCCATTGATTCTTTAAAAAAAACCGTAACAACCATGCAGCAGCTTAATTTCTGACTGCCTGTAACCGGGACCCTTGAGAGAGGCAACAAAATAGATAATCTTCAGTATCTCTTTCAATATTAGGTGTATGTGCTACCTCTGCTGAGTCTTTTGGCTGCACACACAGATACTGGTACTGTTATGGTAAAAGCTGGACTGTGGGATGTTTGAGTGAATTTTAATTAGATGGGAAACAACTCCAGGAGCCAAGTTTTTGCAGAATGAATCATGATGTGCCTGCCGTGGAGCAGTTCCATCAGTGAGAGTTCTCCCAGAGTAATGACTACAGTGCCTGGCTCTCTGCCAAGGGAGGGTGTGAGTTTCTGGCTTTGTTTACTGAGGTGACAATTAACTCTTCTCTGAGTAAGAGCTCCTCTGAATTCCTCATTGTAAAAAACTACCTTTGGACAAGTGTTAAACCCAGGAATGAACAGGTAACAGTGAACGTTGTGGCAGAGGTAATTGTGCTGCTGGTGTTTCCAGTGAGTAGCGGGATTTTGGTGCTCTGTGGTACCTTTGAGACGTGGTGGGTGCTGTGCGAGGCTGTGCTCACCTTGCAGAGCAGGGCCTTTGTTTGCAGTGTCACACGCGTGGGAGCTGGGTGGGTGAAGGCTGGAGGCACCCGTGTTCGTACGTGGTGCACAATAACACTGCACGCAGTTCATCAGGAACACAGCTCATGAATCAGGCTGCATGAATGAATGCATGAATGTGAAAGGTGGGCACTTGAGAGCCATGTTTTGCATGGCACTGGCACTCTGTTCAGCATGGCGTAAAGGAGCATGTCATAGTCATCATGCAGGAGTTGCCTGAGGAGCAAAAAGGGGTCAGATTCCAGAGAAAAATCTGCTCAGCTGTGTTTGTGGTAGATGTCATTGCATGCTCTGTTCAGGAGGTGCAGGACTAAGTGCCAGAAACCAACCTCTCCACACCTAGTCTGGGGAATTCAAGGTATTTCTGCTAGCAGTCTGATGCTGGTGTTCTTGCCAGCAAGTGTCTGTCATGATGGACACCCCCTTTAAGCTACCAGATGGTTTCCTTTCACGTGTGGTTACCTGAGCAATCACAAACCGGTCTGGCGTGCGAAGGGGCAGAGCGGATGCATTTAACTGGGATAGCAGAGCAGCAAGTTCATGGCAGATTAGTCAGGGTGCCATTTATAAAATAATTGCTTAAGCAGCAAACTTCTTAACATGGGGAAACATTTACTCAGTTGCACAAGTGCAATCTTGCTGTAGCAGGAGGTGAGGGCTTTAGGAATGTGTGCTCTTAAAAGTTCCTTCAGTGGCATGAAACAGGTGATCCTCCTTTGAAATGGGTATTGGAGAGCTTGATTTAACACCAGTGCAGAATTTGGAACCCCCTCTGGAAAATGCCTACAACTGCTTTCTTAAGGAATGAGGATTGTGCCAGTCATTTGAAACACTTGTGCGTGAAGATGCTGAGGCCAAATGTCCGTGACAGTCAGCTGGTGTGGGATATCCAGCATCTGGAATTCCTTCAGGCTGGGGCCTCCCAGAGTCACTCACGGCTGAGGCTGGACAGCACCTCTGGGGGCTGGCTGCTCCAGCCCCTCCGCTCAAGCAGGCTGCCCAGGAGCATGTCCAGATGGCTTTGGTACAGCTCCAAGGATGGACACGGCGCAGCCAGGGCTAGTGCTCAGTCAGCCTCACGAGAAACTGGTGATCTGCACTGGAGAGAAGCTGGGAGTTGCTTCGGTGCAACATTTTCTAGCAGTGTGTCAGTTCTTGGGTGCCGTATAAGAGAAGGTGCTGTGGTCCTTTTTCTGTGCTGAGCTACAAAGCCTTTCCATCTCCGAGAGGTGTTCCATACTGGCTGGGAGCTCTTGGAATTAGCTGAAAGGACTATGGGCAAATACAGTGCATGAGTAATGAACTGCTGTTTTATAAATTTGGTGTAGCAATGGGACTATTTCCCCAGTGCTTTGCCGGCAATTCAGTTAGAAGGGGCAGTTTTAATTAACACAACTGGAGGCTGGGTTATTTCTCTCCTTGTAAGGAGAGAAATTGTAGTTCCTTGATAGAAATTCCAGTTGTCAGTTTTAAAGAGAAAGGTTGGGGATTTTTCTACAATAGTTTCAGTTATTTTATATGGTCAGTAGAACGTTGAGCTGTACTGGGAAACCACATTAAATGTGGCGGTTTAATGTTAGTGGTACATAACATCCATAATTGAAAGTATTTCCATTAAATAACTTTTTCAGTTATTCAGCAGATTCCAGAAAAATGACAGTACCAGAGGCTACTATTTAGAGGGAAGAGGAATTGAACAAAACATTATTTTTAATTTATTTTTTTATTTTATGTAACCTCTATCCGGTTGAGAGGTTTTCTGCTGAGTAAATTGAAATTCTTTCCTTTGACTCTTAGTTTATGTTTCGTTTAGTTCTTGTGGTTTATCTGTGGTTTGGGCTCCTTTTCTTTTGGAGGGGGGATGGTTTGTCGTGGGTGTCTGCCGTATTTTGCCAGTGTCCCATGCTGTGATTTATTTCAAAGCCATTCTTGCATCAGTGATTGAGGTTTGGCAATGGAAGACCTCAGCCATACAATCTGTAATCAGAGTAATAAAATTCCTGACTGAAAGTGATAGCATGGCTATTTATGAAAAATCAATGTTGCTGTAAATATGTTCTTATATATTTATTTTCTCTAAATCATCGGGCTAATCATATGCAATGATTTCCCAATTAATATTGATTACTTTCTTGTTTTCTTTTATAACATCAGTAAAATACTGTGTAATGCCAACATCAATGATACTCCAGTATTTCCCTATTAGATAGCTAGTATTTGTCACTGTGCCAGAATTTGGAGTATCTGGAATATTACAATATCTTGCCTGAGTTCTTTTTTTACAGAGACAAGGGACAACCATTCATTATCTGGCTGTGTTTGTTCCATCTCTGAGAGTGCGTGGTTTTAAAAGATCAATCCAGTCTTCAGTGCTCTAAGTCATAGCAGGGATGAACCTGACACCGTGAGAAACTGAAATGTGTGGACTGTTCTTTTACATAGTGGGATTATTGGGTGGTTCTTTTATTTTCCTGAGGTATAGAATCATTTGCTTGCCCTGTTTGTTTTGCCAACAGAGAGATAACCCAGTTTCCTACTGTTTCCCAAGAAGCTCAGTGGCTTGGGAAAAGGCCAGTAGCTTGGGAACTAACACTACACGTGCAAATAAACAAGTGTTAATTCCCTTAATAGTGGGGAAAAGCTTAAATCCCTTTAGGCAGGTTTTGTGCAACCAGTGTCCATTAAGGAAGATGGCTTTCCTCCTGGGACTTCCTGCCTGCAGCGCTAGATGATGGCTTAATCTTCTACAGGAATTCTGTATACTTACACTTCCTTTGGTTGTCTCACAGATCCTTCTGATTGTCTTACACAGATCAATTATATTCTGTATCTTCTGGGTATAATGTATGGCACACTGTGCAGAATCTAAGGCAAACACACATTTAAGGGGGAGAGTTTGTTTACCCAGTAAATCCCCCAAATTTGTCAAAAGCTGAAGTTTAACTACCTGTTAATGCTTGCTGGAAATTTTATTTGTGGCCGGTTATAAAAATCATGGTTATTTTCTCCTCGCTTTAATGAAAAGGAGAAAAAATGCCTCAGACTTCCTTGCCTGGGAGCATTTTTATTCACTGTCCGCAGAACAAGTGGAATAATGCAGCTTTTGAGTCAGACAAGCTATTTAGTTATGTCTTGCTGGCATAAGACAAATTAGGAATTAGGAGGCAAAACACTTGGAGGACTTAATAGAGTCCTATAATGGTTTGGGTTGGAAGGGACCTCGAAAATCATCTCCTTCCACCCTCTGCCACAGACATCTTCCACTATTCCAGGTTGCTCCAAGCCCCATCTAACTTGGCCTTGAACACTTGCAGGGACAAGGCAGCCGCAGCTTCTCTAGGCAGCCTGTACCAGGGCCTCTCCACCCTCACAGGCAAGAATTTCATCCCTGGATCTGGTCTTAACCTTTTGTTAGTTTGAAGCCCTTCCTCCTTGTCCTGTCACTCAAGGCTCTTGTCCCAAGTCTCTCTCCAGCTCTTCTGTGGCCCCTCAGGCACGGGAAAGGGCTCTCTCATGCTACGTGTGCATGTTGCCAGGTCATATTCATTTGGCCTTGTTGAGCCTTCCTGAGGGTCCCACGGGCTCATGTCCCCAGCCTGCCAAGGTCCCTGTGGGTGATATCCCTCCCATCCAGCACGTCAAGCACACCACGCAGCTCCGTGCTCCATTGCCCATGTCACTGACCAGGCTGTTCAGGAGCACCAGTTCTAACACTGGACCCGAGGAAAGCCGCTTGTCATTGGCTTCTACTCGGACATTGGCTTTCCTCTGTGATTTGTTTTTTAATCAAAACATGGTCCTTTTGGGGACCATCTTTTACAAGTATGTGTTTGCAAGGCTAGTATTTCCTTTTTTAATTATTGGTTTTACAAACCAAGTGAATTGCAACTCTCTCTGCAAGAAAATGATTCTAAAAATGTCAAGGCAATCCTCTTGCAAAAGACCATACTCATGTAGCTTAGAGGTCATGGCATCAGTGTACTGGTATCAAAGATTGCTGTAATATAAAGCTTCAGAGGGTTAAATGCTATTCATGGACATGGTATTTGAGGAGCAGATTTGTTTTTATTATGAGCAAAGGCTTAGCAACTTGACAGAGCAGAAAAAAATTAATAACAGTGGGTTAGTTGTAATCTACTTCTTTCTTTTAAAGCAAGGTAATGGATGGAAGACAATCAAGTTACAACTTAATGTGGAACGCCTTTTTGAGTTCAGTAGTAATTTTTATTGTTTTAGCTTTTTATGGGCCATGTAGGAATGCTGACTTTACTTATGACCCACTGTTCGGTGAAGACTGAGGTTTAGGCATCGGGATGTTTTTATTAATGCAATCGTATCTTTAGTCCTATAATACTAGTGCAGCCTACTGTTATTTTTGATGAAATAGTCCTGTAGGCATGTGCTTATGTATTCTTAGTGTTTCTCTTTGTTTTGAAAAGCTTTGGCTTTGATGTGCTGCTTAAATTTCCTCTGAGTCATAATGGTAGCTGCCAAACCATTGTTTTTGTTCTATTTGGACTTGATTCTAGTTATACAGTTATTTCCTCCTAGAGGGTTAAAGTCCATGGGCTTTTATTAAGATAAATGTCAGTGATTTTGAGTGGATTTGCATAAAAGAAGCCCTCAGTCTCTGGTAGGATAAATCATGTGTAATGTTTAGTTTTAAAGTAACAGTGACTACAGGAAATATAGGAAATTAAAGTTGTTGACCTTTTCTGCACAATGGAATTTCCCTTTCTATTACATAGGGAACAGTCTCTCATCTATAAACTGTCAGCAAACTGAATATTCTCACTGCTCATCCTCTGCTTTAAAAAAATTAAAGTTTCTTCCTCACAAACAATTAATGCAACATCTTGTAGAAATTACATGTACAAGGCAAAAGATGGTGACCATTGGTAGGACTTCTAAAAAAAAATAAGCATTGCCAAAGTGAAAACCTCAAGTCAGAGTTCAGAAATTGCTCTTTGCAACAGCTTCAAAATCAGTATCTTCTGCCTATCCCAGCCAAGTGGCTGTCACAGATCATGACTTGACACCAGTCTTACATGTAGTAATTACTCATTTATACTAAAATAAGCTGGCGTCAGTCAGAAGGTCACAATTTATTTCAAATAACAGTTTGCTAACTATAGTTTACATATTGCTGCAGCTCACAGTCTGTTTTGACTTTATAGTAAGCTTCATTTTTTTCTTTTGTTAATAGAAAATATTGTTTTAAAAACATTTGGAAGGAAAATGAGTTTTTCTGAGAACTTGGAGGGTACCTTCAAAATTTTAGTTGTCAGACAGAAGTGTGCTCAGAGTTTACAGTGTTGTTAATGGATTTAATGTGTTTAGGATGGGCTCTGTAGGACTGCAGTTCAGCAAGGCAGTCAAGCCAAGCATATCCTGCAGCCTATCCCTCTCCAGTGAAGTATTTGAGGGCAAACAAATGCTTTGGTGTTGATTACTGGTGAGTCAAAGCCTCAGGTCCCAGGTATCTCTTATATGATTCGTTTTGCTGAACTTACTTTGGACTCCTAATACCATTTTTCTGAAAACTTCAACTTCCTGCCAGAAATGAGATGGGGAACTGAGAAACCTAAACAATTTTAAACAGCCCAGTAGAAAATAGAAGCCAAAAAAAAATTGAGATATACTGAATACAGTCACATATTTATCAGCAGAATTTAAACAGGTAGTGGGCAGGCAGCTTTAAGTTGAGAACCAAAAATGAAAGAAGGTCAGGGATATCAAGGAAGAGGTCCCAGCCTACAGAAGGAAGGACATGCAGTTATTTTGGGATGGAAGGGGAATTGCTGTAGAAGGCTTGGCTGCCCATCAGCTCTAGGAATTGGCAAGTTTGAGTCACAAAGGAAATTACACTGCTGTAGGGGCAGAAGGAGGCAGCAAGGGGAAGGTTAAGGATGAAAAGTGGATTCAGGTTTTCCTGTTACAGCAAATGTACACCTTGCATGAAGATGTGTCAGGGAGGTGCTACAAGGTGCAGCACAGCATGGGTTGGATCAAAAGAGGTGACAGAGAGAAGATGGGACACAGAGTACACAGAGTTAAATGTCAGGTGCAGAGTGGTGGCAAACAGATGGACCAGGTGATCATACTCACACTTCTGGCTCTCAGGCCCTTTCTGTTTACTTTGGCACTGAAGAGTTTACAGTACTTCATTCTGTTTCAGTAGATGTGCTGTTTATATAATAAAATATTTAATAGATATAAAACTACTATATGAAATGGTGCACATACCTTATATAGAAAACAACAATCCATATATGTATGTAACAGCAATTCTAGACTTGCACTAATATTTTTTCTGACTTTTCTGAGTCAGAAGAGTGAAGTGAGTGAATTGCCAGCTGGCTGTTTCAATCCACAGTGAACAAGAGTATAAAAAGGTGAAAAAATAGGATTTCTTAGCTTGAACTCAGCAGTGTGTGAATGTGTGCTCTTAAGAACTGTTTAAAGGCTGCCCCAACAGCTGGGTAAAGTCCAGTTTGCGTTACTACCATTCTGTTGGTATCTTCTCTCTGTTATGGACGTTGTTAAACACAAGTCATGGAAATAGGTGAAATCATGTGGGCTCAGTGCTTTGCTATTAATGTCACACGTTGCCTTCTGTTAGCTCACTTGAAGTCAGGTACTCCTCAGTTTTAGGAGCAGTGCTAGAAACAGCGCAAATGCAGGAGTACTCTGCACCATTTGGTCATAAGAGGTGTTGTAGAAATCAGGGGTAAAGTGTCTGATAAAGTGCCTTAAAGACACTTGCAGTGTCTCTGCCTCTGTAATCTGTGCTTTGTAGATGGGAATCAGGTCTCTGTGATCATTTATCAATTTTCCACACACTATGAAGGGTAAAATATTAAAACAGAAAGCGGGTGGGAAGTAGAAGAAAGCCCTGCAGGAACATCAGTCAGCTGAGAACTGTTATTGTTGGAGGCCTTTGCAAGATGAGTACGAATGTGCCTTTTGTTTTCTTAATGCCGTGGGGCAGGATTTGAAGTTCTACAGGTGTGGGATTTGTTCATTATTTTACAAAGCATCTTGAATTAGTATCTTTTGCTTTTCCTTGATATTCAGCAGCTTGGTGAAGAGAAGTGTGTATGGGAACACAGCCACAGAAATAACTGGAGGCGTACTCAGTGCCCTGATTTCTGCTCTGTTGATGCTTTTGACCAATTGGCCTAGTAGAAGAATTGGCTGTGCTATTGTTGTTGCATGCTCCTACCCATTATGGAGTGAGGTATCCATGGAGAAGATGCCTTTGTAACAATGAACACCTGGTGTGTGATTCTGCTCCAGAAACATTAGGAGGGGTTGGTCAGATGAGCACTTGCCATGGCTGTAATTGTTTATTCTAAGAATGTCCCACTTTCCGAGCTATAAATACTAGGAGAGAGGAATAAGTAAAGACTCTGGTCAAATATCTCCCCAGGAGCAGGTCCTGAATGCTGGAGCATTAATTTTGAAAAAGTGCTTTTGGGAACACAAGGACTGTATTGCTTAGCATTTACTGATTTAAAAATAACAGAGGGGGTAGCTGAGGTTTATCTGTGAGCGCTGCTGTAGCATGAACTCAGTAATGGAAAATTCAAAGAGCTGTGTGATGGACTGTTACATGAATAAATGTGGGTTTTGTTTTATCTTAGTGGTTGAAAATAAATGCTTGCAAACTGCTAAAGGTCTGTAAATTGCATTTCATAAGAACCAGCTCAGGTGGGGGCTTAGTAATGCTGTTGGTACGCACTGTCATGGTTTGACCCAACAGGCAGCTAAACACCATACAGCCTCACTCCCTCTCTCCTCCTACACCCTGCAGGAGGACTGGGGAGACAATCGGAAGAAATAAAATCAAGATTCATGGGTTGAGTTAAAGGTAGTTCACTAAAACAGAGAAGGAAAGGAGAAGAATAATGATGAGTAATAGGAGGATGATGACAAAAGAATTAAAACATAGAAAACAAGTGATGCATGATGCAACTGCTCATTAGCCAATGCCCACTCGGTTCCTGAGCAGCAGCCCACAGCCAGCTTCCACCCCCCGGTTTATCACAGAGTGTTTGGGGTCGGAAAGGACCTCTGAAAATCCTCTAATCCAGACCCCTGCTAAAGTAGCCTCAGCTGGAGCAGGTTGCACAGGATGATGTTCTGTGAATGTCAGGTATTTTCAGAGAAGGGAACCCCACAGCCTCTCTGAGCAGCCTGTCACAGTGCTCAGTCACCCTCAGGAAAGAAGTTTTTGCTCATGTTCAGATGGAACTTACTGTGTTCTGGTTTGTCCGTGCTGCCCCTTGTCCTGTCACTGGGCACCACTGGGAAAAGTTTGTCCTCATCCTCTTGACAGCCAGCCTTGGGATATTTGTCTGTCTTGGTAAGATTCCGTCTCAGTCATTTCTTCCCCAGGCTAAAGAGGCCCAGTTCCCTCAGCCTTTCCTCATAAGAGAGGTGCTCCAGTCCCCTCATCATCCTTGTAGCCTCTGCTAGACCCTGCCCAGCCCTTCCTTGTCAGTCTTGAGGTGGAGAACCCAGACCTGGAGCCAGTACTGCAGATGTGGCCCCAGTGAGGGGAGAGCAGAGGGGGAGGATCACCTCTCATCCTGCTGGCCACGCTTCTCCACATGCACCCCAGGATGCCATTGGCATCCTTGGCTCCCAAGGCACTGCTGGCTCTTGGACCCCTGAGTGCTGTCCCCTCGGACCCACAGGCCTTTCTCTGCGGAGCTGCTCTCCAGCAGGTCAGCCCCAACCTGTGGTGTGCTGTGGGAAGCTGATGTAGCACAAACCCTGTTTCCATCAGCAGCTAAAACTTCACTGTGGGATCAACATGGTTCTCATCCTAAATGCAGAACTTAGTGCTGTACCAGCCACTAGGAAGGGAATCACCCTAGCAGAACCCAGGACACCCACTAGTGACATCCACTTCCAGAAATGGTCAGGTCTAAGAAATAGAACTGGGCTGCTTCCAGAGCCTTAATGCTTCATCAGAGGGAATTTAGAAACTGCATTTGATGCAGTTTGATTGTGTATAAAACACATTCCTGGACTTACAGCAAGTGTCTGTTACAGCCCTAGTCCTATACACAGCATGCACTTAAATCACAAATATTTATGTTCCACAAGACTGGATACTTTCGTTGTGCTCTAGACAGTTGTCAGCAAAGTTGACAAAATCAAGGTGGTGGTGGCAAGTTTTTGCTCTGTTAACCTGTGCAGGGGTTGCAGTGCAGTGCAAAGAGCCCCTTCCAAGTTAGTGCTCCTTGTTTTCTCTTCATTGAGCTGTGTAAAGAAAAACATGGAAAATTCAAGTGTTGAACTGTATTGCATGGAGTAGGAAGCAGGTTGTAGAGACCATCCTCAAAAAGGTAAGCTGTTTGCCAAAACATGCATCACCTCATACTGACTAATAATCTGTCCAGTCAGTCCTGGGGAAAAATAAGAAGTGGGCAAGACAGCACAAGGGACATTGGGAAAATGTTTTTATGTTGTTCACTTTGGACTGTGAGCTCTAATAATAAAATAACAAAAAACAACTGAAAAAGTTGCTACAGGTACTTGTAACAAAGATTCTTTGCTTTGGAGACATTTGCATTTCAGATAGCTGTGTTGATAGGTGGTGAGAGGTGCACATCTCTGTCCTGGTGATTAGCTCAGTTTGGCTGGGCACGCAGGATCAGCACTTTGGGTGAAGATTCATGACACTTTAGTAGAAGAGATATATGCTGAAGGTAGTAATTATGTGTTTTCATATATTAAGACACACAATACATAATTAAAGACATACATTATATGTCTTTAATTATAAAATGTTAAACCCAAGAAATGTGTGTAGTCTATGTATGTAAGCTTTCGTAAGAAAGGAAATACTGATACTGCTGGAACAATTAGTTATTTTATTTGCCTGTCCAGTGGAAACTCAATGCAGGCAGTCTGACTTTCGGAGGCAGGTGTCATAAATCATATTATCATCTTTTGGTCAATTAGAACATCGTCATATGAATGAGGACTAGTTCAGTATTTTAAATTTCTACAGTTTATGGGTACCCCCAGTTTAACAGCTATATTCTGTTTCAGGTTTTGCAGAATTTCATTAGTTATTGTAAAGGATGAGATTTTCATGGTTCAGTGCATTAAATCTTTTTTTCTTTTTTATTTTTCTTGGCTCCATGTCAGATTAAACTTACTTGTAGGTGGCTGCAAGGTTATTTCCATTAATAAACTCGCATTATTCTCATTGCTATTTCCTTTCGATGGTATCAGTGGTTGACAGGCAGTGATCTTTTTCCAGTCTTGGCAACAGGCTGTTGCTGTGGTAGAGGCTATTGTTCACTAATGGAGACTTGCTTTCATAAAATAATCTAGAATTTGTAGAGCATTCCTTCTTCTGCATTTGCTTTGCTGCTTTTTGAGCCTGTATTTTTCATTTAATTACAGTTTCTTAAGTAGACAATGTAGGAGGCCTGTTTGTAATTGAGTCTAGGTAATTAAAAGAGAGGAAAGGAAACAAGTAGATAAATGCATTTGTGTGTTCCCTTTTTATTATCTGTATGGCTTTCAAGCTTGGCTTCCCGCTCCCGATAATGATTTTTCCTGTTTCACATTTAACTGGCAGGTAAACACAGTTTTAGCTGGTGAATTATATGCTGTCAAAATAGAGGGGAACTAACTCTTTGATTTCAATAAGTGACCTATTATTGCATTTAGTTTTTCCACAACTTTTCCTATGATATTGTTGTAACATAAACATTTGACACCAGATGCTATCCCAGACTTTCCCAGGGTTTGAGGGGAGCTTGTGCCTGCTAGGTAGTTTTCCCTCTGCTGTATGGCAGGACCCTTCTTTCCCACTGGACTCTGCAGTGGCACACCTTACCCTTCAGATGCTTGGGAGCTGAGTGCTCAAAGTATTTCGGTGTGCCCTGCCCTCTGACATTCACCTTTGGCTCCCCTGTGCTTGAGCCCTGGCAGGAGGCAGGGTAACGCAAATAGCTACGGGTGGCACAGCAGTTGCAGTTACAAGTACTTGTAAATAAACCAAGTGGAGAGAGGAAGGAGCAATATTTCCTAAAACTCATAGAGCAAATGTGCAGATTTTAGAGGAGAGTTGTTTTCTTGGATACCACATGAAGTTAAATTTGCATTTGGTCCCACCCCCAAACACTTAGATACTCCAGACTTAGTCCTCTAACAACATTAAGGAATACTCTCTTTTTTTTAAAAATACTGCCATCATCTTCTGGATGTTAATGCCCACTTAAATCCCTGGCTCGAGGAGTATTTAATGCTCTTTTTGCTGCCTCACAGCACGGCGTGCAGGCTGGGAGGTACCTGCAGTCACCCAGCAGGCGTGATAGCAATTCCTGTGACACAAACAACTGAAGGAGTTAAATGCACAGAGCTCATTGCTGTAATTTATGTGACAGCAGAGAGCACCTCATTGCTGTCCATCGATAAACTGGTTCAATTTGGAGTAAGAACCTGGGAACATATCATGCAGTCAATAATAATGATGTTGATGATGAGGGAGATGTTACCTTAGTATATTGCAGTACATCCAGCAGCATCTCTCAGATCTTTGTACTGTGATTTGAAAAATATCAGGCATGCTTTTTTAATCAATGCAGTTACTGTTCTTCAATCATGCCATAACAATTTAGCCTCTCCTCATACCTGAAACTGTTCACCTCTAGCATTTGTTATCTGAGCCCACTGTCATTCTGTGAAGGAGGGCTGAATATTAATCATATCTAGTGTCAGTTCAGCAGCTGTGATATAGCAGTTGATAGCAAAGAAAGTTCAAATGTTTAAACTTCATATTCAGAGTTGGAGGTGAAGTTCTTTGTTGTAGCTGTGTTGTTCCTGAAGAGTCGACACAGGATGTTTTTAGCGCTTCATAGAAAACTATCGGACTCCTTCCAGGTTTCTGGCTGTGCTGGCTGATCTGTAAATATAGCTGGAGGTGGTACAGAACAGCCTTTGAAAGCAGAGCTGGTAGTGCTCCAGAGACACAGCTCCTACACTAAATGTCCAATAGCCCCTGGATTGTTTCTTTGCTTTTGAGGCAGTGTTCACATTTTCATCTTTGTTCTCACCCCAGCTTAGTTCAGTTTGCCTTGCAGATCATCTCCCTGCTTGGTCTTGGGTAATGTGCCAAGTGCTGAGCCCACGATTAAGTTACTGCCAGAGTTGCTGGACATGAAGGTGCTGTAACTGTAGATGTCTGTGCTTATGTTTCAACCTTGCTGGAACTGAATTAAAAGATTTTAACAGGAAACCTCAGTGGCTGAGTTTAACTTTTAAAAAAGAGCTTTAAGCTTATCTTGCAGCTTAATTTCTGATTTTTTTTTAGTACTTCAAACTTCTGAATTATGTTTTTTTAATAAACATTAAGGTAAAGAGGGTTAAGCTGACAAATCTTCTCATTCATGTGGTTGAGGCTCTGAGGCCTCAGAAAGTATGATGTGTCAGTTGACAAGTGGTGACTAGCTCAAAAACCATCCCAGTTCTTAAAAGCATGTGAAAATAATCTGAACTGTTAACATATGTAAAATAATTTCAGTTGTTGTTAGAGTTGACTGCAAATGTTAGGAAGTACAAACTACAGAGAAATTTGAAGAGTTTTCCTTCTTGTTCTTTCCTCCAGATATAAAACGTGTTGTTTAGAAACTTGAAGTGTTAGGTGTTTTAAAGCTGGTGTTTGCTTTCTCTGTTTTATTTTAAATCTCTTGTTGTAGTTCTTTTAGCCTACATATCTAAATGGACGCTTCACATTAAGAATTGAGCTTTTTAATTTTAACATCTAATGCAAAATTTTTGATTCCTCAGTGTTGCCGTCCAAAGCAACTTTTTCTAAACTTGTTAATTTTTTAATATTTTCAAGGTTCAAAGCATACATTTTACATTTCAAGCAGTTATATCATCCAAAGTTAGTATTTTGGAATATTTGTGTTATTTATTGTAGAAAACAGACCTTGACACAAGCAGTAGTGTTTTATCTCCAGAAATGTTGTTAGGGCTCGATGATGTCCAAGTCCGGAGCTCCAGCTTTCTGCTCTACCCGAAGGTTAACAATAATCAATTCATTACCGTTTGGATGAAAATATTAATAGATCTAAGTAAAGGAGATATTTTTTACGGATCACATTAGATGATGACGGGATGATTCTGTAACGCAAATACACTAAGCTATATTCATCTTCATACTAAGAGCAACTGTTTTGCTTTCTTTTGATGCAGATCACCAGAAACTGGAAAGAGAAGCTAGAATCTGTCGCCTCCTGAAGCATCCAAATATCGGTAGGAACATTTCATTGCTTTGTACAGTGTTTATCAGTTTAGAAAATTTAGGGGAAATGGAAATTAACAAATACAAAGAGCAGCTCAGTAATCAAGTGCAAATATCTCCAGGCAAGGCTCTTTCTTTATAGTATGGTGCTCCTTACGAATTCTGCTATGGGGTGCAATAATCTGATGGATCACCTAAAGCAGCATGCAGTGTTCTCATCTTTGAGCCATTGCTCTGCCATCAGTGAGCTCTCTGTGCCAGGTGTTCGGGGATTTTGAGCAGTGTGTAGGAGGGGCTGTTTCCAGGGTTGTTCATGATTTTTGAAGACCTGCATAAAAGAATTTCTCCTGACAGCGTCTATTGCACAATGAGACAGACCAATGTCAATAATTAGTGCCGGTTTTAGTGAGATGCTTATTTTATACTGTAGTTTGTGTTTGAGATTCTGTCCTTCCGAGATGAAGAAAGCTCTGCTATTTTTATTTCCAGAGTTGTGTTTTTTAACCATGTAAAGCAAAAAATAAAGTTATTTTGGAGGGCGGGGTGTGTCTGTCTCCTTGCTTTAGAAACAGTGTAAACAGGTAAGTACCTTGATCTTAAAAGAACTGTCACTGGGTTTTTCAGGTTTTCATACACTGAATTATATGCCAAGAGTATATATCTTACTAGAGTATTTGCTGTACCTGAAGCTTCTGCAGAAGGGTAGGAATTTCCTGTTATGGCATTTTCAAGCTACTAAAATTGTTTGATGCCTGTGAGGAATTTTGATGTCCTTCCTCTAAATGATGAAGGGAAAGTAAAAACAAGTGTACCACAGCTCAAAATGACATGTCAAATTTCTGCAGTATCTCTCATAACGTTACAGATTTGATCTAGAAATTTGGTTAAGAAAGAAGCGTTATCTCTGCTATTTTATCCCACCAAAGGTTTTGCATTGTAAAGTGGTGAGAGATAACGAAATGTACAAGTCCTTTTAGGGAGGAGGTGCAGACCTTCTGCAGCTATGGTTACACGTATGGTGTAGTCAGACTCCAGGGCCATTCACTAGAAGCAGAACATAGTTGTGAGCTTCCACAAGCTGGGGAAAATGAACAGAAGACAATAATGAACTGATACAGGGGAAGGGCTGAAATGCACAGGACTCAGCTGAAACAAAAGTCTAAACTGGTTTCATGTGGTCACACATCTTCAACTTGTCAAGTGGCTTGGAGCAGTGTAGGATGGAGTTCAGCTTCTGTGTGGCAGGCCAGATGTTCCACATGCACAGTTTGTATCTGTGAGGTTTGGCTGGGAGTGCAAACAGGCAATGACAGCTTTGGTGACAGGCAGGTAGGGCTCTGCAAATATACACACACTGTGCATCACCACCTGCACCAAGGTGCCCAGGTCAGGGGATAATGGACAAAGTGTTCTGCTCCTGTTTCAGAAAAACTGCCGTGTTCTAGATCGGTCTGAGAGAAGGTTTTCATGACCTGAAGTTAGCATGCCAGGGTTTGGCAGCGGTCATCGTATTCTGTGCTATTCCTTCTCCTGCAGCCATGCCCTCAGCCAGCTACATGATGACCCTAAAATTATTCCAAGTGCTGCCAGCTCCCCGCTGGAGCTCCTATGCTTGGGTCACTATCACATCCCCTTTTAAACTGTCATCTCTAGTGAGTAATGGAGCTGCATCACAGAGTGAAAAAGGAAGTGTGCCGGAGGAAGGGATCTCAGCTCTGACAATAAGTATGTGTAAGTTAAGAAAAATAAGAACAAAATGGTAGCTGTTTATTTTCAGTGTGATTTCTGCAGGAAAGCAGAGATCTAGTTTAATTGATGGGGTAGTTTCTCAAAGATGACCGTGTACAGGCAGTTATTTTTGGAAAGCTAAATATTGTTGAAGAAAGGCCAAATGTTAAATGATTCTGTTTCTGTGCAGTCTTTTCTGTTTATGTTCATAGCCAAGAAGTGTCACTCAAGGAAATCTTCCTTGAAGTTGTTTTACTTCTTCCACAGGCAGAGCTCCAACACATCTCTGAAAGCTGAGCTTTGTAACTTAAGTAATGTATATGTGAAAGTTTGTTTAAAACCCACAGAATTTCCTCATCCTTTCCACTTACAGTTACTCCTCATCAATATTGATTGTTGTGATTTCTAGCTCTTCTTACCTCAGGCCTTTGTATTGCTGTAGTAGAAAGCGAGCCCTGCTGAATTTTGTGTGGGAATTAAAATGAAGCAAAAACCATTAGCTGAACTTGCAGGCCTTGAAAACAAATTTTGAGGGGGCTCAGAATCTTTTTTTCTCCTCTTGCAGCTATGCTGGAGTAATCTGGCCTTTCCTGCGCTGCAGTAGGAGATCTGTAGGCAAGAACAGCTCGTGTTCCAGTGGTAACAGAGCTCCTTGGCTGCAGGAGTTTGTGCATTAGTGTCATTTTCAGCATTGCCATGTTTCTCAGGTTCTTACTCTGGTGACATAGCTGTACATCAGTGTGTAGAGGTTTGCTTTTTTACAGAGCTGAAAATGGATGGAAGTGTAGGTTAAGCGCTGCTGTTTGGAGAACCTCGTGCTTTTCCTTTAGGAGATTGCGCATCACATTACATTAAAAGCTTGCCTCCTTTGCTGAGCACATAACCCACACAGGATTTGTCATCTTGGACAATTAATTACTTTTACAGCAGTTCCATGCGTACTAATGCTCCCAATTTTTTAATTTAGACGTTTGGAAAGAAAATTGCTAAGTAACCATCTCTTCACCAAGAAGTCCATTGTCATTTTCCCGATTTCTCTCCTTTATCTTCTTTTGGTAAACTTTGATTTCTTGGTCCTCTTCTAACTCTAGGCAAAGTTAGTTTTTAGTACTCTGATTTCTAGTCTTGCAACCTACATATTTTCAGTGGTGTAACACTGTTGCACCATCTTGTTATGACGTTTGGCATTGATTTACAGCTGCTTTACTAATTTTGGTTTATGAGATCCAAAATAATGATAAAATCTGCATTAGCCTGATGATACAAGCTCCAACCCATTCTAGAAATCTGCTGATTCAAGCCTGCTAAAACCATGGAGGTTTTTTTCCCAAGTGGAGTTTGCTCTTGCAGGGTTTGTGCTGCATTTGGGTAATATTTTCCTAGTTGGAGTTACACAGTCAAGATCTCTCTGTAACTACTGGAGGGGCTCCTGCTATCTTTGCATTCCCACTTCCTTACAGTCCATCATTCCCTGCAGATTCTGCCACCTCCTCCCAGGCCTTACAGACAGTGTACAAGCTATGGCAGTCAGGCAGGGTGCATTAGCCAGCAACATCAGGCTCGAGTCTGACTCTGATCAATCTTCAGCCCTTCCCCAAAGGCAGCAGCAGATTTTACTGACATGTGGCAGCCCTTCAGGTGATAAATGAAGTCCTTTTGGCACAAGGCCCGACTCTCCCTGAATGGCTCTGTAAGTCAGGGTACTTAGAGGTAAGTAGGACTGCCAGGCAGAGACGGGGCCGGCTCAGCTCCCATAGGCCTGGGCCTGTTCCTGCGGATCTGCTGGTCTGGCCTTGGCCAGGCTGGGGCTGAGGCATCGCCACAGGTGTGCTCTGACAACAGGAAGGCCTCTGCTCCTTGAAGAACTGGAGCTGCACCGACAGATGGGAGCATGGGGCAACCTCTTCCCACAGCAGGCTGGCGTTTGCAGCAGGCCAAGTGGCAGCCTAGATGCAGAACAGACTGGGACACAGGGAAAAAGACAAATCCCTAATCTGGTTTCATGAGCGGGTTGGTGTCCATTTGGAGTCTGCTCATTGCCACGCTTTGAGCTGGGAACTTCTTATCAATGGCTCAGGAAATTGGTTGCACCCAAAATTGGCGCTGCTTCTCACCACACTGCTCTGGTGTCTGGCTCACTTACTCCTTTTGCCATAAGAAAAGTAGGAAAAGGCTCCATTTTGGGGTTACTTCCTCTCCCCACCATAACACAAAACATAAGCATTGAATTTGTTCAAGTCCTCTGGTGGGGGGAAAATAAGGAACTGTATTGCCTTGTCCTTTTTGAACAGAGGTTAATTAAAGATATGTGGAAGGGCTGTGTCCTTTATGTTTATATTCACCAAGTATGCATGTGGCACTTCATAAAGTCCCAAGAACCTCAAGAGAAGCACTATTAACGTATAGAAAATGTGGCTGCAGTAACTCCTTTTTGAATTTCAGTTGTCTTACTGTGGTGCAGTTGTGAGTACCTTAGCTGGTACTAGTTAAGTTGCTCTGTAAACCAAACACGGGCTAAAAATCAGGCCTGTTCAAGTTGAGTGGATGTAGTTCTTTGCACCATGTTTTTTCTGAGCTTAATTTAAGGTTTTACTTTATGTGAAAAAGACATAGTTCTCTCCTGATACGGTGAAAATCAAATCAGTCCCCGTGGTCCTCAGGGATATATTAACTATAGCTATGAAAATAAATAAATATAACTACTTCTATAAATATAAAGCTCTAGTTTACATGGGACTGATGCATTAGAGAATCTCACTTCCTGTAATTATTTTTATTGCTTAGATGAGCTGATCACTTGAACAATTTTAAATCTCATCCTTTCTGTTGAATTAATTAAATTTGCAATTTCCATGATGGATAAGGCGAACCATAGTCCTTGCAAGAACTAAAATAAAATATTGAGAAACCAAAATAACATGATTTCATATTTGATGTAAGAGGCAATTTAATGAGTATTATAAAATAGCAGATTGAATGTTTAAAGTCAGCCATGGCTACAGCAAATAACTGACTAGTGAAGTGCAACAACAGAATACAGAAGCTGGTTTTGCAGTTGTTATTTGTGAAATTAAATGTACTGGAACGAGTCTGCACCAGGCAAGAGCTCACAGGGAGGCATAGTGGGGTTTGTTGCAGCTGGGTTTTCTACGGGCTTTCTCCTTCTCAGCAGTTTTTTTTTACTGCTGTGCATCTGATTCCTTTCAGTTGGTGAAGTTCTTGTGAATATATATTGATATTTTAAGAGGAAAAGCCTGAAAGTTTTCACTTCTGTTGTTGTGTAAGGATTTGGTGTGGAAGGGCTTTCTGTAGAGCTGTTGGTGGCCCTGAGGTGAGTGGCGTATCAAACCTCCCCCAGTAGTTAAAAGACTGTAAGTTATGTAGTGCTAATCAATGTGTCAGTGATTTTCAGCATGAGCCATGTGAAGCATCAGATAATGTGGTCTGAGAAGTAGAGGGAAGGCAGCTTTATTCCATGTTACAGCTTTTGTCTCTCTTGTTTGCAGCAGAATCCTTTTATTCTGCTAAAAGTGGCATTGCATCTTCAAATTTCGCTCTTCTTGGTTACTGTGGAGCATAAAAATGTCTTTCAGTGCAGACAATGACACTACTCTTTGCTATGCTACATTAATTCTCTTTTCTTTTAATGGGGCACGAGGTTATTTTAGCTCAAGTGAAGCATTGCTGGCTGTAATATCCCTGATAACTGTAGCAGTATCCATAATAGACCAAGGAAATGGAAGTTTTGCTAAGGTTTCCCACCGATTTTGCAATTTTTTGCCTCAGAAAGTACATGTCTAAATTGCACCAAAATAGGTAATGATTCAACATAAATCAAGTGTGAACCAGATCTTGAAGCATTTTCCATCCCCGCTTGAGCCTCTGTTTGTATAGTTTCCTTAAATGCATGCAAGTTCTTTTCATAGTGTATCCAGATTCTCCTAAACATTTTTTTCTTTCCCTGAAGTCCACTCCACTTTTGTAGCCAGTCATTTTAAATGTAAAAGAGAGTAACCCACAGAAACAGGAAGTGGAATTTAAACACCTCTCTTGAGGATCCTATTGTGGGGGGTGAGGACTTGGGTGGCTGCCACACTTCCCACTTGTATTTTCATCTCTTGTTCTGCTTTACTTTCTATATGTGTTTCCTGGAATGAAGAGTTTCATAATTGACTGCACTGCTGACTTCTAGAGCCATGGAAATAAGCTCGACTGAAATGAATTGCCCTCTCTCTGCACACACAAGATGGATCTTTCAGAACTTAACATTTTTTTGTTGTTTGAAAGCTTTGTTTGTTTTGAATCTGCAACCACGTGTTATGCATACGGATAGACATCATGACTCCCAGCTAAACCACAAATATGTAATTTTCCTCTGGACTCTTTCCTCCAAAAACAGAGATCTCTACTACTTCAGCTAAACTAAGCTTTTTCTTTCAGTAAAGCTAGCACAGATGCTTTTAGCGCGTTTTTAGGAGATATTGTCTGTTCTGTTCCCTTTTACAGACAATGTTGCTGATGGTCTAATAGGGGAATTCTGCACTGGTTCTTGGATTGATACCCAAATATTGGGAACTTTTAGTTTATCTGAGGGTGAGGAAAAACCAACCCCCAAATGAAAAACAGGTTGCAGTATATTGGGTGATATGGATGGGCATCACTGGATGGCATTAGAGCAGCTCCTTCAGGTGTGGTAAAACTGTTGTCGTGTTTTCTGTGATAATCCTGCCCCAGCTTTGGCGTTTGGCTCTGGGCTGAGCCCACTCCGTGGGACACTTTTGTCTTGTCTTGTTCCCTTTCCCTAGAGAAAATCAGGAATTATCATTCAGGCAGCATTTCTTTCCCAGGCAGTCTTAGTCTGCCCATTTGGAGTGTTTGGCATCCTAGCCCATGGCAGGGTCACCTAGTATGTCACCCTGCTTCTGGAAGAGGTGCCTCCAAGGAGAAAGTGTTGGGCTTGTCTGTGCCACCTGAGAGCCACATCCTATCTTACCTCCTCCATTTCCCTGTGGCAAGCAGAAAAGGATCTGTTCAGACATGGGGGCAGAGAGAAGGAACAGGATGGGGAAACACTGGGCATTTGCACTGGGAGCAGAAAGAGGCAAAGGAAGGTCTCCTGGCTTTGGACCCTGGGTCATGCTTTGACTTTGCAACCATAAACCAAGAGTGGTGCTTGGGGAGCTCACTGTGGAGCTTTGGAATGTCTTTGCTCCTTTTCCAGAGGCGATACCAAACCAAGAAACTCATTAGGATAGACAATCCGCAGGGCTGCTCCCATCTGCGCAGACATCATGCTTTACTTACATACCCAGCCCTCTGCAAAAAAGTATCACGGGTCTTGGAGTCATGTGGGTTGGAAGGGATCTCTGGAAGCTATGCAGTCCCTGCTCAAACTCCCTGCTCAAACCATGTCCAGTAAATTGAGGTAAATCAGAGCCCATCCTGCTGAGTTTGGAGACTGCAGAGAAGGAGGTGGCCCAGCCAGTCCAGGCACCACTCTAGTCTTTGATCACTTTCCTATTCACGTAAACAAATGAATAAATAAATGTGTCTCTGTGCCTGGCTGGGATTTTCTAGACTCCAGCATGTATCTGCGGCCTCTTCTTGCCATTTGCACCCTCTTGTCTTGCTATTTCACCCTGGAGAAGACTTAGTTCAGTCTTCCCTGCTGATCAGCAAGCCAGGTGCTGGAAGGGAAAGTGCATCTTCCCTAATACAGCTACATCGCTGTTGGGATGTTTTTGTTCTTTTCTTAAAATTGCATTTGCATTCACTTTAAAATATGGTGACATAAATTCCTAAAGTAAGTGTAATTTGACTAAAAACTGTAAACAGCAACAGACTCTTTGGCATGCAGGATTTCCTTTCTTCCAAGGTGTGGATTTGTAAGTACATTTTATAGACTGAACTTGTCTGTGCTGCGTCACATACAGAAATCCCTTTTCTGCTTGAGTTTTGCATTTTATATGCATCTTCTGCATCTTCCTTAATGGAATGCCCATTCAGTAAGAGACTTTATAATATCTTATATATATATTGTAAACAGCAAGTGGAAAATCAGGACTCAGGCTGCCTGCTTGGCCTAGCAGGTCCATGGCTCTGCTGGGATGTCACCCCTGCCTGTCCCTGTGCATGGCAGGGGTGTGAGAGGCTGGTGCCAGCCTGGCTCATCTTCCCCTGGTGCCTGAGGGCCAGGGGACAGCACCCATGAGTTGCAGGCAGACAGACAGACATCCCCCTAACCACCCCTGGCTTGTAGCAAGTGTTTCCAGTGTCCTTTACAATTTTCCTTTCTCCTTCAAACTTCTGCTTTGAAAAAGTGACAAATTCCTTTGCATCCTGTTTTTGTTGTACTGCTGTTGGAAGTATCTGTCAGAGCCATGGCATTCCAAAGGATGCATGCTGGTCTGCTCTTTGTCTTTCTGCTGCATCCTGGCACAGAGTGAATCCTCTGACCCTGCAAATAACACCAACCTTCATCACTGGCAGTGGATAAACAGCTTGTAATTGCTCGGTTCAGGCTGGGCTTTTTCGGAGTTCAGCACTGGAGACTTTCCTACTCCTACAAAACTGCTGATCCAGGCATTTTTTTCAGTTGAGAGTGGTTTAATGATACCTCTCTCCTCCTAGTCACCTTCCAGATTTGGAAGTTCTTTTTATAGTGGCTTCACCAGAGTGTTAGTATTCTCATGGTCTGCCCATGGGAATGTGCTTCTAATTTTAGTTTGTCCTCTACATGTCTGACTCCTTTAAATGCATCCAGCTTCTCTTTCCAGCCTCACTGGGCCAAGCATGACACTCTGCTCCTGATACTTGTGCATTGAAGATGTTCTGGTATTGCATTGTAATCAAATCCGCAGCTCCTGCGCTGGTGCTGCACAGCAGTGAGTAGCACTCGTGTCTCAGTGATTGTACCACCAAAGAAGTGCTGTTTAATTAATAATTTGGTGTGCATTCATTTACTAGGTGACCTTGAGAGTTATTTAATTGTGTTGCAGCAATTTATACTTGGTATGATGTTGATGGTGCTGGGCTTGTGTTGAATTTGACTGTGCAGTCTTGCCGGGAAGGACTTGGTGGATGATCTAAAACCATAATTGCAGATGACTGGCTTGCAGCTCTCTTCTGTAGCATAGATGTGTTTTGGGAGTTACTGGATGTGCTAAATGAGAGTAATATTTAGAGATTTTAACTGCAGCTAGTAGTCTGGATTTGTGAATACAGACTGGCTTCAGCTTTCTCCTGCAGCATTTCCATCCAAGTTTATGTGGGTTGTCACTGAGCTAATTACAGTCTTACAAATGGTCCCACAGGACAGGACAAGCTCTCTAATTTTGATTTATTGCGAGACTGTGATTAAAAGACAATGGCAGTTTCTCATCATAAGCCTCAAGTTTGTCATCTATTAAGTCAATATGCACTCCCTCCTTTTTGTAAAACAAACACTTGGAATCATTTGGGATCATCACTCACTTGTGAATCTGCATGTTAGGGAAATGGCAGTAATTTATAGTTGTCTTCAGCTGTGGTGGCATGACTTACTGTGATAGTTAATTGATAGAGGGAGACGGCACGGTCACTCAGAAAATAATACAGATGCTTTTGAGCCCAGCCCAGTGGCTAGAGATGGAGTGGGATCATTATGGGAACACTCTGTCTGGGCATAGTACTTTGAGTCACTCAGTCTTACGCTCTGGTAACTTACTGAGAGCTCCTGCTGCTTAAATGTTGTCTGGGGTGATTGTAGAGGCATTTGGTTCTCCAGGTTACAGCGAGGTTTTGTTCACCGCGTTTGATGGATGGATGTCGGCAGCACCACACAGATGGGAACAGGAGACCGGTTACCTAACCTGACTCTTTTCTTCTTTGATGCTTTTCAGTGTTTTTTCACATTTGCTGTGAGTATAAGAAACAGACTCAGTCCCTGTATTTCCCCTGGTGCTACCATAAAGAAGTTAAGAGGGAATAAACTGCAGTGGGATGGAGGGAGCTGGTCTCTGGGATGTTCCTGTTGCTCCCATCCAGAATATTCAGGATTCATGGTAGTGAAAGAGGGTACCAAGGGCAGAGATGTCATTATAATCATGCTTTAGGCCTGTTGCATCCATTTTAGGTCTTTTTCCTCAAAGCTGGTAATGCAAAATTCGGGGACCAGATCCAATGAAATTGGCTTTAGCCTTCTTCACTTGCACAGATTCAAAAAACCCCATCAGGGGAAGGAAGGGCGAAGATGAATTTACAGTGATAATGTATAACAGGAGAAAGTTAATTCCATTAAACACAGAATTTTCTATGAAGCTGACACTATTGTCCTCGAGCTAATTTTTTGCTGGAGCAGGTCCATGGTCTGCCAAATGCTGCCATCACTTCAGTCCAAGGGCTGCTGTGCATTAGAATAATACAGAGCATAATCAAGATGTGATTTAGAGAAGGTATATACTTGTCCACTTCTAGAGAAGACACGTTATTTTAGCACTTCTTTTGATTTAAAATTAGGTTTCTAATTTGGAAAAATACTCAGTATTTAAATGGCTTATTGTGATACTTAGTGTTGTTATCACAGGTGCTTGGAGCCTGTCTTAATCGCTGGAGTGGAGGATAAGTGATTGGGTTGTCCTGTTACCAAACTAAATAGTTATTTAAAGGGGATACCTGCTGTGATTAAGTGAATTGGTGGTTGTGCTTCATTGAGTTTTGTATGGATCTTCAGAAAAGGAGCTCAGATCTGTCTGATGTTTATAACCACATCACTGAGAGGTGTAACTACATTCATACTGTAATTTATGGGGTTTTGACTGTGTATAGAAAAAATGATGCCATGCGTGATCCTTGCTGCAAATCTGGAATATTCAAAGATCCCGCTGATTCCATTTGATGTCACACTTCCAGCACGACAGTAATTAATGTTACACTTAGCACGTAGGAAGTACAATTTTAGGTTTGCATATAAAAGTTCCCCCAACTTAATCAAAAGCTAATTTATTTTTAAACTGAGGTAGCTGTTTCTTTGTGGCCACCTACTGCTCTGTAAACTGGGAAATTGTTTCAGTTGAAATTAGCTGATGCTTTGTTTTAAGCTGAATTAAGAGAGCATAAACTTTGGTTTTATGCCAGCATAATAACATAAATGAGAGCACTTTTCTCTTGTAGACCAAGAGGTGTACAAGAGATCTTAACAAGTATTTGTAATGCTTACTCCACAGTCTACAAGAAGTAAGAGCAAATAAAGTTCCTTTGTATATTCTTTGTCATCTTCCCACAGGGAGGATTGGCATGAATTTCTAGAGACAACTCTATATGAAAATGAACTTTCCATTTTAAATGTTATTTACTCCAGCTTGAGGTAAAATGAACTTTATAACTAATGTTATTTATTTTTTACAAGGTCTTACATATAGTTTTTGTGAAAAACCAAAGCACAGCAGCAGCTTTTCTGAACATCTGTGTTTTCAGGAGATCAGCAGGAGAGTAATGATCATTTTGACGTGTAGATACATATATCCTGGAAAACTACATTCAGCCTATTTTATGCAGTGCCTAACATATATTTAAGGGCAAAGCCTACAAGAGAGGATTTTTCCCTCTGGTTCACATTCCACAGTTGGCTCTGGGAGCTGAATGAGGCAATTCCAGTGCATTTGTGGTTTCTGTCCCCCGTCACAGCAATGTTTTAGCGGTGAAATTTGGTGCTTTACTCTCCAGATGCACGCTCTTGTTTGGAAACTGTTGTAAGAAATGGAAAGTTTAACCTCATGGAAATACAGTTTGGGTTCTTTCTTGTAGCTGAAATGAAATGTGACAGGATTCCTTGATCATGAGTGTCAGGGATTTGTTTCTGCAGGCATAATTATTTTTCCTTATTTACTTTACAGTGCTGCTTTGTAGAGCAGTGCCGTGTTTAGGATGAATAATGTGATAAAAGCACATCTCTATGTGCACGATTATGACTTGGAAGCTGCTGTGGCAGATTCTTTACAGGCTTATTGACCTGCAGGTCCTTGTGAGCTGTTTTAGCAGAAATCAGGACAGAGACACTTTTGTGGAGACACTGGGTCACACTGGAATTGCATGCCTGTTCCTCCCAACAGATGCAGTCCATATGGAAAGAACTTCTGCAAATGTTTACAAGTGTTTATTTGCAGGAGTGTATTTGTTACAGCTTTTTGTTCTGGTCAGGCTCTCAGAGTGGTTAAGTGCCTCGGAACAGCTAACTGGAATTTTGTCTGTGTCCATTTGCATCACAACTGGGGGAAAGGAAGTCCTTAATAATTAAGGATTGTGTTCCATTAAACAGCAAATGGCCAACTTGCTCTGTGACATTGCATGATCATTTATTAAATTCCTTATGAAGGTAGTTTGTTAAAAGCATCTTCTTTACCATAATTTATTGATTATATTCCATCAAACTGACCAGGACACTCTTCTGAACAGGAGCTAGAAACATCTTCTGTTTCAAGTATTTTCTCCATAACATATTTGCTTTACAGCGGAAAATTCCTGTTTAGTCACAGATTTGAAAGGATTTGCTTTACAAAAAATGAATATTTGTATTTTAAGTCAGTACTGGTTTGGATTTGGATTTATTTTATTCTTTTCCATTTTTAGCCTGATTTTTTATTTTTGTGTGTGCGTGTTATTAGTAAAATGAAGAATTCTGTGCATCTTGAGGGGAAAGGCAGGAATATTTCCATCAGCCTTCAGAAAGAGAGGATCACAGAGGTTCACTGAATGAGGATAAATTTGCATGCAGTTTCTGTCGGGAAGAGAGAAATTCATGGGCCATTTAATGCAGTGATCAGACTTGGGAGCTGGTTCTTCAGCCCTGCTGCGTTTCCATCATGGGACGAAGTAGGTGTAATATAGTGATCTGAAGGATAACTGGGGGAGGAGGGCAGAATGCTTTATGTGCCTCCAGTTGCCAGAAGGACGGGTTTTAGAAGCCCTTGTTCACCTAAAGCAGTGAGAGATCAAAAAGCAATGATTGTGTGTACAAGTACTACATTTTCAGTACTCCCTTGGTCAAAGTTGGGATTAATTACAAATACTTTCTGTTAGGATATTTATATAGCAGTGATCACTGGATTTGTATTGCATACAAGAATTGGATTACTTAAAAAATCAGTATCTGACATAAGCATCAATAAAGGTATTTTTTAATATTTTCTTATTTCTTTGCACAGTTCTTCCAATCAACTTTCAGATTAAATTTACTAGGTTACCTTGAATCCACAGTTACCACCTTTTGGTTTTACTTGATGGTCTTTACTCTGATAAAGTAATACACTTAAAACTGAAAACTAAAAAGGCCAAGACTGAAAAGTTTTAGGAAACTTAGACATAGTTATTGCTGCTATTGACTTAAAGATTTAGCCTAGGTTTTCTGAAGGTAATTGTGCGCTAAATAAAGCTTCCTTAAATACAGTGGTAATTGCTTTGCAAACATTCTCTAAGGCTGCTTGGGGCATAGCTGGTTACCTGGCTCCTGTGTGAGAGGTTTCTTTTCTGTGGTTCCTCTTGAGTCATGCCACGGGATTGCAATTTTCTGTTTTCCTTTTTGTTTAAAATATTTAAAATAGACTGACTTCATTTTCATAACCTGATGCCTTCAAGTACCTTGGGGCTTTGTCCTCATGAAAAGGGAGCATTTAAAAAATAAACATACATGCTTCTCTGAGTGGTCATTATATAAATTGTTTATATGTCTGTCTTTAATGTATTTTAAGAGAAGAGAGCCAAGAAGGGAGACTGTGTCCTATCCAATGATGACAACTCCCCAAGCCAATTTTGTCTAATTGTAGGCCCTACATATTATTTATATAAATCTGTTCCCAGGGGGTTTTTAGCATTGTAAATATTAAAAGGGATAAAGTATAATTTTGATAATCGGGCAATTGCATTCCCTCCATTGAAGTACACTCTGTGGTTTCCTAAGCCTGTTAATTTTAACTGGTGTAACATCTCTGTATTACAGCTTGTCCTTTTGTTAGTTAACACCCCTTTAAATTCTTGTGTCTTTATTCCTCTTCTTACATGTTCTGATGAATGCAAAAATAGTTAAAGAATATAAATGCTTAAAGCATCAACAATCAATGGCAGCTGAGACATGAGTTTGCTCATAGCAAAAATTTGTGTCAGACTTGCTTTTAATCCATGCAGTTATCCTCATAATCTGATGACATCTGTAAGGCTTTTTGTTGCTTTGTAAAAAATCTTGTTAAATTTACAAAAGCAGGCCTTCAGCTGCGAAGAGGAGTTGGCTCACCCTGAAACACAAGATTTCCAGTAAATGGCACAGTTGTATATTAAATGAAGACATGAAGGTGCAGGTGTACATTTTAGTCCCCTGTTCTTTCGTGCAACAACTCCATACAATTTTGCTGTTTTCATACATGAATAATTAAAGGTATGTAGCTCCAGCTGTTCCTTTTAACATCATGGATCCAAGGTATAATTCCACAGAACTGCTCTGGGCACATGTGCGCACAGAAATGCACACACACCTGTGTTATGGTGCGCTGAAAAGGAACTAAAGCCTGTGGGATAAAGAGATAAGCATCAGCTATCTCAACTGCTCTCCCTGGGGACTACCAACACAGAATTACACGTTTGAAATATGTCATAGGTTTGTGTTCTTTTCTTAATTAGTTAATTTTATTTTTAAAGCCTGTCAGTCTTCACCTAGCAGGAATGAAGCAAGAGTCTCTAAGTGGTAATTTGAGGCCATCTACTTTGACATCAGTACACAGAGTCACTTTGTCTCTGTGCAAAATGTGATCTCTTACCTACTTTGACAAGTAATTTTTCATTTTCTCTGTAGCAAGAATCTTTTGCCAGCGTTAACACTTTGCCAAAGTGACTTCTCCACATGCATGCAGTAGGCTGGCATTTAATCAGAATACAGTTGTTTATTGTGAGGACCTTGATGGGGGAGGGTTTTGCTCAGAAATGAATATTTTTGGAATATATGGCATTTTGTTCATAGTACTCAACGCTTGTTGCTTTTTGGGGAAAGGCAGTATTTCCAGATATTAAATTCTGCAGTTATTTTTCCCATCATTTCTTATTATACCATGTTTTGAGATGCAGATGAATAGGATTTTTCTTTTCTCAGGTTTTTGGCCCTAAATAATTGTGAATGTGCACTGTAATAAAAAAAAAATTACCTTTTGAAAGAATTTGGGAGTTATATAGTTTTGGTTCACTGAAATGCTGATTTGCATAAAGTCATTTAGTAACTGTAAGTTTCACATTTTACTGCTGGTGTGTTTGACAGCATGAGGGAGGATTATTTTCTTATGTATGCCAAGCATTACTCTGTGTTTAGTGTTGTTCAGCAAGCAGCTGCCCTGGAGCATTGCTACTGTACTAATCTTAGCAGATTAGCCTCTAAATATTTCAGACTCTTAGGTAACAGCTCTTATTAATATTTTCCAAGTTCTCTTTACTGTACCTGATGAGCTTTATTATAGAGGCCCCCAGGCTTCCATGGTCTCAGCAGAACAGTGTTGTATGAGTGGAAATGTGAGTGTAAGGAGCAGTAAGGACAGCTCAGACGCCATTTTCGTGCTGAGTTCCCTGCCTGGGAGCTATAGCTGTGACTCTTATGCACCACTGATTTAAGGGGTTTGGTGGCTCAGCAGAGCTTATTTATACCATTTATACCAGGCATTCTAAAGAGGATGTGGGGACACGGTGGAGCACTGAGGTGCCGAGAATGAGGCTGCAGTGAAGATGTTTTGTTTGAAGGGAGCAGATCAGTGCCAACAGTAGCACTTCTGAGCAGTGGATCACAGATTTTTGCCCGTTCAGTTCTGCTTCCTCATGCAGGTTTATTGTGTTTATCTTGAGATCTCAGCACATTTCTCTTGGGATCCAGATTAAAAGCTGTAGGATGAATGCGGACTTTGGTCTTAGTTCTTGGTACTGCCATAAAGGATCCTGCACTGATGTCCACGAGAGTTTCTGGTAAACTTCACGCAGTAACTTTGTTTTCTGTCCCTCATCACTTTGCTCTATGCAGTAGAACAGGAAAAGTGGCAAAGGGTGACTTTGCAGGAAGATGTGAGTTCTGACAGTGCTAAGCCACAGCAGATCTTCCACTTCTCAGCCAAGCAATTCTGCTGAGCACAAGGCTTTCTTTGTGAGAGACAGGACGGCAGAAAATTCTTACAGACAAGTGCTTGAAATACAAAATTGAGTGGTTCAAATATGAGTAAAATCATATCTGGTTATGGCTTTTCAGTGACTTAGAGGTTTTTTTTTCAATTTTTATTTTGCCATTTGATTTTCAAATGCAACAATTTATCCCATATCTACTGGCAGGCAGGTACCACTCATGGGACACCCAAAGTTGAATGAAGCCATTCTATGATGTTCCTTCCATTAAGTAATTAAGTTCATTTTTGACAGAGTATGGTGGTTTTGGGTTGGGGTGTTTGTTTCAGTAAGTGGTCTATGTGAGGTGTGCATAAGTACTGTAATACACTTTTGGAAGTGAACTTTTTCATCATTGCAGGAAAGCAGAAACTTGAAGAAGTAATTTGAATATTTGAGCAAATACGGCATAAGCTTTTGTGACTTCCAAACCCGTTTTAAACCTCTACTACTGATGAATGCACCCTCTACCTTCCTAATGGTGCACTAATTTCAGACATCAAACTTCACAGGATCAGTGCCTCTGGAGGTCCACAGATCTTAATCTTCAGTACCAGAGGGAAAACGAATGTCTTTACCTTTGACTCTGTTAATCCTTTTCCATGCTCTGTTCATGAGCACAGTGAGTGGGATTGCATAGAGAGAGTTTTCCCCAAGGAGTACCACTCTGGCAGTTTGACACCTCAGTGCATGCACATCTGTGCAGGTGCTGCATCCGTGCAACATAACTTTGGTGTGAAGTTCAGTCTTCTCCAATAATTTGTCTTTGTAACAGGAACTAATTCAGATACTTAAATTTAGCAAAATAATCGTGTGAGCAGCTTCACACAAATATTTTAGGCAGTAGGTCTAGATGTGGTTAAATATTTATGTCATTGAGAATTTCTCTCTAACTGTCTACTGTTTGACTTGATTCCTTGCCTGGAAAAAAATGATTTTCACTGGAAGTATGTAGAATACTATTATTTTGATTATTTTTTTTCTTTAAAGGCAGCAATTCAAAAAGGAGATCATAAAGTTATTTGGCTGTTGTATCAAGCTGTTTTCTGTGGAGATGGGTACAAAATAGTGCAGTTCAGCACAAAAAGTCAACATGGAGGAGATATTTTACTTTCCAGTCAGATTGGTCCTGGCCCATACTAATGGCTAAATGGAAGCTATTCGAGCTAATAGGAGTTCTCCCTAAAATTATTGTTAGGGTATTTCCAGTGTGATGATTGGAAAGTATTTCAGGTGAAAATCAGTGCGGAAGCCAAAGCTGGGGTAATTCTGACATTTTGTGGGCTTATAGTATTTCTTCAATGGGAAAGACTGTAAGCTCCCTGGGTTCCTGTCAGGTATTCCAAGGGGTTTGCTTAGGAGCAATGCCTTTCTCTGAGGTTGTTAAGCACCTTTCTTGGAACCCAGTGGAGGAGGGTGACCACAGGGCTAGAGCAGGCAGGAGCAAAAGGAACTACTCCAGTTTCCTTTCTGCCCTCTCATGTGTTTGTTGATAACAGCATTGATGAAATATCTGCAGTTAATTTATGATTTGGCCTAACTGAAATCCTTTCAGAAAAGATAAATGGGACTGTTACTGCTGATGAATACTTTGTGACTCTGGAGAAATAGGAATGGCAATGTGAGCTTCTGATGAGAGTTATTGTATTGGATGAGTAATCTCTGTAATTGCTGCCTTTTGGTTTGTCATGCCTGAATCCTGCCTGATAGGCGTGTGTGTTAGGAACTGTACCTGTCTGCAGTGACTGCACAAGTACTTGTAGTGCATCCCCTCTTAAACTTAGTGTCTTCTCAGATTGTCATCCTGGCATCCCTTGTCTTTCCTATGGCAGGCTGAGTGCAGGCAGAATGTCTGGGCCATGCTGGATTAGCCCCAGGGCCGAGGGGCACCCTTTGCTCTGCACTCAGCCTTGTCTGCACCAAAGATTGCTCTCATTGCTCTCTGCGCGCTTACTTGGCATTTTCACTCCTGGATTGACCAGAGATGCCAACATAAGCACTTGCCAAAAGGCAGCTCGCATCTTTCCTGGCTGCCTCAGCCTGTTTTCCTTTTCAGAAACAATCATAGGCATATGATCCTGATTCAGAGAAGGATTTGTTCCATCTCACTTCTGTGATTCAGGCATTTGGGAGGAAAGGAAAAGAAAGAATGTGATCCTTGAAGAAGATATCTTTGAAGATGTGTCAGACTCAAGTTTGGCTAGCAAGGAATTAGGCTCCTCAGGCTGAGTAGCACATTGTCCATCATCTCAAATAACAGCCTCTTTCTAGTGCAGAGGGACAGACCCATGGTTCTGCAGGCACTTGGAACAAAGTCATGTTCTAGAGAAGGAAGTGACAAAGTGAGAGCACCTCCTGCTTTGGGCAGGCACCGAAGCTCGAGAAGCCCCTTCCCATGGTGCCATCCTGGCCTGCTTGGTAACAGGGATATGACAGAGGAGAATGTTGCTCTGAATTGAAAGAGCCATGCTTTGAGTTCTTAATAGTCTATTTCACAAACAGAACTTTTCTATGAAGAGGTATCATTTGCTATCTATTAAAGCTTAAAGAGCTGTTAACTTTTTTGTACATGTATATGCAAAGCAGACCAGCTGCACTCCAAATTTTATGGACTTAGTGCTGGTTAGCATCTGTGACATACACAAGGGTCTGTACTAAGTCCCATTATGTGAGTAGTATCTTTGATGCTGCTGCACAAAACAATGTGCCCAACAGCCAGATGTTTATGGGGTCTCTGTCCTCAGCTAGAAATGCAAGGATGCTCTTCTCAGCTGCTACATGGCGTCTCATCGCACATTTGGTTTGCTTTAAAGACGAGACATTTTGGGCTGTTGAAAGCTCAGCTCAATGCAAACGGACAGAAAGCTTATTTGGGGATGTCTGGCGGTTTTTTTGGGAGGGTGGAGGGTGATGTTGGCTGGCCCTTCGTAAAAACATGGACTAATCTGAAATACAGAACCAGCCAAAACCGCAAACTCTGATTTAGACCTACTTGGCTCTTCTGAATCATCACGAGCTCTGCACACTGAGTCAGCCAAGAGCTGGTTTTCTCTTCAGTATTGTGTAAACACAAGATGTTTCTCTGGGCTAAATATTATTAAGTTAAAAAGTCATGTTTATTTGTCATGTATAAAAAATGATTAATACAGAAAGTTACTATCTGGAGAGATCTGAAAATTCTTTTCTTTTACACTTTTTCCTCAGCTCAGCTTTGAACACAGACCACTTTTAGGGTACCCTGATTTTTTCATTTGATTCTCTAAGTGATAATTATTTGGGTCAAACTACTGACAAAGCTTCCCGAATTACCCTTGGAAGTTGCACTTTCATTTACAATAATTAAGGAAAACCTCAGGACTTAATTAATAGATGTACCATGATGTGGTGTGAATTGTTAAAATTCAAAGGGAAGATTCTGCAGCTGACTAGCACATTTTCAGGGAAAGCATTAGATCTGGACACAGAGAGTGGTAGGCAAACATGGCATGGGGGCTTAATTAGGATGTTCCACGCTGGCCAGGAGATTTCTTTCTTTGCAACTCTTCACAGTGCGTGTGCGAAATTGTTAACAAGCCCTGGAAGGTTGATACTCTGCTGAAATTTGTGACTAATTGTGGGTTTTTTCCTCATCTTGCTTTACTTACGACTTCTAAGATGCAATACTGCTGAGAAAAAGGTTGTACAACCTTAGCAAAGTTAAGAGTTATGGAAAAGGCGATTCTGAGGGTAAGGCGTTTGAAACAAAGCCCCAAATCCCCCAGCTGAGAATACCAGCTCTGCAGTAGGATAATAACCCCCCCTTCTCCACCAAACCATCAAAGACATGGAAAAGGTGACTGGTGTTTATCTTTTCTTCCCCCTTTCCATAGTGCGGCTCCATGACAGCATATCAGAAGAAGGATTCCATTACTTAGTCTTTGACTTGTAAGTATTTGTTTTGCATTTGTTTAGCATGTTGGGGATGTGCTGTTCAAACCTGGAGGTGCAAGTGCAAGCTCGTGAGATAGATGCATGGTTTTGGTGTGATGAGCTGGACACGTGCATTGGAAACAGCTGGAAGGACAGGAACATATTTGGTCATTTGCATGTGCAAGAACTCATTTGTAAGGGTCACTCTAAGGACCCCATATTAAAAACTAGCAAAAATCCACTGATGAAGCGGGTGTATAAAGTGTAATATGTAATATAAAATGTAGGTATGTAAGTAAAGGTTGTGTGATACCTGCCAAAATGAAGCCAAGATAGACTCTGAAAAAATTATTTGCTGCAAGCCAGTTGTCTAAAGGAGAGATAAAAAAAGCATGTGGAACACTAATTTCTCTACAGAAGATATCCACTGCTGGATTAAAAAGGTAAGCCTGAGTTTAGAGAGGGAAAGATTATTTTAGTATTTCATTCCTGGTTGATATCTTACTGCTTTATAATGTTTCATTTTGATACCACGCAGAATGTAAAGTGCCCAGGTTATAGAAAGGAAGTTTCCTGCAGAGCTCCTATTTTGCTTCACGTATTTAAATCCCATGAGTTCTTCGTGTAGCAACTGGGCCTGTAAGGAGCTTGTTTTTTCCAGATAAGGCTGTTTTGTGGAAACAGGGATGGTGACAGCATGGGCTGTGTGTCTCAGGCTCTTAACTTGTAAAGAGAAACGGTAAAGATTTCCTCATTCTTCCCTGGGATGGACAAACTTTTCCACCCACTTGAAAAGTTACTGCTTATGGTTTTGGATATGGACAGACCTGACTGAAAGGAATTGCATTGCAAAACTGACTTAAGTAAAATTATCTCTTTAAACGGTAAATTTTTCCAGGGCAGTTTATAGTTTAACCATCCTCACACCCACCCACCTACCTGAAGAGCTTTCTTAGGCCCCCCCGTGGTTTTGCTGGTTAGAATGAGAATACATTATTTCCCCAGAAATGGGAAATAGCACATTTCTAAGCGTACAAACAGAAGTATTTGCATTCAGCATGGCTACGTTAGAAGCTGAACCTTCCTGCACATGAGGAATTGTGTGCTTTCACGTTCAGGTTACATTCTGGTTTACTTTCTGGCTTATTTCTTTTAAAGAAAGACTTCTTTAAAGACTTCTTCAGCACTAGAATTCAGATTAGAAATGCACAAATATTAAATTGTCTGCAGTGAAGGCATTTGGGATTCAGGACTCAAATCCTGACCAGGCTGAACAGAAGTTTGTACGTGATTTGTGTCTGTCCCAGGTAAGTGCTGTGACTGTTGGCTTGGAAATGGCTCCAGGGCACAGCACACATATTTTGTCCTCTGACATGTGCGGGGGTTTGTTTTGCTTTTTTTTTTTTTTTTCCCTTAAGGGCTACAAAGGATATCTTTCTATGTGGAATTGGAAAGAGCTTCTTAAATCAGACCATTTCTAAGAAGTGCATGCAGAATTCTTGGTTCTAGGGACAGTATCACTTTTTTAAAAACAGTGGCTATTTATTTTTCCTTGTTGTACTGCTGTACTGTGAGAAACTGTGGCATACTATAATTACAGTTAGTCCACATCTGCCTTAAATTTAATATATAATGCCAGGCTTATCTCAGGGGGTTATGATTGTGATGTGAACTAGAACATTTGAACAACTTCAGAGTTGTAGATAACCGTATCTAGATCTCGATAGTAAGGGAGCAAATGGAAGCCTGTGTCCTGCAATAAAATGTTAATGCCTAACCCAAAGATACTGCCTTGGCAGAAAACTAGATTCCACAGGAAGCGTTCTGCCTTGGATGGAACTTCCTCCATTCCCTGTCAGTCCCATTCAGGACAAACAGAGGAACAGCCTCAAACATATGTATAAAGCTTTTGTGTTTTGACCATGTGGTTAGAGAGTTTTTAAGAATTATTTATTTTGCAAAAAAAGAAAACGCCTGAATGGCAGAGGCAGGGACTTTTGCTGGCTGATCGTTGTCTTTGGAGAAGCAACAGGTTGCATTCTTGTGGAACTTTTGCCAAATTACTGAGAATGCCTGTTCACAGTTCATTTTTCACATTCAGATTAAGAAATCATTGCTTTAATGCTCTCTAATATTACTTATTAGTGAAACTTCACCTTTTGCAAACATGTGGTTACTGCCCTGTTGACAAGTGCATAAAAGAGCTGCCATGATAAAAAGGTACCGTAGGCACTTCTTAAACACACAGGCCAAGAACCTGCTTTTCTTAATTTAGTTTTTATTCAGCAGGAGCCTGACTGTGGTGTAACACTGTCACTCCACCCCCAGATGCCATCATGTCATTTTCTTAATGATTTCTTTCAGACTGTGTGGGATTTGGTACGACTGTTTCCTCAGAAATTTCTTTCAGACTTCATCCCACATATGAAAGTGAAGGGGAGGACTGCCCTTTCTGTGGATGGAAAAAACAATTATTGTTACTTTCTATTTTGAATGTCTAATAATCTCTTTGGATTAAATGCCATAGAGATGTCTGCAGCCTGTTGCTTCTCTTTTATACCTCAGGCTCTGCTTTTCTCTGGAGAAAGAAGCAATGTTTAATGTACTGTGTTGCAGACATGCATTTGGGTGAACAGTTCTGGTGTCAGATGGGGAGGTGGGAATCTCTGGAAATCCATGTGGAAAATGGGTATTGAACAAAGAACTTAATCAATTTAATAATGGACTTTATGAAGTTTTTGCTCCCCTTCCCTATTGGTTAAGGCAGCTGCTGTCAGGATTTGCGTCTGTTGGACCATTTCAGTTGCTAAGCACGAATGAGACTGTCTTCAGTGTTAATGATGTTAGATGAGTTGAAATCCAATCAATTCTGTCAGTATTAATTGCTGTATCTGAATGGAAACAGCTGTAGCACTTGGAGACTCTCTTGTGCAAGTCAATGAGATTCTCTATTTTCAGTGTCTCCCATTTTAATGCACTTGATGTGATGCAACAATTGGTACATTAAGAATCCTGGCCTTGCTTTTGGATTCTAAGTGCAGGGACCACTGTGTAGAATAAACAAAAAATGCAAAAAAAAGGGCCTAATTTGCAAAACAGTGTTTGCCTCAGGTAAATGCCTGGGCCTCTATTTCAGAAGCAGAAAGGCCACAGATTAATTTAATAATTCTATGGCCACTGTAAGATGCTTCCTCCCAGCTCCATTATGAAGGCAATTGAAGAAATAAAATGTAAGCTAGGAGGAAACCACGCCAGTGTGATCATCATCAGAGGCTGGTTTAGCTGTCTGTGCTAATTCGTGTGTTTCTTTTCATTTTTCTCTTATATGTGAAAACATAAACCATGAGTTTTTCTCCAAGTGGTGCAGAGTTTGGCATTTCTACATGCTGCTTGTACCTCTTTTGTGTAAACAAACCCATGTGCTTTATTTGTCACCACTTTAGTATGCTCTTCTGAAAAATCACAAAAGAACCATGGCGATTTGTACAAACTTTAAGCTGTACAAAGCTGTACAAGCTTTTAGGTTGTATCCTGAAAGTTACTAGAGTTTATATAATGAACGGCCCGTCGTGAAATGTGACTTCCCAGGATCCGGGTACAGATCTGTGTCAGAAAGGCATTGAGATCCATTTGCATCCTGCAGGGATCAGATAGTACCTTGGTACCTGCTCACATGGCTTTATGGGGAAGGACCAAAGTAGTTTGTGAGCAGCTTCCTGGAACCTGCAGGCTGTTCTACACTGTGATGCCCGTGACCTTCATTGCTGCAGGGGCACCTTACTTGGGGGCACTCAGGGAGCCAAGGCCACAAGCACAGCTGCTGTGGTTTGCCCAGAGGCTCAGAACGTGCAGGTGGGTTCTGTCCTCTCCTCGTGCCCTGCACAGCACTGCCTTCCTCCATTGTGTCCATTTAGCTCTTTTGGGAGAGCTGTTCCTAAGGTATCCTTCAGAGTGACAGAGCCTGGGAATTGCTGACTGCTTGTTTAGTTGTCACTAAAATTCACCTGCTCTGTTCCTGCTTTAATCTTTTCATTGTTTAACAGTGGTTGTGAATACCAAGCAAATGTTTAGTGTCAGCGAGTAAGATTTCATATTTCTTCCTCCCTCCGTGCTGGAGAAGAACAAACATCAATTTGGTATTCTCTTCCACTGAAAGGCACTTTGATGACTAAAGATTCTTGTTTTCTTCCTTTGGCTTGGATCAAAAATAAGTGTTTTAGGAAAGAGTAAGATCAAAGGATGCTTTGTTTTTTCATTTGTCACAAAGTGAGAATTATTCCTCTTTCCCAGAACTGTGTCAGACCAATATATATGCAAAAAGGAGTTATGAAAGACTGTCAAAATATGCATCAATCAGACATTTTGTGTTACAGCAACCAAAGCTAGTCTGTGGAAGGTAGAAGAGAAAGAGATGACAAATTGGGCGGCGAGCTGCTTTATATCCTCAATATTTTACTGCAGACTTTTGTACAAAATAGCATTCTGTTACCTGAAAGTCTCAATGTTGAGAGTCAGTAAGGTGTAAACTCATAAAAGGATGGTGCAACCCAAATATAAACAAAATAATGAAAATCAAGTTATTGAACTGACCTTCTCCAAGAAAGGAGCCGGGTTGCTGGTTGAGCAGGGCATTTCTGTTATTGTTTAATGTGACTGAAAACTGGGTTTCTCAACGAAGTGTTAGTACAGCAGTTTGCAAGTGAATATTAGTTCTGAACATTCCAAGTATTCTCACCTTTAATTTTTTTAATCCTAATAAACTTAATTGTATTCAATAGTAATTGTGTTCACTGTAGCATAGATTTATAAGCATCTCAATCATTATCTTGTTGCACACTCAAGCTTTTGCGTTTGGGAATTTATTGGAAATCTAATGTGCTAATATTCACATTCATAACCAGTAATTAAATACAAACATTGATCTCTTTTCTAGGAATTATGTATGTAAGCACCTGTATATGTGAAGAATTGCATGTAGCTGTATCAGTCTGTCTGCCTGTACCATAGGAGAGAAATGTTACAGGAAGGGTCTTCCTGTGCTGTGAGTCCCCTCTTGTGACACAGGCAGACAAGTTTTATGAAATGATTGAAAAGCTCATTAGTCTTCATCTTACAAGGATTGCTAGAAAATTTCTTCTGATTTTAGCCTTATATTTACTCTCAGGTGTTATATGCTCATGTGTTATTGTACCAGTAATATCCCTTACAACTCCCCTCTAGGGAGATCCAGGCTTATGCTTGTATTCAATATTATTTTCATCCCTTTTAACCTTTATTTTGCCCAGCTAAACTGGGTTTGCTTGTCTGAGGAGATGTGATGAATGAGTGACTGGGTAGCCTGATAGCAATTTTTCTGTTCATGCTACGCTTCCAGCTTCCTTTTCTGAGTTTGAGTGACCAGACCTGGTATAATATGAGGAGGGATTTTACTGCTGCACTTGAGGACAGTGCCGTCACCCTATTTCAGATGCAATCCAAGATTGTTGCATCATCCTGCTCAGGGCTCATTATGCACTGTGATTTTTGGTATATAAAAACACATTATTTCTTTTTAACCACTTTCTACCAGTAAACTGTTTGTTGTACAATGAGCTCCTGAGTATGCAACAATGCACAGCCACTTCTGGTACTGGCCCCAGGATCATACAGTTCTTCCATTGCACAGAACTTATTTTCAGTGGTGTTTTAACTAAGCTATTCCTACTTTCTCCACAAAGATAAATGGAAATTATCTAGGAAAAATCTGCTGTTAAACTGATTAAGGTACCCTTCTTCTACTGATACTTCCCTTCTGACTCAGTAATGCTCTTTATAGCCACAGCACTAAGAGCCAGCCCCCCTGGCACCTGGGTACCTCTGTTGTGATTTGACCTATGCTGAAGGACCCTTTTCCTTCTTTAACATTGTTATATTCTAACATTTCTTACCTTTTTGCCTTATATTGCAGTATTCAAATTATCCTGAACTGTACTGAACTTCAGCCACAATTTTCCTGGCTGGCCATTTCCCTTTATGCTTGTTGTTTTTACTCCTTCTTTTAGACATCCATAACTGATGTCTGGCATCTTGCCCAATATGCTGCTGCCCTTGGCTTTTATTTTCTGTTTATGGTTGCATTTCCACCACATCCACTTTATTCATTTAACGATTTGGATGGACAAACCTTCCACTTCAGTTCCTGCACCTTGCTCCAAAACCTCTTGCATTTCTGTACATATATTTCACTTACTCCTTTCTAACTTCTCCCTGTCAAATTAATTTAATGTGCACATTTTCACTTCTGAAATCTCCTTTTCCCCATCTTGCTTTTTGTAACAGAGTCACTGGAGGTGAATTGTTTGAAGATATAGTTGCCAGAGAGTATTATAGTGAAGCAGATGCCAGGTAAGTCATTTGGTTTTCTAATGTAGCTTTGGATAATTCTAAGATAGTTACTTAAATATATCCTGGTGTTTGGCATCAGTTTCCCAGCACAGTCTGTGAGACTCTAGGATGTCTCCAGGGGGTCTCTTACACTTGGAAGGGCAGAGTTTGGCAGTTTGAGCTAGTGATTGTGTGGTGGAGAACTCACAGCAAGTCTTGGTGTCTGCTGATCTGAAAAAGCTGAAATTGCATCCCAGGTAAAGTTTTACCCATTGTTTCCTCTGCAGACTGGACATAACAGTTCAAGTATCTCATCCCTGGATTCTTATATTTGCTGATCAAAGTTTGAAGCATAAGTTGTTTTAAAAGAATTTTGCATTAAATATGATTTTTTGTTCTCAGTCCAGAAGGGCTAATTTCTTTTTCCAATTAGAAATGTTTTGTTGTGTTTCATCAATAAGCAATTATACTGTGTGTCTCATAGTCTGAGCACAAATATGAAATCTCTGGCAATTTTCTTTTCTGCAAGTGCTTGTTGGAAAACTTGAATAAGTTGACAATTACCGTAATTTGCATGCGTAAAGTATCAGGACCACTTATCTCATGTTTGTCCTCCTATAATAATGTATCCTAAATATTGTCATAAAATTAGGAATCCTAAACATTGTGGTCCATTACTTTAAAGAAAATATGTTCTACCACCACACTCTTCACAGAAATTGAACTTGAAGTAAATTTGAAGAATCCTTATGTTTCTGTGTTTGCAAACACACCTCCTCCCCCAAGAATACATATTTAGTACGTGCAATTTTAAATTATGCCTTTTTTATTTGGAGATCACTGGGAGTTGACCAGAAAGAATTAAGTATTCCTAACAACAGTAGTAGGATAATAATGAACAGACAAGAAGTTACTCTGAATATTAGGAAGCTTCCACTTCCAGATCTTACTGCATCTGTGGGAATGGTAGAAAGATCAATACTTTAAGCATTTAAATAAAGAACAGCACATAGCAAAGCACCCTGTAGAAGAGAAAACAACGATAAGGTTTAGGTGGAGTGGAAGAAGAGGACTGACATTTAAAAAATTTTCAAATCATTTTTTCCTGCTGTAATTGAAGCAAATTTTTAATATTGATGCCAAAGGCCAGAATATGGTGTCCTTGTGTGTTTTTAAGGTATTTGGGAATTAAAAGGAAAAACTGCAATGATGATTTCTTCCGTTCTAGAACTAGAAATATATTGGAAGGGGCTGTACATATATATGTGTATATATATATACACACATATTTTATACTTTCAGTAAAAATTTGACCAAAGAAGTGAAATATCTAGTTGTGATGCATCTCTGTATTTTGAATATTTTATATATATATATATATACACACACACATATATATGCATATATAAAATCTGCCTAGTGTGTGTATGTATGTATCCCTGTAGCAATAGTTGCTGTTCTCTGTGGATGCCTCTCCCAGGACTGTCACACTGGTCTGCTCCTGCAAGCCCTTGCTCACGCCAGTAGTCTGTACTCAGGCAAACAGTGCAGTGAGTTGTGAGCTACTTGCCTAAGAAAGGGTTTTCAGGCTTGGGCTCCAGTTACTGATTATGACCATTCCTTCTGAATTCCATGGTCAAAAGGTTTTGGATGAGCAGCGTCTTGACTACTGTGTATTACTTATCATCACACACTTGTGCCACAACAATGTCTTAAAAAAAATTCTAAGCTCTTGCAGTGCCAAAAAGCCACCCAAAAAAGTTCCAGTGCTTTAAAATATTAATATTTTAGTTGTGCTTTTTGGCATCATAGACTGGCCAAAACTTGCAAACCTGGATATGGAAAAATAGGTGCTAGTTCAGTTACTGAAAGCACCAAACTAAAACGTTTGTCTAAATTTTTAATGTGGATTTTCACTCCCCAAGTGACTCTTAACAAAGCTAGAGCTGGACACTATTTTAAATGAAGATGCATGCCACCTTTTTGAATGACTTGGCTTTATTCTACTAATTGTTTTTAAGAAACCATTCAATTCAAATGAAAAATGTTTTGCTTTTCCTTAGCTTTTGACTTTTTTTGTTTCATTTGTTTTCTGCGTATCATCTCATTTCTGACCATTTCCTCATTTCAGCCCTTGTCGTAATGCTAACTTCACCACAAAAAATTAAGAAAACCAAAACATGCCACTAATTGTTTCACTGCCTCCACTTTATTTTTCTGTGGCAGTTTTTGGAAGCTGGAGAAAGCTTCCATACTGCTGAATGAAAGTACAGTCCGATGATTCTGTCTCATAGGTGTCATATGTTCCATGTTAAAAGGCTTTTTTGGTTTGGTTTTGGTTTTTCGTTTTTTGGATGTGTCAGAGCTGGAAATATCTCTATATTCAGCAATGTTGTTGTTCCAGTTCGAACTGCAATCAAGACTTGTCAAGAGGTGTAAAATTATTTTTGTTCTTTACCTTTTTCTTTTAATTTTTATTTTATTTTGTATTTAATGTGATTATGTGCCTTTAAAATGTTCTCCCTTCCATTCTGCCCTTGTATCTTTGCAGTCATTGTATACAGCAGATTCTAGAAAGTGTTAATCATTGTCATCTAAATGGCATAGTTCACAGAGACCTGAAGGTCAGTATCTGGTGCCCATCAATTGGATATAAGAATTTCGGGGTTTTCTTTCGGCTGGGTAGGGGCAGAGGGTGGGATGTCTGCAATGTTCCCTTGCCTATCCCATTCGCCCTCCGAACGAGCTGTCCAGCCAATAATGCATGACGCCTCTTTCCAGTGTGCAAGTCTACAGGCCTAATATACATCATGGCAAAAGGGGGACCCGTTGCCCAAAATCTGTCTCTTGCCAAGGCGCTGGATTTTGCCCCCGCTGTGCCAGGTGCCGGGGCTGTCCCTGCGTGGCTGTGCGGGCGCAGGGAGGTGACCCCAGGCTGTGATGTATGTCAGCTTGCAGATGTGACCGCCGCGGCTGTGCTGAGGCCCGGGGGGCAGCGGCAGAACGAGCGGCCGCACGCTGCTGCGCTCGGGCGTGACGAGCCCTCAGGCAAGTGCCGCTAATTGCCGGCTAAATTAGGCGGCTAGGAGCTAATCATTCACCTGGCGTGGAGGGGGCTTGGGGACTACCTCCGTGGTCGCTGCGATTTCTAGCCATTTCTACAATTCTTTAATGCCTCTGTGAAGGCTCTCCGTAAAGCGAGGAGGAAAAAGCACAGAGGATGTCAAATGTTTAATACGACCTTGAATTAGTGGCAAAATTTCTTCCTTTTAAAAATGATCATTAAAAAAGAAATTGGCGTTAATTTCCAAGCAAAGCCAGGGCAGCCGCCCCGCCGCCTGTCTCTGAGGGCAGCCCCGCGCCGCGGGCGCCGCCCCGCGGAGCCTGAGGCCGCCGTGCTCCGAGCGGGGCGGCGCAGGGCAGGGCAGGCCCGGGCTGGAGCACAGCCGCGCCCGGCCTCGCCCTCGGCCGCCGCCCTCTCCCCTGGTGCTGGAACTAACGGGCGCCCATGGTGTTTGCATGCAGTCATTGCATTCAGCAGATCCTGGAGGCCGTGCTGCACTGCCATCAGATGGGCGTGGTCCATCGCGACCTCAAGGTGAGTGCTGCTGCCCCGCCGCCCTGCCGGAGCAGCGTCCCTGCCCCACAGGGGCGGCAGCAGTCGAAATGTAAATGCTTCCCTCTTTTTGTTTTTCCCTTTGATTCATTTCTTTTTATACTTGGATTCGCATATGTGCAAGAACAAGCTCGTGCTCACCAGAGGGAATCTGCTCGAGGCTGGCCAGTACCTGACTGTCCAGCACTGGGCAGTACAGGGAGAGCAAAAGGTGCTTTTCAAGCACAGCATGTGTATTCGTTGCATACGCGTGGTCTTCTTCTGTGTCATCCAGAGCTTTTGGGATGGGGCTTGAGGACATCTTCCCGTCTCTCGTCAGCAGAATTTTTGAGTGTTTCTGGGAAGCACAGTAGCCTTTGCATGCCATGCATTTTAGTGACAGAAGCTGTCATCCCAGCTGCTCTGGGATCGCTGGCACACAGACCTCTCTCTCCTCCAGATGATGGCTGGGCTACAAAACATCTTTATAAAGCAGGAATTTCTACAGTGTTCTCACCACACTCACCTGAGGAGTCCAGTTCCTTCCAGACAAACTTTAACATTGGGATAGAAGCCTTTCTAAAGAAAACTCTGTGCTGAGGGAGCATTACCTCTTTCTTAACCATGTGCAGGAATGATCTCTGCCATTATAATACATTGGCAAGGAAAGAAGCATCATTTCCTTTTACTCTGAGGTTCCAAGAGAGAAGGCTGTCCTAGAGCTCGTGGTAAGCTTACCTTTTGGGCACTTGAGCTTCACGATCCTCAAGGAAAAGAAAATGGTTTATTTTAAAATCAAATGGAAGTCTAAACTGTCAGATCCTTTGTGAGGCAGAGGAAAAATTGTGAGTGGACTAAGGCAGCAAAACATGCTAATCCTTTGTGGAACAGATTCTCCAGCTTTAGCTTTTCTTTCTGAATGAGTTCTGGGGAGCAGAAATTTCCTCCTAGGATAAGAGTTTATAGTGGTTGTTATGAGTAACAATGCTGGAATCAGAATGCTGTCGCCTTTCTTGCCAACCTTCATTCTCAAACAAACTGTTCTTGTCTGACTTTACAAGGTCTGTGTTGTTCTCATAAAGGAACACAAAGGGGTTTGCTCCTAAAACTCAGAGAGCAGGATGAGTTTCGAAGATGCAGACCCCAAATTTTCTACCCATTTTTCACTTCTGGATTTTCCTGTGTCACGGTTGTGACAACGGGAGACTGACAAATCTCTGTCCAATCTGTAAATCTTGCATGGCAGCTGGGTGACATGGGATGAGTTTAAATGGAAGGATGTCAGATTTATCCAGTTGCTCCAATGGTTCCTGTCCACACTGTACATGCAATCCTATGCTTCTAGCCTCAAAAGGGCTTTAAAAAGTCAGGATTGTAGCTATGAAAGCTAATGGAATAAGGGATGTTTTCTATTACTTTTCATAAATTCACACAAAACAACTTTTTCTTTGGGAACGCATTAAATGCAGCTGTTGCCTGCTCCAGACTATGTGTATTTCTTATCCTGGCAAATCCAGGATGAATTGAAAAAACAGTGAGAAAAATTGATTCTGCCAAGCTGCAGTGCCCAGTTTCATTTGGGAAAGTGAAAACTTGAGGAAGCAGAAAACCATCCTTCTTCAGTTACAGCTTTGTGGCAAAAGCCAAAAAACCCAAAGAATTAAATGAAAAAGGCTGTGGTGAAATCCGAGTAGAACGCCATGTGCTGAAAAGAAGATGCCAGGAGGAGAACAGCAAGATGTGGAAGGTGGTTATGGGCTGGCATTGATCCTTAAATTGCAAAACATGATGGATTTTTTTTCCAATAACTCAGTCCACGACCTGATGGTGTGCTTGGGGATGGGGAAATTTTGGATGATCTCATTTTATTTAACTTTCCTTCTAGGCTGATTTAGTAGCAAACGGACAGGAGCTTTTGTGGCCTCTTATGACCTGCAGAAGTGCTTGTTGCTGGTCTGTTTGTAATCACTGCTCTAAGTCAGAATGGTGGTGCATCCTAGACCCAGAAAAAAAACATACTTATTAGTGGCAACCTGGCTGTACCAGCTAGTAAAAGTGCATTTCCAGGTAGGAATTTCAGTCCTTGTCAGGCCATAGCGTTCCTGCTTTTGTGAAACTTTTGTGATTTTGTGGTTATGACTCTCTTACCTTCCACCAAAGAGCGGCTGCTTTAGGTATATTCAAGGAAAAATACACAGAGCCTTAAATACTTGGTATCTTAAGGATTAAAGGCCTTTGGAGAAGTATGGCATAAATCACATTAATATATTTGTAAGTAATTTTAGCAGTTTACAGTGCCATTGTGCATACTTGGCTGCTGCCCATTGCCTGGGAACACAAGGTGACACCACTGAATCCGGGCAGCGAGTCCGTCCTGCCCTGTGCTGTTAATGTTTCCCAAGTAATTGCACTCATTCCCACTTAATGCATGGTAATTACCCACGTGCCTCTGGACAGCCTCAAAAGGCTGCTGCATGCTGGTTAAGCACACAGTCACACATGGCATGGCCCAAAAGGCTGTTGTCTTTGGCATTGGAGTAGATCAGGAATTCTGGAAATCAGGAATATGGAATTTACTCATCTGTTGAAGTGGTACTTCTGCAGAGAAGAGGCATGCAATGAAATAAAAAAACAATCCAAAGAGGAAAACAAAAACCAAAAAAGCCATCAAAAAACAAAACCAGCATCAGAAAACACAAAATACCAGTGTTTTGAACAAAATCACTTCTTGGGAAAGCAGTATGTGCTCGGTGGGGTAGTGCTTGTATTTCATGCAAAAGGATGAGGCTTTTCACTGCTTTTGGCTTGCCTGAAGGTCACAACCAAATAGGATCATCCATTGCTTTAAAAGGTTTATACAAGTACAGCATTCCTGGAATTAATTACTATGTACTTCTCTCATTCTGAGAGGAAACCTTGCAGAACTTTGTGACTGTGTGTTGAAATTAGTGTTGTTAACTGGCAAGGAGTGTAACATTGCTTAAGTTAATGTTGATGAACCTAGAGAAGTGTCCTCAGCTATGCTCTCAGTGTTTCACATAACAAAGTTGAGGTGGTTACTGATAATGTAAGTGAATATAAAGATTAAATTTTGTTCTGACAGCCCTTTGTCTCAGTTTTTAAAACTGTGGAAATAGAAGATTCGTCAAGTAACTACTGATGAAAGTTTTTTAGTATTGTCTAGTCTGTTACATAGCAACAAAGGGATGAGTGAGAGAACAGTGTTGGTCAATTGCTGAAAAAACGTTCCTTTGATGGGAGGGGAAAAAAGCCACTTTTAGACTTAGGAGTTTGTCAGGCCCTTTGTGTTGTTAATTAATAGAAGTATCACCATGGCTGAGGTCTTACTTAGGCTCAGGCATATTTTGCTGGATACCTGACATGTATTAAAGATAGGCTTTGCTGAAAGAGGCTTATGATCTTAATTGTTTCCAACCTCACTACCTGCGTGGGATTAAGTGCAATCGCATGAATAGTCCCTTGGAGTGATATGATTGCTGCTGGGTTGAACGTGGAAAACACGTTGAAGAGTTTGCAGGATTGGGGTCCCACCACCAGCCTGGCTACAGTGAAGTCCCTTGTCACAGACTACTGCAGAAATTGCTTCTGAGTCACAGCAGTAGCTGTGACAGTGAGGTTTTGTTGTTCTGCAAACATAGGACAAAACCTTTTTTAAAAAATATGGGGATTGTAAAGACAGATCTGGCAAGAAAATCCTATGAGGGTCACAACTCTCTGAAGTAATATTTTGATTTCTACAGTACTTTCATAGTTGTAATTTTAAAGCAAACATTCATACAATAAAGTTGTCTTTGGGCTATTTACATTTGATGTATTTGCTAATTGGAGTTAAAAGGATTCATTACAAACGGTAGAATGAGCACAATTGTTATGTTCAATTTGAATTGTGTGAATGTACCATAGCATTTAATTTCAGATGTGACCAACATATCCTATAAAAAAAAAGGCAAATGGGAACTTTCACTAAGTAACATTATTTGTAAAGGTTCTCTGTAGGCACAAATGTGGGTGTGCTGGTTTTGCTGAAAGATTTGCCATGTAACTACGCCTGCCCTCTAAATGCAAATACATTCACAGGGCTGTAATTGTTGGGATGTCATGCAAAACATTTCTCTTTGACATCTGTAGATGCCTGATCCTGCAAACTGCATGGGCTAGACTAGTCATCAATGAATCCCTGTCTTCTGGGAGTTTTCTGCCCCATGTTTTCAGTAGTGAGCTCTCGGGAATTTCTGACCCGTCCTGTCATACCAGCGGGTGTCACAGGTCCATATGCCCAGTCTGGCTCGCCTCCTTCTCTCCACACTGTCCTTAGTCTTGCTGGCATGAGCTCGTGAAGGCTGATTACAGGCCTGGTGGTTCTTTCCAGACAGGAATGGGAAATGCAAGTTTTGCAATTTCTTGGAAAAAAAGTCACGGGTTTCTTCTTTTTCAGTCCTCCAAGTATTTGACCTTTTCCAGACTAGCATAACTTAAAAAAAAAGAAATTAAAAAAAAAGTTGGGGGGGAGAAAAAGTAATCTAAAATGTATTTACTTATCTTTTCATCTCAATTGTTTTCTCTCTCTAAATAAAGCCTGAGAACTTACTTCTAGCTAGCAAATCCAAGGGAGCAGCAGTAAAACTGGCAGACTTTGGATTGGCTATAGAAGTCCAGGGAGAACAGCAGGCTTGGTTTGGTAAGTAAGTACCATTTCTTCCTCTTAATTTATTTAGCATAGTGGTTAAGCCTTCCCAACTGCCCCACTCTCACCTGAGAGATACATGCAGCTGTGTGACTCTTTGACCCTGGCAAACCTGGGTTTCCTGATTCCCAGCTTGTGCTAGCTTCTGCCAGCCTGTAAATTTGACTTAGGTGCACACAACCCCTTTTTTCCCACTTTCTCCTGAGTATCTAGAGGAAGGAAACATGGGCATAGAACCTGGGAGGGAGACCAGTGGTTTCCCCTCAGGTGACTGAGGAATAAGACAGTAGGGTAATACTGCTGAGTGTACCTGCCCAGTAATCAGAACATTTTGGCTGAACAGGTCTCTGTCATCTGGAAACACCTGATAATTTGATTCTGAAGCACTTTGGAATGTGACTTCAGTGAAAGGGAAAATATGGTGGATTGAGCACCTGAGGCTGTAGCCAGACACTAATTACAGATTGTTTGTTACAGTTAATAGATGCCCCAAGGAGAATGGTGGAAAATATTTAATACTGGTAATTTGAAACAATAGTGCATGTACAACTGTGATACACGTGTCTCACGTACCACCTCTTTGAACAGATGTGAAGCACAGGGAAAAAATTATTGTAAATCCTAGATGGAAAAAAATACAGAATAAAATATTTATAGCAGCTGCCTATTCTCCCTTAGAGTAGCTAGAAAGTGTAGTTTGAAATGGAATAAAGTGGTGGGTAAGCTTGGAACAGAAGCAAAAAGGTTTTTTTGGGCACTGAGTTGGGAGGTTGAGTGTTCACAGCTATAAGTACACGTAGATGCACAGGCGGTACCATTGGACATATGTCGACAACTTTATAAGCCAGCCTGTTGTTTTAAATCCAGCCTTTTTATAAATGGATTTCAGTAATCCACAAAGATGGAGGAGATTGCTCTTGCACATCAACAAACAGACCAGTACAAAAGGAGCAGAATAGAAACAAGGCAGAGCACAGGTGGTTGGTTACAGTGGCAAAAGCATCAGGTAAACAGGAAGCATCTGAAGAAAACATCAGCAGATTGAAGTTGACTTGAGGAATATTTTCTGTACGTAGTGTACCTGCAGGCAATGCAGATGAGGTTGCAATGCCCTGGAAAATATTGCAGTTTGTTTTTTTGTAATTTGGTTCTTGTGAAATGCTTGGTTTAGACTCATAGCATTGTGAGAACTTGAGAGAAGGGAACAGGATGTCTTTAAAATATATATGTAAAGGAGGAGTCAGCAAGGTAATGAAAAGAAAGTAGGCTAATGGGGCTCTTTTTTTAAAAAAAAAAAAAACAACAACCTGTGGTGCTCCATGAGATGAGTGAGTTCTGTACCTTTTTTTGGAACTTTCTCCTGTCCGGAGTGGTCCAAGTGTCTGCCTGTAGCTTTAGGACTGCATTAACAGGGCAGAACATGAACTCCGATGGACTGGGCATTTTGAACTTTTTCTTGCTTTCATTCAGAAGATTTTTCTGCTTTCTACTGGATTCTGCAGCACTTTGTGACTCATGGCATGCTCTGAGTCTAATTATAGCTCTGCATCAGTATGCTTTTCTTTCTTTTTTCTTTTTTTTTTCCCTTTTTTCTGGTGTAGTCCTCTAGATGGTCCCTTTTCAGCTTGAGCCATGGCTGTGCCTCAGCAGGAGACTGACTTGAACTCTGTGGGTTTGAAAGCAGCGGAATACAACTTGTTCTTTGCCTATTTGTAGAGAGCCTTACAGCATTTAGCTAAAACTTGCTACCCTCTTAGCAGGTGCTTAGTGTACTATGAAGGTGTTGGGCAGGTGGAGTTCAACAAAGCAGGATTTTGTCTTAGTCCTCTGGACACTTTGGAGAAATCATTCAAGGATGGGAATGCAAGGTGATGCAATCTCTTCTAGGCAGTGCACAGTCACAGTTTCCAGCTTTGCAAGTTGCTTTAGCTAAAGGAGTTCAGGCAGCAGCACTTTTCTGAAAAGTACAGGCTTGTTTCAGGGGTCCCTCTGAGCAGTTACAAAGTAACTTGATAAATGAAAGTTACCCATTTCTTTGTGTTCTTTTTTTTTTTTTTTTTTACTGAAATCAGGACTGTGTACCCTTCTGTGTTTACTGCTTTAAACCACTCAGGATACTGGGGAGAGACTATTTTACTAGAGCATGTAGTGACAGGATGAGTAGGAATCACTTGAAACTGAAAGAGAGTTTAGATCAGATAATAGAAAAAAATTGTTCCCAAAGAGGCTGGTGAGGCCCTGGCACGGGTTGCCCAGAGAAGCTGTTGCTGCCCCATCCCTGGAAGTGTCCTAGGCCTGGGATGGGTTTGGAGCAACCTGGTGGAGCAGAAGGTGTCCCTGCCCATGGCAGGGGTTTAGAACAAGATGATTTTCAATGTCCTTTCCAATTGAAACCCTTCTGTGTACTAAAACTGTACCTGTTATTTCAGTTTAGATCTGTTTTGTATCTTCATTGAGAGATAAGGTTAGCTAGATGCTGTATTTATTTTGTTTTAAAGTTTATTTTCAAACCTTGCATAGTAATATTCATTGAGCTGTAGTAAGTTTTAGAGTCAGGACAACTTTGCTTCCTCTTTAAAATGAGTACAACACCCAAGAAGAGATATGAAACAGCACTCTATTTAAAGCCCCTTAGACCATCCATATTTCAGCTTCTCTAAGGAGCTTAAGATGTGTTTCCTGTGTGATAGTACTCCTTAACAATTCATAGCTTCCATATCAGGAGCTTGCAAAAAACAAGCTGATTTTTCATTACTGTATTTTAGCTCTTTTCTCAGTAGAATTTACAGAATGTGTTCCTTCATTTCCTCTTCCCACTCCAAAATAATTGGCAACTGCAGGGCAAAGGCTTCTTTTTTTCTGTGGCTGTACACTTTATATGTTATCACCATCTCTCATGAGTTTTGTGGAATCCAGGGTGGTATTGCACAAATGGCATGTGGTCCTTCATGAAAGCCACCAAATTCTCACCTCTCAGGAATTCCCAAGCATTTATTTTAGGCAAAGATGCCTGAAAGAGCAGACATACTCAGCGAAATGGTGCAGACTGTTAGTGGTCATTAAGTTTTTATCTGTTATGGTGTCCTAAGAAAAGTAATATTTATACCTACATTTTGGTTTTCTGCTCAGAGAAAGCAGCGCTGATGGTAATGAATAAAGGATGAAGTACATATAAATTTTAAAGGCCAGATTGCTTCAGAGATGCTTCCCACAAACTTCTGTAAAGAGGTTTCCAGAAGTGGAGTGACTTGCCAGAAATGAGTTCTGCCAAGTGGGGAGGTGGTATTAGATGTAGCTCTAATTTTGTGCAACATCTATCTCCTTACGTATAGGACACAGTAGGTGTCCCTCTGCTTTGTTCATTGGTCCTCCATAATGAGGAGGTCTAGGTCATGTACTGTAAAAAACAAGTGGGCAGATGGAGCAGTTTGTGTCCATGGTTTGGGAAATACTGTCCTGGGTCTTGTGGGCTGAGATGACAATTGGTTGCTTTTTGTAGAGCACATCAAGGTTTTAACCAGAGTTTTCTTGCCTTTTGACAGGCTTTGCTGGTACTCCAGGATACCTTTCTCCAGAAGTGTTACGAAAAGATCCTTATGGAAAACCTGTGGATATGTGGGCATGTGGTAAGGAAGTTGTTCTGAAAGTCATATTCAGTCCACTCTAAAGTGTCATAGGGGTGAGAAACTATATCCAGGCTACATGATATTGTGCATCAGAAAGTGGGTATTTAATAAAATTCTGTAATGATTTTTAGTAGAGATCATTAGATGTATTGTTACCCTATGGGCTTATTTTTTAAAAAAATATTTACTAAGTTGTGTTATCATGGCATTCTTGGCCATATCTACACAACACACTTTCAAAGAGTATTAAAAGAATAGCCCCAGGTGTATGATGCCTAATTAGCTAGAAAACAAATCGGTTCATACTGTGAGCTGCACACTTAGTTTTGGTTCACAAGGAGCCTCAAATTCAATCTGACCAGTAAACGCCATCTGCAAGTATAAACTGCAAAATTGAAAGTTTCCTGCACTGGAGTACAGAGCAATTGCTTTATCATCCAGTTCTCAAAACTGCCTTCTGAGGTACTGGCAAGTGGCAGCTTCCCAGCTGAGAACGGGAGCCGGTTTCCTTATTTCACTTCTCCCCATGCTTAGTATGTGGTTGTATTTATGAAAGCACTTTTCTTCAGTCACAGGGAATCATCTGGTCAGACAAGCAGGTGGTCTTTTCAATTTCCTGTTGACCAAATACAGAGAAATTTGAGTTTCCCAAATTTGCATTGCATGAGAATAGTTATAACACAATCCTGCACACACCATTATAAGCCATGATAAAAACCTAAGTTAAAAATGCATTTTCCTAGAACCTCCAGAATCATGGAATATGCTTTTTCCAGCTAGATAAATGTTTCCAGTCTTCCTGCTCTGATGGTGTGTCAAATGCTCATTATTGCCTGTGTGTTCCATAAGAGGTTACTTTGTCAACTCCGCTTTTGCTGTTTACCCCAGTATGAAGGGGCAGTATTTTTCCCCTCCCTGTGGCTGGGGTAATACTCATGAGCCTTTTGGTTGTTGGGTTCAAAATTAATTTCTGGAGTCTGTTCCTTGAAAACCCTTAACACTGGTGTGAATTTTCTGCAGGAGTCATTTTGTACATCCTCCTGGTGGGATACCCTCCCTTCTGGGATGAAGACCAGCACAGGCTTTACCAGCAGATCAAGGCTGGTGCTTATGATGTATGTACCATACTCTGTCTATTCAGTTATTTATAGCTGTATCTCTAAGCAGGAGTTTCCTAGAGGGAAAAGTTAAGAACTGATGAGATGGTGGCATATGAATTCTGCAACATCATCTAATCATATTATGTTAAACAGATAAGAGGCTGTTGGTCCTCAGATTTAGGTAATTTGTACGTGATGATGAGGTAAAGGCAGAGCCTTTTAATTTTTAAGCTCTTAATTAAAACCAGTATTGGATCCTTAGGTAAAATTGTGTAAAGATTGTACAAGACAATATACACATGTGTGGTTTTTTCTGAAGTTCCCCTCACCAGAATGGGACACGGTGACTCCTGAAGCAAAAGACCTTATCAATAAAATGCTCACCATCAACCCAGCGAAACGTATCACAGCATCAGAAGCACTAAAACATCCATGGATCTGTGTAAGTGATTTCCACAGGTTCAACGTGATCACTTGGCAGACAAATCAGCTTATGGTTTGTTTCAGCATACAGTGAATGTGTTTAGAGGATAACGTCGTTCTTGTTCATGCAACTGTGTAACTATAAATTGTAAAATTATAATTGCACAGATATGATCAGTAGTGGTCTATACTGAGATCTCAGCTTGGGGTAAGATTTTTGCAAATGTATCTGCTTTGCTTTGACTGTGTTGTGCAGAACGTTCTCTGCCAAAATTAGTGTTACTTTAAATTCTCAATGAGGAGAGTGCAGGAAAGTAACTTTGAATTAGATAATGCTTTGCATCTTTGTTTCCCTGAAATTATTCGGATAAGCATGAAATGTGCAGGCAGGGAATTAAGGGGCTTCTGAAAAGTCAATTTGCAGGTAGCAGAGGCTACCTGGCTGTTCCTGGATTCAGGATTTTCTCCTGTTCTCAATGTATTTCACCCCATGACTTTTCAAGTAGATTTTACACGTGGAAGAGGCTGAGTAAAAGCACAAGGGGGTAGTCAGACAAGGTAGAAATTAAAGGGCCAAGCTGGGGACTATGGCTTGTAATATGTCTGTTATAGAGAAAACAAACGGCTAAACAGCTGGCTGGGTGCCTTAAAGTAATTCTTTTCTTCTTCTCTCAGCAACGTTCTACTGTTGCCTCTATGATGCACAGGCAAGAGACTGTAGATTGCTTGAAGAAATTCAATGCAAGAAGAAAACTAAAGGTAAGAATGAAAATTTGTGCTTGTGTTTGGTGTGCAAAAGAAATGGTCTCTGTGCAGAGTTTTTCTAAATATTCTTCTTAAGTGACCTGTTGTTAGAAGATCAGCTTTTGGCTTGAAGATCTTAAACCTCTCATGAAAGTGAATAGAATTTAGCTTTTCTTTTTTAATTCAAAACTATGACAGTCCTCTGTATTTCGACACACTAAAAGTATTTTCTTGAAGGAAAATCCTTAAGGTTATTCTTCTGAATTAGGCTTTGTTTTTTCCTGGCTAGACATGATAACTTTGCAGATGTGAACTTGTCTAATGTGTACATTAAAAATAAGCTCATATTCTTCCCTAAAAAAAGAATCTAAGAACAATAGTTCAGTCTCTTTCATATTCATCTGTGTGTTTTGAATAATTGCTGTGCCTCTGAATACTCCTGGCTTGTGCATTACATACTGACAGTTGGTAAATATTTGAGATATCAAGATTGCTGATAGGTGTATAATTAAGATTAAATTACAAGTTATGCACTCATGACATGGCCTGTGAGAGGTAGTGCACAGATAATCCATTCTCTCGGGGTTAATTCAGTAATTGGTGTCATTTGCTTGTGTATTTTCCTTTTTGTTGGGTTGTGTTGGCATTCAGAGTTTTGCACAAGTGTGGTGCTAATTTGAGAAAATGTGTGTGTACACAGGGGGCCATTTTGACAACAATGCTGGCTACCAGAAATTTCTCAGGTATGTTCATTGAGCTCCAGATTAATGTGGTCATTATATTTTGATGTCTGTGAAGGCTGAGATCTAATGAGGATTTGTTCAGGAGCATCTAAGTATTATATATATTCTGTTGTTGCCTCTGATGAAGCAAACAAGTGTTTAATCTCTCTGGGCTGAAGAAATTCTCTTGTAGGTGACAGTCTGATTTTTCTGTAGAATTTGAGCTCCTTCTTTGCTTTTTCACTGTTACCTGTCAAAGGCAGGCAGCATTTTCATGCCTATTTTGGTGCAGGCAAATTGAAAATTACACATATAGCTCCACATGCAGAAGTGTCATCGAACATCATTTAGAACTTATGTGTTTTTATATATGTGAAAAGTCATCCCATGCTTCTGTTGCATCCTGTATTAAAAATCTGTACACATTCATTTTTTTATTGCTTTGATAAGGAGTAAGAAATGTAGTCACATGAGCTCCCATTTTCTTTCTAATGCCCACCATTGCTTAGCTGGATGTAAGAGGAGTTGTTTCTTCTTCATGTGAAACAGTTTTGTCATGATGACTCTGGAGATTCAGATCTTAAACTAAAAAAATTCTAATAGAAAATCTAAAATTGCTGTTAGCAGAGTTAGAATTGTCCAAAGTAGTAGAATTGCCAGAATATTGATGCTGTGTTGAATTTTGCATTTTCCCATTTGAAATTTCCAGTGAATAGTGAAATAGAACACCAGATATAACAATCAGTAATTTTACCTATCCTCCTACTCTGTGATGTAACTATTGGAGTGTAACATAAATTACTGTACAGACAAAAACAGAATAGTGCTTTGGGCATGTTTTGAATAATAATAAGCACTGACTCATCCAAAAAAATTACATAATCAGGAATGCAAGAACAACTTGTTCAATTTGCATAGTATTTGAAATACAATTTCTTTCTTAGTTAAGTTCCTTTTTTTAATACACACCTAGACACAGAGTACTACATTTATCTAAATTACCTTGAGTTAGTGCTTAATGAATTCCAGTGTCTGCCAATCCATTTAAAAAGTAGGAAGGCTGTAGGCTGCACTTCTTGTAAAAATGAATTACTGTTAAATATCAAACAAACAAGTCATTCCTCATCCCTTTTTGTAACTGTCACTGTCTGTATATGTAAGGATCAAATTGAACTTCCATGACCCAAAAAAGCTGAAGTAGTTTTTAGGCAGTATTTCAGCATGAAAAACAAAAACCGAGTTTTTGGCAGTTTTTTTTAATTTTTTCACCTGTCATCTCTTGTTTTACACCATAGCCACCGGTGTTTGTTCTCAATGACATTATATTTTTTTGGTTTCTTTATGCGTTGTGTTTTATTGCACAGCATGCTTATGAAGGTCATTTGTCCATAATGATGTGGTTATAAAAGTGGTTTATTTTCCTTTTTTTTCTTCCTTTTATGTGGAATGTATATTTCTTGTGAGGTAAGACCCTCAGCACGTGAAAGGAACATCTTTTTTCTCTTCTCAATCCAAAGTGCTGTTTGTCCTCAATCACTTTAATTTCTCCATGTTGTCACAAACCATTTGTTTCCAGTCTGCTTTCTGGCCTAGTAGCACTGCCTTAGGTTTTATTTATAGCTCTTGCTTGTAGTTGCAAGATATCTCTCATTGTGGGCTTAATTTAGAATATGCTGATTGCTTTGCTCCTGCAAATTCTTTAAATATTTGATTTGTATGCAATATCTGTGATTAAAGAAAGCTGAATCCAAATACTGTTAGAAGTCCATTGCAGGCCAAACCCAGCAGAGTCACGGAATATGTCCTGTAACATGCAGCAGTGCATAGTGATCCATGCTAGGCACGTTCCAAAAGACACGCCGGCAGTGCCGTACACGCAATAAATACTTGGTGTTACTGCTTGCAGTGCCCTCATTTTACTGCCTCTCATTTAATTGTTTACATGGAACATGTAGTGTTTGTCAAGCATCAAAAGAACTCAGAAGTTTCATGCACAAATTTAGCGAAAGGACCTACTGCAGTCTCTAAGAATTCATTTATGTTTTCCCATGTTTTTGTAAGAGCTAAGGCTATAAAACAGGCTTTGAAAGCTATTAACTTCTGGGTTTTTTTGTCCTTAGGTTTCAAAAATATCTCCTTCCCTTTGCTTTCCCTAAATAAATTCCTGAAGTTAATGGAGTGCCCACAATATTTGTGGTAATGTAAAGTCTAAGGCCCTCTTGCCTCAGGTCTTCAAAGCACGCATTGCCACAGGGAGTGTCCAATCTCCAAAGTATGTGGAGAACAAATTGTTTTCAGTGTTTACTTACGTGTTTCTTTAAATGAAAACATGCAGTGGTACTGCTGCACAATACAGGCAAACTTATTTTTGTTTATTTTAGCTGTAAGACGTGGCCGTGTGGGAGTTCTAATGGTAGTGTTGGCTGATGTCCACTGTTATTAAACTGCATTTGGAGGGCTGATATATTAATGAAGTTAGAAACATCAACCTGGCTTCACTTTCCAGTGTTTATTTTGTGTAAACAACACAATAGTGGTCATTAGTCATTTCTGCACAGTTGCTGAGGTGATCCTACATTTTCTGTGCTGTAAAATGAGCACTTAATGCAGATGCTGCTCTAAAATAAGGCACAATTACAAGAATTAGCTTTAAACATAAATTACATACTCAGTAACTCCACTATCCTCAGCTAGTCTGAGCAGCCTTGGGCATACAAAGTTCAACTGGTTGAGGTTTTGGGGTTTCTTTTTTTAAGAGAAGGATGCCAGTAATGATGGAAGCCCAATGTCGGGACTCTATCCCTATACATTGCTTACATAGAACAGCAGTTTCTTACAACCTGAGCTGTGGAGCACTTTCTGATGGGTAGATTGGGTCATATACAACAATAAAACCCTCATAACGTCAGGCTTGTTGTGTAATTTATTATTCTTCAAGTCTTTGGCAGTGATTCATGAAGCATTTATGCTTTAGTGAATAGTTTATATGGATTTGGTAGGTCAGCCAGCATGTATTTCTGCTGTGAATGTTTTCAGGTTCAGATCTGTGCTGTGCTTGTTTGCACGTTAGCCTTCCAAATTTAGTCAATTGGAATTATCTGATGCCTGTTTTAAGTGGTGTAATTTAAAGCCTGACACATGAATAACGTTATGGCAAATGAAATTTTGAAGAAATGTGATCAGTGTACAACACGATTCAGAAAATAGCATGTTTTCTTCATTAGGAGCTGAAGCAAAGCCTACAATTTGTTACTGTTGCCTCACAGAGAACAGCCCTCCAAAACAGCCCTTGGCTAGCTAATCATCCTTCCTTTCTTCCTTGCAACTGTGCTGCCCTTTCACACAAAGGAGGCTGATGTTGTTAGGGTGGGAAGTCCCAGAGGGGGATTATCCATGTTGGTACCATCATTGAGATACCAGTGGGCTCTGAAAACACCTGGTCCAAGTCCCTGCCACCAAAACAATACCTTTTCATAGTCTTATCAGACTCTCCCTATCATCAAATAGAAATACATTGCAGTTGAGAAAATGGATATATCCAAAAGTGCTGCTTTCACACTCGCCCTGCTTCCATTTCCTCTCTGCCCCCCAAGGAGCTCTCTCTCCTTGTAGAAGTACAGTCAACCTACGGCTTTAGGCAATGTTAAAAAGAGATGTGTGATAATCCTAAGGATTGGTGGTTTCCTAAAGATTTTGTTCCCCTTGCTCAGAGAAACAAAAGGAGGAAATAAAAGCTGAGAGTACACCTGACCCTGGGAGGCACTGGGGGTTTGCTGCGCAGCTGGGTGACCTCAGGGGAGCCACCTGACACTGAAATTATTTGTCTCATTTTACAGCAGCCAAGAGTTTGCTGAAAAAGCCAGATGGAGTTAAGGTAGGTTAAACACCTGCTTTCCATTTCAAAAATACATTCTTAGTCTCCACCTATCTGTAACTTCTGCCAGGTTTTAGAATTGATTTTTGCTGTTTCCTTCCTTCATAGAATCTGTTAGTAAGTGCTTCTCAGTAGCAATGTGGAGTGGTCAAAGTTAGTAGGCGAAGCTTAGAAATGAAATAAAACAAATACTTGAAAAGCCAGCATTAAGTAAGCAGATGATAGAAAACTACTGGAGAAAATGCATTTTCTTGCTTTTTTAATGAAGAATGATTATGTAATTAATGACTCAAAAGTTATCAATTAACTTGTAAACAATGGTTCGGTAGTGGGCTTTTTAGGCATCAGTGTTTATGCGCAGCTCTGTTGCCGCTGTGTTTCCCCTTGACTTTCTATTTGATTTCATGGAAGACCAAAAGTGTATGGGTAGGCTTAGCTCCACATGAGGTGTGTTCTGCCAGATGTACTTGCTATTTCTGGCAGAACTTGAGGGGTTTACTGTCTCAGATCAGCTCATCCTGACTAAGAGACCTTGCTAAGAAGGGAACATTTTGGCAGCTTTCGTACATGATTTAGAGCTCCTGTTCTCACGCCACCAGACCTTGCAGGAGGAGAGATGCTTCACAAATGAATGTTCTGCATAAATACTTTGGAAAAAAAACAAAACCAGGAAAAAAAACCACTCAGCAGAAAATGTATTTTGCTTTTTTCTCAGAGGGCTCTTAAAGACTAATACAATGCCTCAAGCTTTCGTTGTAAGATTCAAAAGATACTCTTCTGTGCTCTGTGTGTTTACTCAGAAGAGTGTCTTTGACCTGAATTTTAATTTTCTATTTAATCTTAATGTCTTACTTTAACAAAACATTATAAATACTTTCTTAAATACCAGATTCACAGTACATTTATGCTTGCTGTCTGACGTATGCACACTTTGCCAATCAAAAAAGCCCAAGCCTGACCTACTAAGAAATGAGTACAGTACCATTTCAGTGCTTCTCACTGCCAAGCAGTAGAGATCCCAGTCACATGGAGAAGCACACATTTGGAATGATTCTGTCATTGCTGGAAAACCCTGAACATGTTTCATTGTGGAATAGATAAATTTTATCCACTCTCTCTGACCAGTTTTCCTTTTTAAATATCATTCCTCCTACAGGTCTACGATGCTATTTGTTCTATCGCAGTCTCAATTACAAAATGGGAAACAATTGTTGCCAAAATTTTGCCTAAATTGCACCTGTTGGGATTCAGTTCTTTGGTTTTCAGTACATGTTATGTGTCTGCTGTTAGTCTGCATGGTCATGTGGAGCAAAGGGAGTAAATGTACATCTGGGGAAGTCTGGTTTTGTCTGCTGTTATTGAGATGCTGTTACTGAGAAACTATGTAGCATTTTTCCACCCTTTCCAACAGCTGTAGCTGTCTTTTTTTTATTTAAAAACAAACGAACAAAAAAAGGCAAAAGAGAAATATACTGTACTCCATGCATTGATACTGCAAATCCAACCAGTCACGTTTTCTTCTTTTCCTTTCTCTCTGACTGGTCAATTCAGAAAAGGAAGTCCAGTTCGAGTGTTCAGATGATGGTGAGGATCTTTATCGACAGAATTTTTTGTTTTCCTCCTGTGAAACGTTCACACTTAGAAATCAAGCAGTTGCATTTAGCTTTGTTAACATACTGTGAGAACTGCAAGACTTTAAAGTACAACCTTGTGGATTTTAAGCCTGCAGTTGCTACATGCCATCCACAGTGGAGTTCGGCCATTCTTTCAAGCAAGTCTTTACTTTTTTTTTAACCTGGGGACGTACAAAAACAAGAAAGTATATGCACCACCAGCCAATGCAGCTGTTCTTAGTAAATAAGAATAGTAACAAAATAGTAATTTTGTAACATTTCTCTTCATTTTTAAAACCTCCTTATTTGAAAAGCTAATAGTATTAATATCATAAAATATAACACAAAACACGTTGCACAGTGATACAGTACTGCACTAATTGAGCCGCTGCAGCTCAAGATGCCATGCCAAGCGCTCAGGAGTAAAAAAGCCAATTTCCCAGCCTTCCCACTCTCAAGTTTCCTAGCTAGCTTCTTTCACAGCTCAGGGCTGTGTCCCAAGATGTCCCAGCTGACAGTCTCAATAACTTTGCTTCCTCTTCAACCTACTCTGCAGTCTTGTGTTCATTTGACCTCTGTGACTCCCCATGGTAACTTCCTCTGTTGCTGTTTATGGTGGTTTTGAATGTGATCTTTGAGGTGTTGGTGAGATGGGCTCTGCCTGTGGCTGCTGCCACCGGCAGAGAGGAGGCAAACGGCCCTCATCCACACCTTTCCCTGGGAAGCCAACTCTCCTTGGAAAGCAAAACCTGCAGGTCAGGTGTGAGCAGCTGTGCAGTTCTCTAGGTAAATCCTCTGTTCCTTGGGTGAATGCAGAATTCCGGTGACAAGGAGCCACGGTGTCCAAAGGAAGCGCAGCAGGAAGGTGCGGTGTGGTTATTGCAGGGATCCCAAACCTGAAGTGTGCGTTAACTTTTTGTTACAGAAATAACGTGGAAGATAAAGCCCCAAGATGCGGGCTTTGTTTGTTAAAATATTTTCATATTCTATGGAAAAAAGGCCAGTAATGATTTCTACAGTTGTGCCCAGCTGTTTGGAATGTGTATGTGTCTGTCTTGCACTATTGTCACACCTCAGAGAGCGACTTTTGGCAAGTGATGCAGCAATAAAACATTATCCTTCACAACAAACGGAAGGCTGCTGGTTAAGCACAAATTAACTTTGAAGTAACTCTTTCATATGACAATATTGTAATCCTCTTGGAATGATGTTCCTTTGCTGTTAAAAATACAAGCAAAATGCATCATGTGTTCGTGGATTAATACCTCTGTTCTATGGGAGAGAAAACATGTACAGCTTATTGCTGTTTTCTATCCAAGTGTCAAAGGATTTTAGTTCTGTTTACATGGAAGAAATAACTGTATTTCAAATCACATTCTCTCTCTCTCTTCCTAATGAAGGCTGCATTCTCAATATCTCACTGAAAGAGTTTTGAAAAGATTTCCTGCAGTTTTCAGCAGTAGCTGTAATGAATATTGTTTATTTTCATAGGGCTTCCACCAAGGGAGTATGGACCCAAGCCTGCTCTCCTTACTCAGGCAAAACTGGAATTGAACTTTGACTAACCTGTTTTCCTTATGTGTTCAACAAAGAGCACTCATTTGGGATACCACTTGAGTTTTTGTGTTAAGCTGCTACTGAACAGGACTGTGTGAAATCTGGTGAAATCTTCATTTCTTTCCTTACATTTTTTCTTTATGTCTATTTGCTTTTTGCTAGGGTATCTTTAATTGTAGTTTCTCAGTGACTACACTAAAATATGTCATTATGCAACTTGATGTGCAATTTTTGTCTTGCTTGGAAGGTTTAGTCTGCTGTCAAGCAGCCTTGTTCCTCCTCTTCTACAGATCTCCAGTAGAACTTTCATTTACTGAAGTGGATGGAGTTTTCTTTAAAGTTTTTTCCTGAGTAAGGACTTCAGTGTTCTGCCCATCTCAGAATTCCATAAACATCAAAGCAAGTAAAATACTTGCCAATACTTAGATCTCCCTGTGGAAGACTTTATGCACAAAGGTGTTAGTTCTCTTTCAGCCCTGACTTCAGACAATCCTACAGCTTTCAGCTGTAACTGTGCATAGAGAAATGAAATTTATTTGACAATAACTAAGCTAAGTCAGGGCGTAATCACTTGCAACTCAATAATGATTCACATGTTCTCTTACTGACAACTTCTCTAGAAAGACTGTTGTTTAAAAAATAACTGCTCCCCATCCTCCTGCTGTAGAGCATCGTAAACTTTAAAATCGAAGAAAATTATTCTATATGGGAAAATGGTTTCTGTCACAGGTATTACTAAATAACATTTAGTGTCAACTGATTAACAAATGTCTCCCGATTAACAAATGAAACTACTTTCTATTCTTCAAAGCCAGTTAAGTGCTGGTTAAAATTAGAAAATTTTCGGTCTGTAATTCATTACTGCAAATCCTGTGGACATTTCCATAATTTAAATGTATCCTAAGTAAGATTCACTTCAGCTGCAGGCTCAGTTCTTAAAATCCACATGTCAGCTGCTGCACCTGGCCCAAAGTAAAATAATCATCAAAAAGTGCTGAGGACATGGAGCCTGTGAGTTTCATTTCCTTCCATTCCATGAAGTTAATTATTTTTTTAGAGAAATCCATTAACAAAACAGCTTCAGGCATTTCTGGTATTGTTTTGCACATTTATTACCAAGAACTATGACTAGAAGGGTCAGTAGAACTTGTTTTTTTGGATCAAAGTGTTCTCAGATGATCTGTGTCTGTACACCTAGTTCTGCATGATGCTTTGGACCACCCTTGTTAAAATTAGACGTGATCAAAATGTACATAGTATTTTTTCCTCATTATTGTTAGGGGAGAAAAATCCATCTTTCAAACCAGTTTTACGATACTTGAATCTTACTTCTTAGTGCATGTAAAAAGCGGCTCACTACCTTATTTTTAGTATTTCTGTTCTTCTCAAAGCCCATGGTATTAATGAAAATTAAATCTTAAAAAATAGATTTAAAGAATCAGATACTTTGAAACTTCTGCTGAGCAATTTAATTTGAATTAATATTTTGTACAGATAAAAGCCAGAAGGTGTAGCACTTTGCTAAGCTGAAGAAGTATGAGGACCTATATGTAAAGTTAAGCAGAGGGTTGCTGTTGGCTGGAGTAAGGCAGGTATCATAGTGGGAAACCTCGTGCTTCTGAGTCACAGTACCAAAACTGAGAAGCTGCCAGTGATTTTCTGCTAAAAATAGCACCAAAAAAAGCTAAAGGGGCACCAGTGTTTTCTAGCATCAGTCATATTTATTCCAAAGTGGAATCAGAATCCAGTAGAACAAATTGCAGATTCTTGGAGCGCTATGAATAATCAAATATTATTTATGGTAGGGATAATTAATTAGAAATAAAGAACTGTTGGGTGCAATGACTTATCACCATTGCATGTCACGAAATGGCAGTGGCTATTCAGGACTTTGTTGCAACCCATATTAGTTCTTTATTCCTCTTAGATGTGCTTAGCTGCTACTTAAGGGCTCTCTGTTAAGTGTCTCAGCTCAACTCATCTGTCCCTTATCTAGGCCTTGGTGCAAGGCTCTGGCAGCCTGTGGGGAGGAGCTGCCAGCCAGCTCCCGGAGCTAGTGTTAGTGTTCCTGCAAGTTCCTAAGTTCATCTTTCTGTATTCTTTATTTCCATATCTATATCTATCTATAGATACCAATACCTGTCTATAGATGTTGTGTACAGAGATATAGATACGGTGCCTACCACGAGTTCTAAGGTCTGTCTGTTTCTGTTTTCTGCATACCTACAGATAAACAACAAAACCAACGTGGTAACCAGCCCCAAGGAAAATATTCCTACCCCGGCGCTGGTATACCTGGAATTTTCCTTCTCATGCTATCTGGAAGTTTTTGACTGTCTTCTGTTTGTTCTTCCTTTTTTTCTTTTTTTCTTTTTTGCTTTTTCATGCATTTACTCTGTTTGCTTTCTAAAAACAGGTTTTGGAAAACCTTTTTGTTTGAATTATGCTGTCTTTTTTTTTGTGAGGAAATCCATTAGAGCGTGTTTATTGACAGAAAATGTTAAATGGAAGCTGGATGCGGTAGAGTCATAGCATTTGTAACTGTAGCTGAATTTTTTGCATGCTGTGCCAGAAAGTGAGTAGAATGCGCTTGGTGTTGCTCTTAGCTCTTTGCCTGATGACTGTTTCCACCTTCTAATGCTAACCTTTTGCACCAACAAAATTTTTTAAAACTGGCTCTATTATTTTCTCAGCTTTGTCTTAGTTCAAGTATTGATATCCAGGAGAGCTAACTGATTATTACTAGGCTGCCATGAAACGGACCTTATTCAGATTTTCATTCCGTATTTCCCGAAACTCAGCAGGACTTTGCAAGTCTTCTCTGGGATCAAGAGGCATCTAGAGCTAAACATTTTTCTTGTTTCTCTGCCATTTAAATCAGCAGGAGACATTACTCACTAATAAGCTCTGCTAAGGACATATTGCAAATCAAAGCGATGTTCCTGGATGTTCACTGCAGTCTCGCTTTTATTAATAGCCCTATTTCTAAGGCACCTGTGTATCACAGGGCTCACCAATGTACAGGCCAGCGCCTAAGTACGTCATGTTGTGACCTGTTGTTTCCCATGTGCATATGAAACTTTGAAAATTAGGTAGTTCTCACACATTTGGAAGCATTTTTCCTCTGGAATTTTTTTGAGCAGCTGGCACTGAGGCATACAGTAAGTTTTTCCTAAAGCCAAGCCAGCAGGTTGCATGCAGGAGTTTGTGGCAGTCTGTTCCCAGACAGAGCCGTACTCCATGGCCCATTCCACAAGCATGCTGGCCAACTGCCATTTCAAAGATTATTGAACCTTTTTTTAAGGTTAAAGGATCTCTCTCACTTGCTTTCATGCAGCTCTGCCAAGGCAGGAGTTGAAGGCAGTCTATGCATTCCAAACCACAGTAGTGTCAAGGGGTGGTCATCCTTAATCCTTCAATTCTGCAGTATTTTGATTTGATCAATTGATGCTAATACAAGCAAACCTGGTTAAAGAGAAGAGGTTATTAAAGCTTAAAGATTTGTGACTGCCCTGCCTGTCAAGGTTCAGACAGGAGAGCACACGGAGCGTTTGGCCTGCCCTCGTCCAGAAGAGCCTCGGCAGGTCCCCAGAGCTTCAAAGCCCTGCACACCCTGGTCCTGAATAAGGTCTCTGCATGCTGCTGCATTAGGTGAGATGGCCTTTTTTGCTGGCTTGCTGTTGAGGAAATCTGTGTTAAGAGACATCCAGTTTCACCCCCTGGCGACAGTTAACATTTGTTTTAACTCTTGTCAGTGATCAGCATTTGTGAGCTGGCTCTTCTTGCACTCCCTCACACCAGTGAAATTGTATTTACCAATGGGAACTCTTTTTCTCTTTATTTTGTTCTCGCTCAGGAGCCCCAAACTACAGTAATCCACAACCCTGATGGAAATAAGGTATTCAGAAAGAGTCAACTCCATCTTGCTTTTCCACACCACACATTCCATCCACTATTCCACAGCACAATAGGGGCCGTTCCAAGAATTTGTGAAGGAAAATCTCATTCCTGCATTTGTTATACCCGGTGTCTCTCGAGCCTGTTTTCATCCGTGTCCATCTGCTGCGTGCGTCCTGTTGTTTCTGAGCTCCTGAAGCTCTTGGGGGAGTCGGTAGCAATGGGCAGAGCTCAGTGCCCTGTGCAGCCCGGCTCGGGGAGCAGGGGGTCTCTCATTTCAGCCAAAAATGCTGCAGTCGAAGGGAAACCAAAGAGTGCTGTTCTTAGAGTGTGGTGAGATGATCCCAGCAAGTTTTATGTGCAGTCATCACCTCAGACAGAGATGTCATTTCAGTTTATCCCATCTGCTGTTTCTCAGCATGCTTATACACTGTGTTGTGACATGTCTTTCGCACAGGACTTTGGTTTTCTGCCATAACATCACTGGACAGTTTCCAAAAAAATTTCACATTTCAAGTGACAAAGCGGTCTCTTGATTTTTACGTGTTTTCTTCATGCTCTTTTCTTTTTCTCATGTATTGTGATGTTTGCGTCTCGCAGCTGATCCCTAAAACGTGTTTTGTTTTGTTTTTTTCATGCATGGACTTGAAAAGGGCCAGGAAATACCATCATTTACATATAACACATGTTCCTAGGTTTCCTGAAAAGAATTTACACTTCAACAAGAATTTTGCTGTTTGCAGTGCTGATTTAATTCACATCCCATTTATCTAGTATTAACACCTTGTGATTATTTCATAAGAGAAGGAGTGGATCTGAGTGACGAAATAACGCACGCAGACATTCCTCAAGCATGGAAGTGCCGATGGTGTGTGTTGTGCTTGTGTGTCCCCATCATTTATGTCCCCTGCATTTCTCCGGCACAGAAATTGTGTTTTTGTGTTACTGCTCTTTCAGCTCCCCAAGCTTAAACCCATAGGCCACAAGCAGCCTGTGTTTGAACAGCAGGCTGATCTTTATCGCTGAAGTCCACTAAAGCCCAGAAAACCCAGATAAAATATTGGCCTGACTACATCTACGTGATTTTATTACATAATCTCAGCAGCTAAGATACTCAATGTCCCAAAAGGTCACAGCAAACAAACAAACCACTTAATGGGGAGAGTTCCTCCTAAATTTATCTGAAAGACTGATCCTTGTAGTGTGGCAACTGGAGTGGATGCTTCAGTGTTAGAGGCTACATCTGCCCTGTGAGCTTTGCATGGTGTTTACAGCTTGTATTTGGGGGAGGTTTTTGTTCACTTGTAAGTACTTTATCTAATATTTGAAGTGCTAGAGCATGATACGTCTGTGTGGAGTGGAACATCTAACACAGCCAGGGCAGGGACAGCATGGTGGCTCATTCAGTTTTGTTTGTGTGTGAATTAATTCCTCTAGTTTGACTCACCAATGCACATTTGGGTTTTGAAGGTCTGAGTAATGCATTAGCCTTCCTGAACATTCCTTTGGCTCAGCCTCGTGAGGACACAGTAAATGAAGGGCACTGGCAAATTTACCTTTTGTTATTTCATTGTAAAGTCCTTTGAAGAATTAAATGCAATACTGACCCTGTATTCTCTCTCAGAAAAAAGCAGGTCAGTTAATCTTTTGTGTTATTGAGCTGCAAATTAAAAAAAAAAATTTACTTCTCAAGAAAATACAGAGATGAAAGAACCATCTAGCTTAAAACTTTCCAACTCTCTGCAGCTGTTAGATTTGACAGTGCCCTATTGAATTTGCCCGTTATATTTCATGTTTCTAGTAATTAAGGAAAGACTGAGATACAATATCCTTGCCTTTTTAAGTGTGATGGCTTAGGAGTAAACTGTCTGATAGATGAGTCATTCCTCTGTGTTGGCTGGTTGGTTGAAGAATACTGCTACAAAGATGCCTTGGTTTGTCAAAGTTCTTACCATACGTTCATCATTTCTCCACTTCCTTAAAAAAAAAATCACAGAAACCAGTATAAAAATGAGATAATCTGAGCAAATATGCTTTAGATCACTGTGAGACTTCATTTGAATATATATTTCGTAAGTCACGTGAGCAGGAAATCGGTTGTAAATTGTAGCTTGCAGAAGCCTGCATATCTAGAAAGTGGAATTGGAATGGAATGACTTATTTTGCACAGTTGGTTTAATCACTAAGCTTAAAATGGCAAGCTCTCCTACTTGGCTGAGGTAATTCATACATTTCAGATGGACTTTGTACAGTTGGATGTTAAAGAAAAAACTTTCCTGTGTACATTCCTGTGAAGTAAAAGCATCAGACTGCAGGAATTGTGCTTCTGTTCCCTCCTGTGGAGAATGGCAATGTTTGACATCCATGTCTGGTGGAAATGTCTCAATCAGTGTGTGACCATTTGTTTGTGAATGACATCCCACCCTGCTTCAAGGCTTTTGCATGATTCCTGTAACTAATCCTGTCATTTTCCAAGGCACGCAAATAAGGCTTGGCTTGTTTTATGCATTCGACTCATATTTACTTCTCAACAGGAATCAACAGAGAGCTCCAACACGACCATTGAAGATGAGGATGTGAAAGGTATGATTTTACACTTGAAATGTTTGGAGAAGCAGTAACATGAGTTTCGTGGTTGTATTTCAGTAGGCCATTAAACACAAAAACCCCTAATGAATCTCACGAGAGAGTAGTGTTTGTCCTTTTTTAGAAGAAATTCCTTTTGATGCATTTCAGACTTAACTTGAACTTTTCAGTTCCCAAAACACAATTTCCCATGATGTTTTGGGATTAAGAGAATAAAGTTACTGCTTTTTAACTAAGATATTAGTTCCAGTAATAGTAGAAGTAGATTACAAATGTCTAATTCGGTGCTTTGTAGCTTTTACTTAGATTATGTTTAACATGCATTTGTGTTACTTGTGTTTTGGGTTTTGTTTTGGTTTTTGGATTGGTTTTTTTTTTCATTTCACCATTTTAATTTTTATTCTGTTCAGATGCCAGTGTATTTTTTTGGTTTCTTTTTGTTCTGTCCGTACTCCTGTTTTAATCTTCTTTTATTCCTTAAAAAACTGACATCAAAACTTTTTTTATAAACTTTACTTTGTAGCTTCACTGATAATATTTTTGTTCCCCTTTTTCTCCCTTTAAACATTGTTGTGATGTTACACATACCTACTTTTAATAGCATTATGTTTTAAAGTGTTGACAGTTTGAAAAAGGGAATATTGAGTTTGTGTATCTCTGATTCACAAAAAAAGATTGGCTTTTGACCTCAAAGAACAGTGGTTTATGTACAGGTGAAACTTGGGCCAGCAGTGATAGTAAGGCAAAAACAGGGAGAAGGGGTGCAACAAAGTGGTGATGGTGGTTTGAGTTAATGTGAAAGGAGAGAACTATTATAGGGATCTGCAGCTGATGCGTTGGAAAATACAGTGTAATTTACCTTTAATCATAACGCTTTCTATTTCTTCCTTCAAACTATTTGGTGCAGTTTAACAGCTAAGCTTATGAAATGAATAATTTAATTACAGGGCCTCTGTGTGATGATGTAACATAATGTTATTACAGTAGGATTTTTAGAAAATTCTGTCTGAAGCTTCACAAGCAGCACTGTACTTCAGGGGCATACAATTATATTAAAAAAACACAATGAAAATAATTGGCCAAATTATTGTATATGATTCTGCAGCATCATAGTTAAGGGCGAGTTGGACAGCCACAATATACAGTGTTCCCAAACGAGAAAAGGGGGTCTTGCAGTAAGCACAAGTCTGAAGAGCAAGATCCTGCTTGTGTCTTTCCCTGCACAGCGTACCGGGATTTCATTTTCTATGTATTTAAAAGACAAATATAATCTCCCTCTTATTAATTGTTCATGAGCTTGCTTGTTTTTCACTTTTTAGTATTCCTCTTGCACTTCTCATCTTTCCTCTGGAGGCTGTTGTTCCTGCTGTTTTATTATAAGTTAAAGCCAACAGTGCCCCCAGGGTCTAATTTGTGGAATGATTCATGGAATGGGCAGTCCAGCAGCCCTGACACCTATTATTAGCTCAAGCTTCCTGCACTAGCAAGGCACTTAGGAAGGATTATTTTCCCCCCACAAGCTTGACTCCTGGATGTGTATTTAGTAGGAGAGCAGCGAAAAGGCTGTTCTCTTGTCAGCAACAGCCACTGGAGATAACACGCAGATAGGGACAAATGGATTTCAGAGGAAGGAGAGAGAATTCTCTCCTTATGCATATGCTCAAGATGTTTGTCACCACGTTTGAGAACCAGAAGAAATGTATTGCACCTTAGATGATAAAGAACATTTAAATCCTTTTGGCTTTTCTTTGCAGCATGGAGTACAACATGGGAAGAGGCTCTGTCCTTCCCAGGAAGGAGCAGGGGGCTGTGGCTGTAACTGAACAGTAGTATTAGTGTGTGTTTTATGGCATTGCAGTGTGATCCACTCCTCCCAGGATAAGACTTTGCAGAGGTGTGCGGGCTGTGCATGTTATTCCTGCTTCCAGAATCCCAACACCGTGCCTGCACTGCACAGACAGGGCCAGGCCCCCTTTGTGCAGCCTGCACAGGCTGAAAAAATGCAGCTCTGCATCAAGGGCTTTGTTCTTTGGTGTTGATTCACCTCTTTGCAGAGGTGTGGCTCCCACGGGTCTGTTACGGGGTACAGCATCCCCAGCACGCTCGTGTCTTATGCACTGGGAGAGCGGGTGCACGAGCGTGCCTGTGCCAAGTGTTATGAATGTTAGGATTCATTAAGACAGGGAACAATTAAAAATGTCACCTGTCATTTGTATATATGTCATAGTGTATCCTCAGGATCAAATTCTCCTCCTGTCTCTCAGAGATGAATAGAGCATTCTCCTGTAGTGTCAGGATCTCACCCTGTTCTCACTTTTGAAGGCAAGTATTTAACCTGAAGACAGTAAAATCAGGCTTACTTTTCATTTTTTATTTACTGAAAATCTTAGTGTCTGTAAGTTCGCCTTGTTTATGTATACACTTAGCTCTTTTAGGACTAGAACATATTTCTTTTACTAGAAAGAGTGCTTGCCAAACAACAGGGAGCTCTAATAAGTCAAGCAATAAGCTGATTATATTGTTTGAGTCTGAAATGACTTGAAGCTGTAGTTCAGGTTCCTTGCTAAGACAAATTTCTGACATGAACCATCAGTCATGGGCTTATCTACATGATAGTGATCCCTCCTAAGTATGACAGGAGCAGACAGGAAGAACATGCTGAGAACTGGACTGTAGGCAGTGCCTTCTTCTGGGATTGCTTGTGGGATTTCTTCTGCCTGTAGTAATGGGACAGGAACTGTTGGGCAGCGTCTCTGTGATATGGGTTTGATTTTTCAAGTAATGCTATGGAATTGCACCGTTACTTTTGTCCACAGATTTTCAGAAAGGTGAGTTGTTAAGTTTAGCACAGACAGGGGATCTGGATTTCTCACAGTGTCTTTTCACCCTCGGAGACAAATTAACAAAAGCATTTGTAAGAATGATGCTTGGCAGTGGGGAAAATTGCTGAGTCATAAGGCACTTACAGACTTCACAAAATGTGACTTACCTATGCTACTTTATACATCTGCAAGGTACATTGCTTCAAAATATTTAATGTATTTGTAATTCATTTTATACCTGTTGGCCTAATTTTATTTAACAGTAGAAAGAAAGCAGTTTAAACTATTTCTTTTGGAATATATATTCCTTCAAAATCTTTCAAATTTCTATGAACGCTTTTTCCAGAGCTCTTTCAGAGCCCTTTGTATCTGAGTGCCAGATACAGGGGTAAATCTGCGCTGGCATCTGAACAGAGTCATTCACACCTATGACCTTTACAACTGTTCTTTGGCACCCACACTGCCCCTGAGAGTAAATCATTAACATTGTTTTTGTGCTCAAAGATTTTCTACATTCTTGCTGCTTCTAATTAAATTATCATTATTTTTCTTTTGGCCTTCTTTTTTTCTTCCTTCACATGTACTTGACCCTCACACAGCTTTCACAAAGGAGGAGGACATGGAGAGGTTGAGTTCCACCCACCACTCCTCCTCTTCCATTGCTTCTTCATCTCACTGGTCACCGCCCTTGCCGTGCACCAGAGGCCGCTCCTGCTGCCAGTGCCTGCTGAGGAGTCTGATCACACTCTACCTCTTCATCTTTGTTTGTTCATATGTTGTGTTTCTTTCCATCAATTCAGCGGGCAAGTCCATGAGAAATGCAAACTCAGAGAGTCAATCGCTTGAGTCTGAGCTCTCCCACTCCACTCCTTCCTCTGTACTATGTAAGTTGAGAGACTCATCTGTCAGAGTCCTTTGTCTCTCCTCTTCCCTCCCTACCATCTGACAGAAGTTCAAAATAGGTCAGTGCTGGTGAGAAGAATAGGCATTTGCACAGGTAGAAGTGAGATCCAGGCAGGCCCATGGGAACATGAGCTGTGTGTTATTGGCCTGCACCTTACTTTAAACATGAGTGGAACCTTTGGTGGGGTCAGCTAATGCAGGTGAGAGGATGGGCTGTCTCCGGTCACAGCTGCTGTGGGTAATGCCAAAAGCGTAGCTTCTGTCTGAGGGAGGAGTGAGATAGGCTCTATCAATAGATGGGTGAGTGTGCATCAAAGTAGAACTACAAATACTGCCAGCACAAACTGCCCAGAGCCTGGGAAAAGAGAGGAACTCATAGGAGAGATCTGGGCTGTGTAACGTGCAGAGTTGACACATCAGTAACACGTGCCATTAAGGCTTTATTCCATCCACAGTGCATATTCACACAATATCCTTTACGTGCTCAACATTTTCAGTTCTGAATGCTGGTGACCTCACATGTCCTGTTTCTCTGAAATAGTTGAGTGATCAGGCAGGAGCACAGTTCAAATAAAAATATACACAGCAGCAAACTTGTTAATGTCTCGCTCATCAAGACTTCAGGCACCATTTCTGGAGACAGCAGCCATATTCCATGATTAAAGTAACCTGTTGGGAAACCATAGTGCAGTGTCTTGTAAGAGCAGTGACCATGATGCAGCTTTGATCTGAGACTGTAGGAGATTTGTCAGTAAAAAATTTGCCAACATCTGCTATGCTGCATAAATATTAATGTAATTTTTTAGTACAATCACATAAGGAGAGAGCATCTTTAGACATAATTGATTCCATATAAATGAAAATGTGCTATGTATGGCATGTGACACGTTGCTTAACATTAATTGAAAGAGACATTAATGTCAGTACAGTGAAAAGCTCTGGGATAATTTTTCAGATATTTGCCTACATAGCTAAAGAATTTTAATTTTGGGGGGGCAGTAGCAGGCTTACCAGTTTTCAGGTAGATGAAAGATACCAAATAACCCTAATAAAATTCTGCAGATCATCCATCCAATTCATAATTCAATGAATCAGAGCGAGTCTTTGGAATCTGCAGGGTTTAGGAAAAAGATGTACATGTGGGATGACAACTCAGATGTTTTAGTCCCTATCAAAGTTTAAGTGTGGGCTAAGAGATAAGCACCGGTGTTCTGTACACTGAATCTCTAAAAACTTCTTAAATGAGAAGTCCCCTGGAGCATGTTCTTGTCATCTGACGGTCTGGGTGGGTTTTGTGCAGATCTGAGACCCAGTCAGTCATTTATTCATACAGCGTGTTCCTTTATTTTTCTTTTCAGAAGTTACCTAATTGGAATATTTGTGGCAGAAATTGTAAGAAAAATTACCAGCAGAGAGTATTCAAATATTGGTGTAATGAGAATCATTTGGAAGAACACTGTGTGATGTTTAACAGTCTATACTGTAAAGCTGAATGAAATTGGGTACATCCACACAGCCAGAACTTGTTATACAATACAGGATAGAATTTCTAGTATCTTCCTCTTTCTTTTCAGACATTGGTTATTTTAGAGCATAGAAATACCTTGACTGGCTGTGTGCTTTCCATCTAATTGGTATTTGTTGGGACGATATTCAGATGGGAAGTGAAGCCTGTTCCCCCTGCTGTGCCGTTCCATTTTAGCAGACTGCTGTCACGTCGACACCAACTGTCCTGTTTTAAAACAACAGCGCAACTTGGGGGAGGATTTTTCCCTCTGAATTTAACGTTCCTCCACCGTGTAGATATCTGTGTTTGAGCTGTTTGTCTAGACTCCCTTTAGCCAATGAAAATAGGTCAGATGAGTCACACTTGTCTTAAAAATCTATTTTAGAATATGATGAATTGTGCCCTGAAAGTGCTGATTTCTCTCCCTGGACTGTAAGGGAGGGGAGTTGAGAAAACAAACTCACTTGTCTGTACTTATACTAGTCCAAAATGCTGTGAGATTAATCCAATCTGAGGTGTACTGAGATACGTAGTTAAGAGTACCCAGCTGAAAAGTTTTAAGGGTTTTTGCCCTGAGAAACAACATGTGAGCAAGTCAGAAGCAAAATCACTTTAATCATCTCCAAGTGCATGTGCAAATCTGGAACAAGGTTGCCTTGTTCTTCTCGAAAGGTGCTTCTCTGCTTAGCCATTGCAGTACAGTGATGGCATAGGCACCTGAAGTGTTGATGGCAGGAGAAAGATGTTCCAAGATCTGCATGAAGCATAAAGTGGTTTGAATTATTGTTTTCACTGGTGTCAGTTTTGAAAAAAATGATAGGGGTTAATATGGTGGTCAGTGAGTTACAAGGGCTGTTTGCTTGTGGGTTAAAAAATGTGAAGTTCCAGGTACGGATATTTATGAAGGCTTCACTTTCACATATCTACAGCTCACTTTTATGCTGCACATTCTCTCTGCAATCAAAATACCAAAATGTCTGTCTTTTCTGTGTGATTCTTGTAGATTAAGTTTATAAATATTTTTTGGGGCTACAGGAAAGGAGGAAAAGCCAATAGAGTTCCTTGCTGGAAAAACAGTTTTTACTGCTGTTTTGTACTTTTGTTTTCCTGTGATATTTGATTTCACTGCCTGGGGAACTGCTCCTTGTAGGTTGAAAGTATTGATAGTATTAGATGCTTTTTGCTTTAATGGTGTTTCTCCTTATTTTATGTTGTTTGGATCTTAGTGCTTATGATGGCCTTTAATTTTGAAAGATTATCCCTCAGGCTGTAGCTGAGTAAGGAAAAGAGGTAAGGAAATATAGCTAGAGATGAATGACTCATTTAAAGTTAACATATGTGCTACAGCAGTTCTGAAGAAAACATTTTAGCCAGTGATTGGAATGTTCTTGTTTGTTCTTTTTCTTGTTATTTGGTCTTTTTATAGCTCTTCTTCATAATATTTTTGTTTGAACTGACTTTGTATTAGTAGTAATTCCTACTCGCTTGCTAAAGCAGGGGGTTTATTTTTTTTAACTGGCTAAACCCCTTCACCTTATGGGGAAAAAGGTTGGAGGAACAGGTCTGTGGTCTTTTCTGTAAAGTATTTTCTACACCCATACTCTGAGCATAAAGAATGTCAAAGCCACCATCTTCTCCACCCAAGTTTAATGTGCCTGCAGTCTGTTTCCTTACTGGTTTTGAGGAAAATGGCTCAGCACCTTTGACTTGTCAACAGTGTTCTTCCTTCACACCTCAGTTGTTTTCAAGACACCAGGTGGTTTTTTGTTCAGTTGTCCCTTGTGTACAGAGTATATATTTTCATGTTGTGGAAAGCCATTGTTGTGTTCTAAAAGACTATAGGTGGGTCAGGCTTTACTTTTTGAACTGACTTTCACCACACTCTATGGAAAAAGTAGCTGAACCACCAGAATCTCATTGCAGTTGTCAGTTTTGTTTAGGAAGTTTAGTTTCTGCAGTTTTATTTAGGGAGTCCTGACTGCACATCAAATGAAAAGTATAATAGCATGAAATTGCCACTGTACATTGAACAGCATAATTGTCCTAGAATTCAATACAAGCCAAATTTACTATTGGATAAAGAAATAAATAATGAAAAAGTCAAATGCAAATGGTGATTGTAAGTGACAGTTATCTGGCAGATGGGAACTGGCCAGATGCCTCTTCGCTAATGCCTTGTGTTGTCCTTGTATAGTTTGGAGTATGTATTTAGATAGAAAAAAAAAATTTGAGCTATTGAAGAGCACGTATTGTGTGGAGTCCATCGAACTCAGAATGAAAATTTGCTAATTTTCTTACCACTCTAAAAACTGCCAAGTATTTCTGTCAGAGGCTGTCTGCAGTAGCAGGATCCTGTTCCTACCAATGCCATTTCACCTTAATTTATCTCCAGTGCCCTCCCTATTTTGTCCTTTGCACTAAGGGTAAGTGCAACGATTTGACTGGATGCGCATGGCCCCCAGGTCACAGCTGTATTTTCCTTCTGCTGCTTTCCAGTCTCTCCAATTTTCTACACGTTGTATTTTGGTTTTCCAATCTCCTTTCTCTTCCTTACTTGCCTTCAGATTTCTGGTCTCTATTTGTAGTCTGGCTTCCTGCACCCCCACAAATACCCACATGTGAAGGCATAAAAGCTAAAAACAATGAGGAGGAGGTTTGTGTAAAATCACAGTGACTCCTGACTGTTTGAATTACTCTTTGATGTCTGCTGTTATTTCAAACTGCCTTGTTCTTGTATTGAGGAAGGGCTAGCAACGAGCCAAAGAGTTTTGCACAATAGGATAAATCAGTTCTGGAGCTCCATTAGAAATGTAATTTTCTAGTAAGTGTGTAGTTGTGTGTCACTGAAAGGTGAGAGGAGCATAATGGCTTTCATAGTTTCATGTAGTGCTTATAATTTTGTAGAAGAAATGAGGACTGAGTTGAAAGGCGGATGATTTGGCAACATCTTCCTGTTCCTGACAGTCTGCATTGGGAACTGTGAAGTCTTTCCACTAGTGCTGACACTAGTGCTGGAGCTGGATGGTGATTGATTGGAGCCAATGATAAATGCTGTAATCTCCTTTGCTGGCTTTGCTGATCTTCTGGAGCTTCCCGATGGATGTGTTTCACATCCCATGGATACATCTGCAGACACAGCCCTTCCAGATGTCAGTACAATCCAGAGAAACTTTGCTGGAACCTATTATATGATGTAAGGTGGCTTCTGTCAGAAAGCTTCATGAAAACATATGTTGCACTGCAATTTCATTTTGGAGCTAAAACCAGGAAAACCAGCAACCTGGCAACACGGTTCCATTTCTCCCTTCTGAGGTTGATGTGGAATTATATCTTTTGTATCTCAGCATCAAAGGTACCGTGGTAAGACTCGGCAAAGGCATGACTGCTGTTAGTGAAAAAGGGAATATTGCCAGTTGTCTTGAGCCAAGTGACAATAAATGATGTGTCCCTGTGGTTTTGTGCCTCTGGTGTGTGGAAACTGCAGTACCGTTGTAGCCATATTAATGCTTATATCGTTATCCACTAACATGAGCTCATGATTATGTAGCAACTGATCAGAGATTTTTACCTCATTTCCCACTGTCTGATTTAATGGTCTGTAATTTCCTCATCTCTGATTGAGATGTATTATTGGGTTATTTAATCAAATCCTTTAGCTCAGCTATATGTATGTGAGATGTTGCATGCAGAGCTGGTAAATTCCTCACTGCACAAGGTCTGGATTTCTTTTTGCCAGCCTTCTATGAGACTGCAGCCATCCCACCACTTGGCTGATGGTGGCAATGCCATGCAGTGTCCACACAGTCTGGCCCATGTTATTTAAACCGATGATAATGGAGGCATTGCTATTCTCTTCATTAAAAGTCTTTGTTCTTTCTACAGTCCTTGTGAAAAATAGGGCGATTCATACTTGAAATGCTCTTAGCCATAGTGCTGGGAGTCAAGAGCTGCTCACAAAAAAGCCTTGCCAGACCTTTATAGGCGTTTTATTTCGCCATCACGTTTTTCCTTGCTGGTTTCTTTTTGGTCCTTTTCACCTGAATGCTTTAGGCATGCACTTAGGAAAAGGTTAACACCACAGTGCCAGTTTTGAGCAGAGCATTGGAAAGTTACTTTCTCTGTGTGCTCCACAGCATTTTCTTTTCTCTCGGTAGTTTCAGTTTTAACATTCCAGGCATGTTTGCATTAATGGTCAAATCCTTGTGTGGGAGTGTGCTGGGGAATTGCAACTTTTGCCTGCGCAAGAGAGCTGCTGCAGCCAGACTGACTGTATAACAATAATCAGCTTCCTTGAGTTTGAAGTCTTAGAGTTGGGGCTTGGTTTGTCTTTGATTTTTAAACAGCAGATCTTCCAGTGAAGGAAAGATAATTAGAAGTGTGATAGGGAAGTGGATTGATCTTGACATGTGTTTAATTTCCTTGTGTATATAGGAGCGCGCTACAGGCCAATCAGTATAAAGCAATAATGTAACATCGTGTCCTTTGGTCCTAGAAAGGAAGAGAGATGGCTGTTGTGCCAGCTGGGGAGTGACAGAATACCTGTCAGCTGTCACCTTCCACTTTGCCTTCCTCTGTAAGATTGGGTTTGTGTCTCTCCCCAGCTCGTAAGCAGGAGATCATCAAGGTGACCGAACAGCTGATTGAAGCCATCAACAACGGGGACTTCGAAGCTTACACGTAAGCTCCTCCTTTTGGGAGGGAGTGAGGAGAGCTGGGGTATTTGACACTGTCTGTGTAAATATGCGTGTATAGATGTGAGTGCCTGTGCATGGAGCTACATAGCGTTGAAATGCCTTTCCAGATGCCCCCACAAAACACAAGATGTTTGCAGGGCTGCTTTGCCCTGGCTTCACTCATTGCCAGTATCAGAAGAGCTGCTAGTGTAACTCCAGTGTAGTTAGAAGGAAGTATTTAAATCTTGCTTACATAATGATGTGGGGCATAACAAATATCCCTTGCGTTGCACTGCTGCGGTTTATGTCATCACAGGTTAAAATTCCTACTTGTAATAACACTTGTGGGATTTTTATTTTTTGGTAAGACCATGATTTATATGAAACGCAGTGCCAAATTTACTAATTGAGCTGAAACCAGGACTCCATGCCTTCTCCTCACTTTAAGTTCTATTCTTTTCCAGTGTGATGGCATGAGTAGGGGAAATTTTCAGTAGGAATGAAAGAAAGAGTTAAAAATGATATCTCCAAAGTTGTGATCCCTAACCACACGCGCTCACTGCAGAATTTCGTCTTTTCCATAGAAAAATCTGTGATCCGGGCCTTACGTCTTTTGAACCTGAAGCTTTGGGTAATCTGGTAGAAGGGATGGACTTCCACCGGTTTTACTTTGAAAATGGTAAATATTCCCTTTTCATCTCCATCTTCATCTTTTCCTTGTGGCTGCGTGTCTCTCATCTAAGGAGCTTTTTGGTTTGGGAGTTAATTGACTTGGGGAAGGGAGGATTATTTTTTTTCAGAGTTCTGCTGTAGGTGTTTTTCAGTCTGCTTCTGCTCTGCTCATTCACACATCACAGGGCACCTCAGAGGGCAGAGGGGAGTTTCAGGTATTTAGAAATAAATCTAAAGTCAAAGAATGAGCTAAGAGCTGATTTTAGCTGAAAATACTAGGTACAAATGTTATTAGACGTAACAATGAAACTGAAATGTTGGGAAACTCCAGATAGTGCCCTCCACTTTACCTAATCCATATGTGTACATGGATTAAATATATTTGCTTATTCAATAGTGTATAATAAGTGATTGTGCTCATTCTCCAAAGTATTTTAGCTGTCAGCTGTGATTATCATTAAACCCCAATCATGAGTTTGTATCTGCTAAGCCTGAGATTTTTGTGCGTAAAGCGGGTTGGCACGAGTTTTTTCTTTTGGCTTACCCAGAGCAAATGTGATCTCTCCTGCATGTACCCCACTGTGTGTGTGTGTGTGTGTCGTAGCTCTGTCCAAAAGCAACAAGCCGATCCACACGATCATCCTGAACCCGCACGTGCACCTGGTGGGCGAGGACGCGGCGTGCATCGCGTACATCCGCCTGACGCAGTACATGGACGGCAGCGGCATGCCAAAGACCATGCAGTCCGAGGAGACGCGCGTGTGGCACCGGCGCGACGGCAAGTGGCAGAACGTGCACTTCCACCGCTCGGGCTCGCCCACCGTACCCATCAAGTAAGGAACAGCCCCACCACCAGCTCGCACCTCCTAGGCACACCACATTGTCCAATAGCTGCTTTGGGCCTTAAAAACTGCGAGCCGTCCTCTGGTAGTGTCATTTCTTGTGGTTGTTTCTTATGTATTTTACCCACTGGTGTACAGAGTATTGGTGCGAAGATTTTTCAAATACTGCGCTTTTTTGGTTGTTGTTTTCTACTGTGATGCCCACCAATTCAACTCCGTCCCTGAACTGACAACTTGAAGAGCAGGAAAGTGTTTTAATGTAGGGAAAGCTTGATAGAAGTCACACAAAACAGGATTAGAAAACCTGGATAGAACTGCTGGAAAACCTGGAAAAATAAAAAGCAGTAGGACAGATGGAGCTGTGAGAGCTGACCAGAAAGTTTCAAGTAAAAAGTGCCACTGTTGGCAAAAACTGAAGCTTGACTAATATTTAGTGTGATTTCTACCCACCTGTACTTTCTCAGACCTAGGTGCAGTCACTGCAAGTTGGATTTGAGCCAGTTTACACATTTACCTGGTAAACAGAGCCATCCCAGTACCTCTCACATTCTTATCTCTTTCCCCACACTCTTTGTGTGTAACTGCCGACTATTCCCGTTGGACAGTTCTGACATCCCCGTGGCACAGCCTCGCATCTCTACCATCAGCATTTCTCTCTGCTGTTCATCCAGGCCCTGCCACTCCTTCAGAGTCAGGCAGTGAGCAGGCTCCTTGAGCCACGTTGTCACCAGGGCTAGTGACAGCTCGCTCAGGCTTGCAATAACAAGATAAAAAGTCACGGCTTCCTCAGGAGGTTCTGTGCAGGCCTTTGGCTTCTCTTCAGCAGCTCTGCTAATGAGCCCAAACCTCGCTGACTTATGGTTTCTCACACAGGCAGCACTGGTCCAGGCCTGGCTTTGGTCAGTTGTGAGCCCTCTTTACAGGATACAATAGTATTTGTGTCAGGTGTCTTAATATGGAGAATGGCTGAATTTCCTGACATGGATGGTCCTTTGAACTTGATCATGTCTCGTGTTTTACTTCTTGCAACACTTTTCTCCTATATGAAATAATACTTGATGAAGTAAGAAATAAGGAAGAGTGAAGTATTAAACTTCCATGGTGATGATTTTGAATTTTTTTAATTTATAAAAAAAGAAATTTTATTACTTAGTGATAACTGTTTTATTTCTAAATGTGAAACCAATGGGAACAGGAGCTATGCTGTCCTTTCTCACATTCCAGCTGCACTGCCAGCATTTCTACAGATAATATTAAAAGAGCAGTTACACTTCCTTGAAATGCAGTGTTAGGTAAATCTTTGAGGTTTTCATAAAGGAATGTTTGTTGAAGGATCTGAGCTGGGTGTGAGTAGAGCCAGAAGGCCCACGTGAAGCATGTTCACTTGGCCCACTGTACACTCAACAGTCAGTGTTTACAGCACAATGACATCAGTTGGACTAGAGAATCATTTTATCTTTTCCTCTGGTTTGTTTTTTTTCACCTGTCTTTTTGGGAAGGTACTGCAGGAGGTTCTTTGCAGCTGCTTGTGCTCTCTAATAATGATAAGAATTTCTAGGACTGCCAAGGGTGGAAGGAGGAGAAGAATTACCACGGAATAATTTTTTGGAGGTTGCAGGGCAGTTTCTATATTGGTGAATGTTTTGAGCCTGTGGGGTCAGAGGAGGTTTCAGGATTGTCAGATGGTGTCACAGAGGAGCCTTAGAGCCAGACTGAGGCTTAAGGAGAGATTCCCTGAGCTAGCAACATAGCCCTGTGTGTGTAGCACTGGCAACAATATCACATAAATCCCATACCCAGCTCTCATTTTGAGTTCAGAGGACGCTTTTGGACTTGTTCCTAGCCCTGTTCCAAAATTTCATTGGTCTGATTGTCAGGAGCCTTACATTCCAGTGTAAAATTTAGTCATCTTCAGTGTATCCTTGGTTTTCCTATGTCAGTGTTGTTCTCCTGCACTGGTTAGGTGTGCAGACATGAACTGGTTTGTAGGAAGGCTGATCAGATCATTCCCACCTTCTACTTCAGCAGGCTAAATGGCTAGCGCTACCCTGGATGGCTTTGTCTGATAAGCTCTCCATTTTCCTGCTACCTTATCTCCTTACTGTCTTTTTTTTCTTTGAGGTCTGCCTTTCCATTAGCTTGGCTTCTTCTGAAATGCTCTTCCAATTGTGGCCAGGGCTTTATTTAATTCCCCAGTGTCTTTCTTTTCCCTGCTCTGTTCTGGCACAATTTTTGCACTTTTCTCATCTGCAGTGTGTCTGAGACAGCCTGTTTAACCTCAAATCTCATGTCCAACCAGTGAGTACATAGACACTTTTACAGAGCTTTGCACTTCCTATTATTCCATGTAATATTTTTGGATTACCCAGCCCTCAAGGTTATTTGGTTCTCCTCGGACAAGGCTCCTGTTTTCTTTTCTTTTTATAGTGCCTTCCACCTAAGTGTCAGTATGCTACGTGAGATCTGTCTTACCACTTGTGCTCAGGACTAGTGAGTCTCCTCTAGGCTGACAGCTCCCCTTTCAGCCCAAACATTGTCATTCTTTCTTTATTCCCCATCTTCTTAAGTCTGACTGGGAGATGCCCATGTAGCACCAAGCTAGAATCACCTCCTGTTACCTGTCCTGACCATTTTTACTCTGTCTCAAATTTCACCTTGGCTTTTCCCGGTCAGAGCAGCAATAACTCCATTTTGGAAAACTAGAGAAGAAACTTATTTAACATATTGTTCTAGTTCATCCTTCCTTTATTTGAAACATATGCAGTCTACAGCAAGTTGTTATTACCAACACACAGTAGTTAATAAAGGCATTTCCATAATAAAAAATGTATTTTACACATCAGGTCAGAAGATACATTTCAAATCTAACAAAGTTGCAAAAACGATTAGAGCTGTGGTCTGCTTCTACAAACACAGTATCCTAGACAACATTAAATCAGTTGCTGTGAGCACAGTAGCTTCCTTGTTTTCAGGACTGCAGGAAGGAGTGTGCATAAATCTAAGGATGGAATGAGGTCTTCGGTAGGTATAGGGAAATGTTTCCTTGTGGCAGAGAACTTACTTGAAAAGGGATATGAGCACAAATACATATTTAGTTTCTAAATAAATTTTATTCGTAGTTCTGCTGTGAGTGAGATGAGGCAAACTTGGGTTTCTGTCTCATCTGTTGTTTCTCTCTGAGTGGTAGGAGTGATGGTAGGAAATTGTTCTCTGTATCCATTTTCTTAGGGACCTGTGCAAAAGTGTTTCTGCAGAGCTGTATCTGCTTGTCCTCGAAGGGTGCACCTGCCCCATATGAGCAGTCAAAGGGCGGCTGGGCCTGAAAGTAACTCCCTAACCTAACTTCAGCCTCAGTGAGGCTTATGTTCCCTCCCTGACCACAGCTCACACCTTCTTATACTTTAGTAAGCACAGTGCCAGGGAGCAGGAATGCTGAGTAAAGAGATTGTTCTGTGTTTGTGCAGTGCCTAGCGCAGAGGGATCCCAGCACGGCTCCAGCCCCTAGATGCTACGGTAATACAAATGATGCTACAACCTCAGTTAGCTACGTACTTGCTGCCAGCTCCTCTCCCTTCCTTCTCTCTCTGCATTCGGCTCTGGCATGTTTTGCATGTGAATGACACCTGATTCTTCCTTGTCACTTGGTTCAATCTTTATACAAGAGCCTCAGCCCATGGCGATGCCTGCGATGCCCATGCTGAGGAAGTTAAGTTATACCCAGAGATTCACGGCTGAATTCTGTCCTCCCTCCCTTCAGGAATCCCTTAAGGCACTTTGGCTTCCTGCCTCAGTTTCCTTTTTTATTTTTAACGTCCTCTCTGGCATCTTGTAAAGACAGAAAATGTCTGTAAAGTGGTTTGAAAAATAAAAGAATGCCGTAGTGGAAGTTTTTTCCCTTGCTTTTTCCCCGGTATGGCATTAAGTGATCTCGACAAGGTGGTTTTTTTTCAATAGCATCGGCTAACACTTGAGCATGTGTTGTTATCTGGTGGTGATGTTACCTCAGTAATGGAAATCTGTTTGTTTTTTTCTCCTTCCTCCTAGCTAAAAATATCAGCGGTGCCGCTCTTGCATTTTCTGTACCCAACGCACCTGGTTGATTACCATCTTGGCCATCCCGTTCTCTTCATGCATGTTTCTGAGTGCATGAAGTTGTGAAGGTTCTTCATGTAACACATTTGTGATGCACCACGTTGCTGTATATTCCATCTGTACACTGTTAACATTTCAATGAAGGTGATGTTCCATGCAAATAGAGAGTAACAAGGCATAAAAGACAAAAAGAGATATTCGATGGACAGCAGTAGACACAAAATACATTTGTCACTTGCTCCATTTATGCCAAGTTTTGACAGACAACTTTAAAATCTATCCTGTTTATTAAAAAAAAGAAAAGAAAAAAAAAGAGAAAGTATATTTTACCTTCTTTTTTTAAGAACTGTTTTTTGACTCCTCCTTTTCTTCTGAGTCCCAGAATTTTGCTTTGATTCTGGTTGGAATGGTTAGGATTTCTGCTGGCAGCTCCATTACTGTAAAACAGATTTTTATCATAGATGGACAAAATCACTGATAAATGTGGAAGTGTTAATATCTTGGCTTTGGACCAGCTGCAGCCTTCTTAGTTTACTAGTCTATGTAAACTGGAAAAATCTCCTCATTTTCTAGCTTGGCCACTCCAGAATTACCTGTCAGTGTTCTGGTGAGCCAGCAGCTTCCATTTTCCTTTTGAGTCCTTTTCGCTTTCTTATTTTGCTTAAGTGAAAGGTTCTGTTGGATGATTAAGGAAAATTGAAAACTGTAAGGAACTAAGTGATAATTGAGAGGCAGTTTTTGAGGATTAAAATAGAAGGAAAGAGAAAGATTTTTATCACTTTTAGGATGTACTGTAAATTTTTTAAGGAGGCTTTAAAAATATAATATGTGGGTTCATGCATAGACCAGTTGTGTGGGTAATATACTCAAGAAATATCAGGCCTTAAAGCTAAGTATGAAGAGTTTACTTACATTACACTGCTGCTGTTGCTTCTCTGGAAATGAATTACGGAGACACCGGCTTTCTGTGGGACCCTAACACTTCACCACAGGTTTGTGTCTTCCCCTCTTCCCCTCAATCCACTCTTGGTTTCTCAAGCTCCCCTTGCAGCGTTCGGTGTCGAGGCTGGCGATCCCTGCAGCGATCCCGACGGGTTTGTCCCGGCTCCGGGCTGAGGGAGGAACGCTGTGCTGGCAGTGTGGAACGCAAACTGTGCAACAGGGACTAGTTCTCCTTCCCTCACGTTGCTGTAAAAATACACCCTCACAAGAATTTCTGTTTCTTCCCTTCCACTGTTCCAGGAAGGCCCAGGCTGGGCTGCTCCTCTTCTCCCCTTGGTTCTGTTTGCTCCTGCTTCCCGCAGCGCTGTACAGTGCATGGTATCTCAATCAGTGTCCTTTTTAGCCGTCCAAAATTTACAGCTGGGCAGCCAGAATTTTTTAAAATGGGAAAGCTTCCTAATTTGTATCATTTCACCTTTCTGTGTTGATTACTAATCAGAAGCAATTCTTAAACATGTTGATGTTGTTACTAGTGGATGTATGGTAGATGGACTTCAGCTTCTCTGATAATTACTACATGACTTTAAACAATATATATTTAAAATAAGCATCTACAATAAATGTGTTGAGCCATATTAACCTGCCAATGGGATCTGTGAAAAAAGTAATGGCCTCATTTTTTTCTCATTAATTTCTTTTCTTTTTTTTTTTTTTTCCTTTTTTCTTTTTTTTTGTGAAGCGGCTATAAGTGGCATAACTGTATTTAAAATTAACGGATTAGGTGTAGGGTGTTTTTTTTATACTTCTAACATAGCATGTGGTGTTGACGTATTACTGTAGACCAAGTTTGTCTTCCACACCAAGACGTGAGGAAATTGTGATTTGTTCTCTCCACCACAACTGAATTATATACTTCTGTCATTTTGGAACACTGCAGTTTACCATGGGACACAGTGTACATATTTCTTGCCATAATGGTAAATGATTGATATATTTAAGGATTAATAAATTTGTGATTTCTGCTGACATTGTGCTTGTGTTTTACTTTCCCAATTAATTTTGATCTTTGCAGTGGAAAATGTGTAGTGTCTGTTTGAGTTAAGACACCAGAGGCACAGATGCACTTTCTTAGGAGCTGAATTTTCGGTTTGAAAACACAAGTGTTTGCTGTTGTGGTTTCTCCTTGGGCTGGTTCCAAAGTGCCTTTCCTGGGGCTGATTGCACACTGCACATGCTCTGCTTTGTTGGGGGACTGTGCACATACCTTGTATGTGTAGAGCCATGTATAGAAATGTCTTTAGGTAGTTCCAACATTTCTGTTGCTGCCTTGCTGTGTTTCATATATTTTCTCAGCCTGTAACACAATACTCTGTAAGAGTAGTTATTATTATTATTATTACGCTATATAATACCGTATAGTACCATAAAATATATGTAGTAATATAAAAACATACATTTAGAAATATAAAATGCATTTACATCTATAAATATTTAGGATTTAAAGTAATGTACCAGTTTAAAAGCTTAGATATATGTCTGTAGTGATTTCAGGCTGTCTTAAACCATGCTGAGCCACAACTGAGGACAGTTTTTTATACCAGCAGAAAAGAAGGACGAAGGAGAGGAAACCACTTGCAGCTTTCCTGGGTCAGGGAATGTGGGGCTGGACCGGGGCCAGGGCAGCATAGCCGGAGCAGCGGCTTTGGTGTGGCAGGAAGCCAGAGCCTGTCTGGGTTGGTCACAATTCCAGTGCTGCTTCTTGGGTGGCATTTTGTAAATAATAGAAGGTAGTCAGGAGAGTGCTCAGAGGGTTGGAATTTTTCAGTAAACCCCAGAAGGAGCAAAAGCAGTTTAGTAGGTTGGGAGGTTTTATATTTTGTCATATCACTTTTACCTACTTTTTTTGCTCATTTTTTTTCCAGTGAGTGCTATTCCAGAAATCAGTTTGATTTCCATTTTAGCCACGCTCCTGCATAAAGCTGTTTGACAGCAGCGGAATTATCACTAATGTCAGGTATGCAGAGAAGAGAGATCAGTGGATAAAGCAAAATGTTCATCGGGGGGCTGGGAGAAAACATTTCCTCCATATCAGACTGAAGGTTTGGGAGAGGGGCAGGGTTTGGGGTCTGATTTGGGTTTTTTTAATGGTTCTTCTTTTATAGCAACAAATATTTTAATCTGCTGCCTCCTGGTGGCTTTGTAATACTGTTTTCTCTTTAAGAGTGACAAGAAGAGGCTGATTCTTTTGAGCTGAAGGAAGCTCAGTGTTTTCATTTATTCACTTTTTAATGTGAGTAAGGAACACAATATTTCAGGGCCTGAAAATTACCATTTCCTGGGTCTTGAGCATACCCTGTATATATACCTGAAGTAATCGGATGGGTTCTGTTTTCAAAAAATGGTCTCCCAAGACACACTGAAGAAAAGTAACATCTCCTAGGGCTGTGTATTGCATCCAGAGTTCATTGTGTCTAGGATTAACTTTACTGTTTCTTCAGTGAGTTATTAATCCTTGGTAATTTGTCATCTCCCTGGGATGTTCTTTTAGAAAACAGAATTACTTCATGCTTCTCGTAGCTTTTCTTCTTAAATTTGTGCAGTCATACTTTATACAATAACCCATCATAAGAAAACACCATTAGTCAAAAAATTAACTGTTGTCATTGAGGAATTGATCCAAATTGCTTCAGGAGTTTCAGCTTCTTTCTTCCTTACAGATTATTGGTAAAAGACAGATATGGGTGGACTGGAGTTCAGTTCTATGAGGTCCAACTGCTAAAGCCCTGGTTCCTGCAGGGAGAGCCATGGGATGACCCCCCCCTTTACAGGAGTATAGGGTGGTTTGGATCCTCATAAAAGGGGAGACTTAGTAGTTCTGCAGCCTATCCAGGCCTCACAGGAAAGGAAAGCTACACACAGTAGACTGTAAGCTTTCCCTCCCTTCCCCTCTCTCTTTAGCACAGATCCCTGTGGCTGAGCAGGACAGGTTGCAGGATCTGCTTCCAAGGCAGCGTGCATGTGGAAGGAGAAGGAGGCAGGAATTCTGTGTGTTCGTATGCTGCAGAGCCACAGTGCCAGGGCTGCTTGTTCCAGCGTGTTCGTGTCCAGACTCAGCCCAGACCAAAGACATTGCAGACAGTAAGTTTGGGGAAGGGGAGAAGATTTAAGCAGAGTGTGGGGGGAAGAAAATCAGTGCAAAAAAAAGAAATGAGCTGAAATAGATGAATTCCAAGGCAAAGAGATAGAAGTGCAGTACTTCTGTATTACAGAAATGTCACATTCTTTCTTCAAAGCTATTTCCAGAACCCAGCTGCAGGGCTGGACCATCTAAGGAGCTAATAGGAATTAGGCCCTTATAACCTTTTTCATCACAATGACCTCTAAGTATAGTTAACAAAGTTAAATGGCTAAGTGTGACAAGTGGTTGAGACAGGGTTGTTTCCTTTAAACAGCAAGGGCTGAGTGTGTGTAGCCACCGTCTGAAAAGTTGTGTTAAATTGCAACATAGCATTGATCAGAAATCTGACACACATTACTACAGCCAAGGGCCTTGCTTTTACTTCTGCTATCCTCTTACATCAGCCCATCATGGAAAGGTGCTGTTTCACATCAGGGCAGGACTGGCAGCAGTGTCTGTCACTGAGTCCCCTGGTCACTGTCAGGTGAATCCCAGGAGCTAGCAAGCTGGTGCAGGGGAGAGGGGGTTATTAATTCATCAATACACAGCCCACTGAATTGGGAGAGAGCTCATGGCAAACAGAATGGCCCTGAGGAAGAAGAGGCTGCTCAGCTCTCTTGCCACTCCTTTTCCCACCCTGCTGAGGAATCCAGGGATGGCTCTCAGAGAGGATAGCTGCTCAGAATGGTGGCACACTCACAGGACCTTGAGTAACACCAAGGCACCCTGCTAGCAGCAGCCAGCCGGTTAAGAGCCTGCTTTTGGAAGCCACAGAGCTCATTTGATAAAGGTGTTGCTGAACATAGGTAGCTAAACACAAACCTTCAGTAGGGATGGAGAAGAGAGTGCTCCCAAGCACACACCTCTGTCATGTTTAGAGCAAGACATCAACTGTATAAAATATGACACAGAGCCATTGCCATGTCCTGGGCACCAAGGAGCGGTAAGTACCAGAGCAAGAAGCAAGAATTCAGTTTAAGGTGCTCAGGGAAGTTCCTCAGACAAAGCGGGCACCTGAACATCTATTCCCTATGTAAAAAATTTCTGGGGTTTTTTTTCTGAACAAAACTTTATAGAGAGTAAAGCACAAAAACAGGGCCATGCCAAAATTTGCCTGCCTTGTTCATTGTAGCAAATAGAGTTATGGAAAACCTTCATGAATAAATGAAGTTTCTCAAGTGGATACCTCAACTCCAAGCAAGTCTTTACAAAGAAAAAGATCCCAAACAAATGCAACAAGTAAGTATGTTTGAAAAGTCTCGTTTATATCCCACTATGTTACCAAAATTCTAAATCATCAAGCCACTGGATCACCCAACCAAGATAGAGACAATCAGAAGTTGTAAAGGTGTGCATTTCTTTTTCCAATAGTTCAAATCAATCCTCCACCAGCACAGGAAGGCTTATGGAATTGAGCCTTATGGACATTTGCACTGTCATATTGGTACTCTTGTGGCTTTGATCGAAAGTATATACTTATAAGTAATACAGTTTTGTAAATTAGAAGGATGGTTTATTAAAGTAATTTGGAAGTTGGTTGGAAAGGAGATTAGTAACAGGTAATATATGTTCTAGGTGAATAGTTGACAGCTTTGCATTCTTTTATAGCAGCTCCCATGTGAGACCCCAACAGATGTTACTCCTTAAATCACAAAGTAACAGAAAGCTGGGGGTTGGAAGGGACTCCTGGGGATCATCTGGTCCAACACCCTGCTAAAAGCAGGTTCACCCAGAGCAGGTTGCACAGGATGATGTCCAGGCAGAGTTGAACATCTCCAGAGGAGATTCCACAGCCTCTCTGGACAGCTCCTGCCGGAGCTCTGTCCTCCACAGAGCCCCTTGCCAGTAGGTCAGGCCCTCACCCAAATGGTTGCGTGGGATTATTCTGCCTGAGCTGCAGTACCCTACACTTGGTTGTGTTGAGCTTTTCTGAGTTCTTCTCCAGCCTGTCCAGGTCCAGCTGAATGGCAGGACAGCCTGCTGGCCTGTCCTGCCCTTTTGGAAGATTGGGGTGACATTGGCTTTCCTCCATTCCTCCTCTTCTTCATGACCTTTCAAAGACACGCCTAATGAAAGATAAATCCAATCCTACTGAGAAGTTATTCTGAACAGGATTTTGGACACAGTAAAGCACCTTTGCACTCAGTAAGAAGGATTGGTAGCATGGCCAGCCTTCTGTTTGCAGGCTTTGTTTCTGATCCTCTGAGTGGCCTTGGACTGCCTGGAGGATATGGTATAGATCTGTGCACTTGTGAGTGATGCTGCAATTACCATTTCCAGCCCTTCATTGCTGTTCTTTGTGTGGGTAATGTTCACATCCTCTCTCTAAACCCTGGAGAGCCTGTGGATTCTAGGATTCTGTGACAGTGAACAAAATTAACTTCTCTTAAAGACTTAAATACTCTCCGTGTAAGTATTCTGAAGAACCTGGGAATATTAACTATTTCCCAGTGTCTGAGAGGGTGTTGGCACATCATTGTGGGGGCTGGTTTTGGAGGCACCATTTCAGTCTTCTGTTGGGATCAGAGCACTGTGTATAAATAGTTAAATCCTCTGTGATGGAGCCAGATAAGCACAGGAGCAGTAGGCTAATTTCAGGGCCTGGATTTAGATCCACTGACAGGGATCTGGGAGGGGCGAGTAGGTTTTGCTCTTTTGCATTCAGGCCAGGAATCTGAGCATGCGTTCCTTGTGCAAGGTCAGTGCCATAACTACTGAGTGAAAATTTGAGACAGCTTTTGTCCATTTTTTCACTGAAAAATAAGTAGGGAAGGATCTAATCTTTTTTTGGATGCAGTTTTTGTGCAATTGTCAAAATCTGCCTGACAACAGCAAAGGAAGGATTCCTTTCCCTGCACATCTGTCAAGTGAAGGTGCCCCAAGGCTAAAAAATGCCAAGACCTAATTAACACAAAGCTAAGAGCAAGAAACATTACAAGTCTCTTTTCCTAAACAAATGGATGTATTTGAGGATTCCAATATGTGAACGGATAGGAAAAGTGATGCTTAAAAGGTCGTGGTGCTTTGCTGATCCCTCCTTTGCAGTGGGTTTCCAAGGCTGGGACCCTGAGGTGCCCTGAGAATGTTTACTCTCTCCTCTGTAGTTGGATGGTGATCTCAGTATTTGTGTCTCACCACATTCACACCTTTCTATAAACAGCTTCCCAGTTAAGACCAGCTTTTCACACATGACAAGGCAGAGCTACTTTACATCCCACAAGTCTTACACTGCCTGCCAGAAGGATGTAAGGGGGATATTTGGGAGAGTGGAAGAGCTGGGGGATGAGGAGTACAGTTTTCATTAAGAGGTCTCAGCAGTTCACACTACTCATCTCTGAGGAGGAGTAGCTGGCACTAAGATCCAAGCATTTTGGTGGCAAGGAGAGACAGCAGGTGAAGGCTTCTCTTCTGTTAGATCCTTTCACTGCTCAGTCAAAACGCCCCTCTGCTGCTCCATGCCCCTCCATTCAGATGCTTGCCTCTTGCCTTGCCTGCTGCTCCTGCCCTGCCTTCCTTCTCATCCCAACCTTCTCATCTTCCTCCCACATGAAACCCTGAGGTTCTTACCACGTAGCATTTATTTCATTGAAAACAACGTGTGCCACTCCTTGGAATGAATCAGTTACTTGTATGTCTGAAACTCCACTCCCCCATCTTCCTTATTTTTTTCCACTTCTCTTTTGTGTCTCCCTTTTTATGTGAGACCTGTTCTCAGGACACAGCAGATGGAATGATAAGGCAGTGTTCCTGGGAGCAGTGCCCTGGTGTCTGACTGGGAGCCTTTTAAAAGCATAAGCTGATTACCCCTCATGGTGTCACTGCATCGCCTCCCCTCTTTCAGCCTAAGATCCTGGCAGTGTGTAGTTTGCCCAAGGCCACAAAGTTATTGGATGACAGGGGTTTCTAGGCTTGAGGGTGAGTTCCTTTCCCTGAATGACAGTGATTGCAGGCTGCCTGTGAAGGATCTATGGCCAGAATTATAAAGACAGCTCAGAGAGTCTCATGCTCGCTCACTGTCCTGCACTAGCCCCAGGTGAGCTCCCTCTGAAAAGCCAGGTTCATATCCATCCTGGCAGATGGAACTCTGCAGCACTTCCCAAATCTGATGAAAGGCTCATCACACTGTTGAGGGCAGTACTCAAATTGAGGGCAGCAGCCACACACCACTGTCCTCACAGAGCAGGAATATCCTGGGCGTTCTCAGTGTCACACTAATTCATTATATTTTCTAAACCCAGCTTCCTGCATCTGTCAGCAGTTCAAAGGTAAGACAGCTGTAAAATATTAGCACTGTATTGTATTTGTACATCCAGAAAAAAGGCAAAGGAAAAAAAAGGAAAACCACCAAAAATCATTCCCAGGGAAAAAACCCAACCGCAGAGTTATTTTTATTTTTGCCACTGATACTGACCTAGAAAAGGAGAAAGAACCTGATTTGATGTTTAGATGCTAGATAAATCTTTCTGAGCCGGCAGTTAGACAAAGGGAGATTTGAGATGGTGATGAATGATGGAGAAGATGTAACTACAAGGTTTCAGTTTTACAGGTACTGGATTCGAATGTGATGCTACAGAGCATACACACACAGCCTGGGACACAACAAAAGGTCCCTTTATAAATTTTTGCAGAGTTGACTTTTTTGAACCTAAGGGCTGACAAAGAGGTAAGAGAAGTTTAGTGATCAGCCCAAGATAGTCCCACTACCTGTACTAGGAGATGATACCAAAATTTATGGGAGCTACTCCAGGTCCATGAGCACAAAAAGTCCATATTGTTCATAGAATAATAGAATCCCAGGAGGGTTCAGGTTGGAAGGGACATAAAAGTTCAAGCCCCATATCTTAGGCAGGGATACCTTCTCCTAGGCGGGGTTGCTCAGGACCCCATCCAGCCTGGCCTTGAACATTTCCAGGGATGGGGCAGCCACAGCTTCTCTGGACAGCCTGTTCTCAGGTCATTGCTGTGAGATCCTGTCCTTTGGCCCTGGTTACAAAGGGATCCCACTCTTTTCCAAGGGCTGAAAACACTTGGTATGCTGATACAAGAGAGGTGACCAGTCCAGGTAAGTGGTGTCCTCAGCTTGTAATTAACTGTGATGGAAAAGGGGAGTTCAGGACTGTAAAAATCCCTTTCATTAGCTTGCAGAGGTCAGTGCTGGGGAGTTATTTCCTTTCAGAACAGTGGGCTGGATAACAGAGTTCAGGTCTATTCTTACTTTTTGGTGTCAGTTCCCTTCCCCTACATCCTTCCTCCAGGAGGCAAAATTTACCTACACATGACATGAAATAAATCTCCAGTTTAGGCTTTCCATCACATTGAGGGAGCATGTGCTCTTGCAGGAGCTATGGAAGAAAATCAAGGCCTGCTTTATTCCTGTTGCTCCTCAAAGCAAATTTAAAGATGTCAGTGGGAAATAAGCTAAACCAGGTTTGGATTTACAGGTATTATTCGGGTCTAAGCCCCTTGGAGATGATTGAGAGTTTGAGATGTCCGCAGCAGAGCTTGTGCAGCCATAGTGAGGTCACTTGGGCTATGCACAGATGGGTTTGACCAGAACTGCTCATTTTCATAAAACAATGCAGACTTTGTTACACTGTGGCAAGAGTCTGATGTGATCAGAAATAACCCCAGAGGAGCCATTTGTCATTTCTGTGACAGTTTATCAGAGCACCCACTTGTTATTGTCAACAGTGACAATGATGGTGATGTTGAAGGATCTGAGCGCAACCTAGAAAAATGCATATTTTTATTTATGAGAAACATTGATTTTGTTTCACTGCTGCCAGCCAGTCTGTCTCCCCTCAAGAGTCAGCATAGGTCAGATGAGTGAGGAATGAGATGCTTTTGATTCGTAACTCAGGACAACATTTGAGAAGTTTCTGGAATACTTTTTATGTATGAGCTGCAACGTCTCATAAGGGTTTTGTTTCAGGGAATGAAACAGCAGTTACGGAGAGAAAATGGGAGCATGAGGGAGAGAATTATTGTGCATGTCCCCATTTCCTCTTTAGACTGTAATTTTCCCCTTTTTTCTCTTTTGCAGTCAAAAAATAAAATGTGAATTTAGAGACAGGTAAGAGTATAGGGATGATATAGACAGCATAAGCTTAGTCATCCTCATCTGCTACACCTGTCTTCTTTGGACTGCACTTAACCATGTGAAGGATCTTGCATCCTGATGAGCAGAGGAAAGCTCCAGAATAACTCGAACAGTTTACAGGGATTGTAAATAAAATAAGCCCAGCTTCCATTTGGCAAAAGAAGGCCATTTTCCGACACATAAAATGATACTGAAGCATTTCTAGTGAAAGTACATGCTCTAAGTTGGTGTGAAAGTCATGACCATTGCTCACATATCCTAAAAATACCACCTGGTTGTTTTTCATGGTTGTTTTTCATCTCTATTCCCAATTTAGGGTTCAGGATTTTTTGTGACTTGGGCAGTGCTTCGAGGTGTTCGTGGAATACATCATGTTACAGGCAAATAGCGACCTACTGGGGAAAAATTCTCCTAATGACGGATGTAACAGTTCAGGCAGCATCAGAAATCATAACAAGATAAAATGGTTGCTGTAATCAGTGGAATGGGGAGGTTAAAGAAATGTTGAACATGACTGGCATAAAGACTTGGCATAGGCTTAGGTCATTAAGAGATTTGGACTCTGATGTAGTCCTTGGTAAAATTTTGAGCTGTATTTGGTAATAAGTAAAGAGAAAACATTTTTATGAAATACAATTCAAGTCTCATAGCAAAATGATGCTGAAGATGGTTGCAGACATAGGCTAGAGCTTAAAAGCTGTCAGGGATATAGAGGTCCCATCGCTATCAAACTGGGTCCTAATTCCCATATGCAATTTTACCTGTCTCTTCCTACAGAAGTATTTCCACATCCTCTGGGATGAGGCACTTTGCTGTTTCTGCAACATATTTATTTGTAAGTTCTGTCCCCACACAAGGCTTTCTCTTCAACACCGAAATGCTGTCTCACCAGGAGACCAACCGGGACCATTAAATATTCCAGTGACTTAATGTCCGGAATCTGCAACAGCTTTTCTGGTACCTTTCAATTGTCAGGCAAAGCTATAAATGCCACCCTCTAAAAAGTGTAATTCAGAGTCTCTGTTGCAAAGACCTCAGAGAAATGGCAATTTCTTTTTCAGCATGTTGGGAGTAAATGCACAAAACCTGCTTGTATGCTGTTCAGTCGTGACATAATCAAATAGGCGAGCTAGGGAAAATTAGTGCAGAGGCAAAGACCTCTAGGCAACAACGTAATATAATACAGAAAAGATATAACTCAATTGGAAATAGCCAGCTGGCACTAATGGTTCATTTGTTTAGACTCATATTTCTGGGCTGTCTGGCTTTTGGTGAGATGGGAGCGAGGAAAATCATGCGTGCCTGCCAACAGCTATCAATAAAATTAAGCAGAGCCCTGCAGCTCAGGGGCCACTCTAAACCACCTCAATAATTGGAAATGGTTTTAGGAGATAGTAAAGGACCCAGGCTTTCTCTTCTCATCAGTTTCCTGTGGTACTGAGAAGGCTGGGATAATGTCCCACTGCTGGTGCTGGGCCTACACCACACCACACTGCACACGGCCACGACAGAGCACTCTGCAGTGCACACAGGGGAGGCCCTGTCTGCGGCCAGCCTAAACCAACTGAACTGCCTTTTAGGCCCCTTGCTGGGCCTGACAACACGGCTTGCCATGTCAAGCCCAAATCCAGAGCCGGTAGATGTGCTGGAGGAAGGGTGAGAGCAGTGGGAAGCAGTGGGCTCTTTCATCTGGCCAGAAATGGCCTCTAGCGCAGAATAACATGACCCATCTGTCTGGGTGTTGCCATTTTGGGGTGGAATTCATCCTGCCTCCCTTCCTCCCTCCCCTCTGGGCCTCCTGGACATGGAAGCTGGTTTGACTTCTGGGTCAGGAACACAGGTTTTTGTTTCATTGTCCTGCTCCACCTGCTGTGAACAAGCCCAGGCCCCGTTCAAATGCCTGTATTATCCCTTCTCCCATTGTTTTTCCATCTCTCTACCTCACTTGCTTTGCCTCAGTCCCCTCTTGAATTAATAAGTTGATGACCTTTTACTGGATGATCCTACTCATAGAGTACATCCATAGCCACACTTGGTATTTGTGATACTGTTACCTAGAGGAAATAGTAATAATAATAGTAGCATCAGCAGTAACAGAGTTTTTATTATGAGGTGCCTAGAAAAGGGTGACTGACTGGTTTTGCTGGCAGGTGTCTGTGGCACAGTGGTTGCAGCTGTACACAGGGAGCAGCAGGGCCACAAACATCCTGTCCAAGAGGAATTAAGTTGCTGAATGTCAGAACAAATTACACAAAGCTCTTGGAAGCAAAACACAGAGAGTAAATATGTCCTGTGGCACCAGTTAGAAATGACTCATAAAGAATCATACACCATACATGAATTTTGGGTTGGAAAGGACCCTTAAAGTTCATCTAGTCTTATCCCCTCTGCCATGTGCAGGGACACCTCCCACTATCTCAGGTCACTCCAAGCTTTGCAAAACTGGCCTTGAACACTTCCAGGGATGGGGCAGCCACAGCTTTTTTGGGCAACCCATTCCAGGGCCTCCCCACCCTCAGAGGAAACAATTCCTTCCTAATATCCCGTCTAAATCTGCTCTGTCCATTTGAAGCCATTCCCCTTGTCCTGTCACTCCATGCCCCTGCCAAAAGCCCTTCTCCAGCTTTCTTGTAGCTCCTTAGCTGCAGTGACTTCACATCTATGTGCATTTGGTGGGTTTTTTTCCGTTATTTTTTATTATTCTCCTTTATCATTCCAAAGAGTAAATCTAACCACACCTGAAGCTGAGTCATCGTAGAAAGGTTTGGATTGGCTCTCTACAGGTGGTTTAGCCCTGACCCTCGTTTAGAGGATTGGCTTCACCTGTGTGTGGGTGAATGCTGGGTAAGGCGCCAGGTGTTCCTCATTACCCATCAGGACAGCGCGCGGCTCATTTCGCTTAGGGCAGCTGGAGAGAGATGGTCGCCCATTCTCTGGGATTTCCTTTGTGTTCCTCTGAGGGGGAATTTTCAGGAATTTCCTGTGGAATTTGAGGAGTGTTTGAGCCTCGGTGGAAACGAGCAGGCTTTGCTGTCAGTGGTCTACAAACTGTGAGTCTTGGCCTCAGTGGCTTTGTTGTATACTGTGGGGGTATATGGTGTGGCACAGAACATATTTGGGTGAGTGGGGTGGGGGGAAGAGGCTTCCAGAAGCTGGTGAAGCTCCATGGATGCATTTTTAATGCATATTCAGCTGAGCTGAGCACCTGGTAAGAAAGCAGGGATCTGATCCTGTTGTGCTGGGATTACTCTGTTGTAAAAACTTAGATAAAAGTTGTGTTTTTTCATGGTTTTATTTTCTGGGGGCCCTTGATGTGGGGGAAGTTGTGAGCCTCATCTGTGAGAGAGTTCGAAGGAGCTCTAGTGCATGAGGGGGACCTGAGGGGCCCTCACGCCTGAGGGGGACCTGAGGGGCCCTCATCCATGGGGCTTGGGGCCTTGTGTCTTACACAGCAAAGAAAAGAACCTGGAGGTGATCTGCCAGTGAATATGGTTTGATTTGGTTTGGTTCTTGTGGTGGGCGGAAGGGGCTTTAATTTTAAAAGTGTGTTTTATGCCTGAAAAATGGAGTATCAGTTTGCCGGGCTAGCTTCCACCTGTGTTGGCACACAGCTGCTCTTGAAGTTCAGTTGGAGTACATGGGCCATTGTTTAAATGATGGGTTTCATATTTTGGGAACTTTCAAGTATGTAGCAGTCACAGTGTGAGGCCAGCTTAGTTAAATGTGTTGCTTTATTTTCACAGGCTTGGAGTTAGGTGTCCTTTTGTGATAAAGGTACTGCTGCTCACATTCCTCTTTTATGAAAATGCAGCTTTATGCGGGCAATGCGTTTTAGTGTTGCTGGGAATTTTGCTGGATATGTGCCAGGACTTTAATGTTTATGAGTTTTTAGTGTGTTCGGAACTGTCCATACCTCGATAAAAGCAATGGAGCTGTTGGAGTTTTTGCTGGTTCTTAAAAGATGCTTCTTTAGAGCTTAAAGAAATTATGTAAATGCTCTTGTTATTGTCAATTATTTCCACATGTTCTTGTTCATCCTGGTCACACTAGAACACAAGAGTGTGGGAATCTTTCTTTGTTATCAGATGAATAGTAGTGGCTTACTCTTTATGGAAAGTAACTTTCTGCATTAAATTTTCTCACAATTTTTTTCATGGATTGATAAATGCTGAAATACTGAATTGTATTGGAACGATTATAAAAGTGTGCTGTTTTATGTGGGGTTTGCTTAGAACATCCCTCTGCTTGCAATGGCATGTCAGCCACTGCTATTCTGGCACCACTGTGGAGAGATTAAGCCACAATTTAGCTCTGATGGATGTTTTAAATGCGTTTTCTGAGATGTGCTTATGTGGGTATTGTTGCTTGAACAAATAATTTGCTTTGCCAATAAACTTGGAATGCTGGATTGGGGCCTGTTAAAATCCTCCTGGACGAAGCAGATGAACGATATTGCAGTTTCCACCACTGAAGTGCTGTAGGAGTTGTGTTTCTCTCTCCATCTAACAAGTAAGTAAATATCTGTTGTGATTTGAATTATGTTTGCCAAAGTTCAGCCTTGTAACTGAAAAGAGTCTGATATTGCTCAAAGATTCATAGACTGCCAGAAAGATGATGAAAAGTTATTTGTTAAAAGTGAATGTGAAGCTGTAATCCTGGAGTTTTCACGGGTGGGGAGGAAATAGGGGAGGGGAAAGTGGTGCTGGGGGTTGTGTTCCTTCCCTTTTCTGATTTATTTTCAAATGGTTTGTTTGATTAGAGTCTTGGAATGCCAAGTGAACAAAATGTGGTACTGGATTTTAATTGTTTTGGTTAATTAACTGCTCTGATCTCATTCTGACAAACTGGAACTGTTATTAAAATGATTGTGATGTCATTGTACTGGAGATGTAATTATCATGTGCTGCAGTGGTGCATGAGGAAAAAGGGGCATTTGAGTGAGTATCAGCTGAATTTTCATCAGCAAAGGATGTAGTTCTGTAATGCATGATTTTCTAGAGCTTTTGTAATGAATCTATTTCCATGGAAGATAGCTTTGTGGAAAATGAAATTAAGAACTGTATTCTTAGTCTCCAGTGACAATTAGCGTGTTGGTTTATATTGCAAAGGGAAAAGTATCTAATCTGTGGAATGGGAACTGAAATTGTCTCCCAAACTTTAACTGTGGGTGCTCTCTCTGTGTATTTCTCATTTTATGTAATAAACAGTAACAGTACTTATGTATATAAGCACTGCTACTGTTGTAGAAAGCCACAGAAAAATTTTAACTTTACAATCAATGAGGATTTTTCAATACAGAAGTGACGCTTACAGCGTCTCTAAGGTCAGTTTCCCAGAATGGTTGGTGAAACACTGAACAGTTTAACTGCAGCAGTTTTGGTGTGGTATAAAACTTCCTGAAGGGTCAGGTTGGGCTGAGCCCTCCAGTGGTCCAGCCTGTGCCTTACCTGTACCACCCTTCTCTGGGTTTAGTCAGCTAAGGTAGAAATAGGAGGGCAGAAACTGTTCACCTTTTCCCTTTTTTTATTTCTTTTAAATGTTTTTCATTGACCAGAGAATATATTTGTGTGACTGTAAATGATTATAAAAAGGGGAAAACTTTTGGGGAGCTTTACAGTCTAGGAAGTAAATATTAGAAATTTAAAAAAAAATTTAAAATAAGACCCAAACCCCAGAGGATTTGCAGCCAGTGGTTCCAGACAGATCAGAGTGCAGAGTCCTCATGTTCTGTGTCTGCAATGCTTAGAATCAGGTGAAGGGTGAGAACGTGGGAGCACTGAGTGTAAATAAATACATGTGTTCTTTAGAGTCTAAAATTTGGAATAAGGAATGGGAAGTTTTGTGCCAATAGTGGAGTATTTGACTGCAAAAAAAAAATCTTGCAGGAGTGTTGTTTTTTTTTTTTTTTCTGTGAAATACTGACGGCTTGCTGCTCTCTAGTGGTGTTCAGTAGGAGTCTTGTGCAAGGTCACTTCTGCTCAGAAAAAGCTGGGGGGGGTTATTTCTGTTATTTCTCACTAAAGTTCAGTCAGTTCTTTTAAGCTGCATATTTTAGTGCTTTCATGTAGCACTGGGGATTGTAATAGAAATAGGTACCTTCAGATGCTCCTTGTGTTATTCTCTGTGTGTTTGGGGTGACTGGGTGAGGAGATGTATTTGTTATGGTTTAGGAGAACATTTTTGAGTGGGGTTTTTAAAGAAAGCAAATTTAAGTGGTTTTTTTCTTTAATTATTTTCTTCTTGGGAAAAGATTTTTTCAGAGGGAAGTGGAAAAAATTGTTTCTTTAACAAGATAAGTATAAAAAATTAATAGTATTAAACAAAACCTTTTGTTGTTTGAAGAGATGGTAAATTTAGAAAAGTTCTTTTTCTGGGGTGTAGGTCAGTTTGTTAAGTTTTGTATGAGTTGTTCTGGTGTTGGAAAGTGCTGAGGATTAGGGGCCTGGTGGGTTACAGGCATGAGCTCTTAGAGCTTCTTGGGGTTTTTAGTTTAGAGTAGTTCTGAATAGATGTAAGAAAAAAGAAAAAATACAGTCTGGGGAATTTATTTTGTTTTAGTTAATTAAAAACTAATTAAAAGTAAAGGAGAGTTGTGTTTTGTTGTTTGTATGTGCTGTAGACAATGCAGTTTGGAGAAGTATGCAGGATATGTATTTTTTAAAAGTGTATGGTGTTTAAGAAAGTTGTTAGGGGCTTTTTTGTTGGTTGGTAGAGAGATTGTTGGGATTTTGTTGATGATATTGGTGGGAATTTGATATTGTTTATTTTGTTACTTGATTTTTAGCAATTTTTTTTTAGTAGATTTTTTAATTTGGGGTGTTTTTATGGTGAAATTGTTTTTAGGAGATTTTGGATGATTTTTTTCAGGATTTGATTGTTGTGACTTTTTATATAATGATGTTATTTATGTACTGTAGATGTTTTGGGGTTTGGTTTTTGTTAGTGTAGTTTGTATTAGTTTATGGTAGATGGAGGAATTATTTTTCTTTTGGGGTGGTTGGTTTTCGGTGTATTGCAGTCCCTTCCACATGAAGCTACATTGAGATTTGAATTGTGTTGTTAAAGGAATGGAGAAAATGGTATTGGTCATGTTAATAGTGGTGTATTGCTTTGTTCTTTTGGATTTCAGTTTGTATTGGAGTTTTAGAATGTTTGGTATGGGAGTATTTAATGGTGGAGTTATTTTATTTAAGCTATGACAGCTGATAGTTAATTTTTGGTTTGTTTTAGATTTGTGTATAGGTTAAATGGAGTTGTTGAAGGATGAGTGAGTTCTGTTGATTAGTTTTTGTTTTTTTAATTTATGGATTATGTTATGGATGGGAATTAGAGTATTTTGAGTTCTTTTGTACTGTTGAGGTAGTAATTGTTATTTGTTGTTTTTTCCCCTTCACAAGTTTTATTGTAGATGGGTTTCTTTTGATAGTTTAGGGAAGGTGTTTAATTGTTTGATGTTCTTCATTTTTATAGTTGTCATTTTAAATGTTTATTTGAGTTTTTGTTTGTTTGTTTTTGAAATATTTGTTTTGGAGGAAGTTTATGTTGAAAATGAATGAGGGTTTTGGGTTGGTTATAATAGGGTGATTTATAAATTTATATTTAGTTAGGTTTATATTAGTTTTTAATACAGTAAAATCTTGTGGGGTTTTTTGTTATATTAGCTATAGCAATAATTTGGGTTTTATGTGTTTTGATGGAATTATTATGTATTAGTGTTGATTAAGGTTTTATGTTTTTGTGGTATTGATGTGTTAGGTTAATGAATTTATACAGTTTAAAAGACGTGGGGTTTTTTAGTTTCTATTTGGTTAGAAGTAGGGAGTTTTAAGTTTGGGGTGGGGTTTTTTTGGGGTACATTGGATTTTGGAGGGTTTCTTTTAAGAGGAATGGATATGTTGTTATTATTTGGTAGTTTGGTTATGGGTTATTGGGGTAGGGGTTTTTTTGGTAGAACTTTCTCTCTGAGATTTGCTGGTTTTTAATTTAAGCACCCATTGTGTTGGAGTAGTCGATTTTCCATCCTATCTCTGGGGTTTTTATAATTGCATAGGAAGAAGTGTAGCTTAGTTTGTGGGGTGTATTTTTTTTTTTTTTTATTGGGGGATGTTTGTGTTTGGTGTTAGAACTTTTGATTTGTATTGTTGAGATTTGGAGAAAGTTCTTTTAAATCTTTTTTCTGAGTTTTTTGTGATGTTTAAAATTTTTTTTTATTTTGTTTTTAATTTTTGTAGATGTGTTTTTACAGCAGTAGTTTTTATATGTGTTGGGTTATATATGGTATTTGTATATGTTTGCAGGTTTTTTTGTTATAGTAAGTAGTCTTAGTAGTAGCAGTTGTTATTTTCTTTTCTTATTGTCAGAGTAGAAGTGTATTTTTGTGGTTTAAGTTGTAGAAGTTTTTGGTTTATTATGTACATATATGGTATTAAGTTTGGGTTTTTAGTGTTTGGGTTATTTGAAAAAATAATTTTTACTACAGGTATTTTTTTTAAGTGTTGAATTTTTTGTTTTAAGGTTTTTTTATTTGGTTTGTTGTAGACAGATATTTTTGTGTTACACTTTCCAGGACCCATGCCCAGAGACCATGAGGGTTAGTTTTTTTATTTCTTGGTTGATAACTAGATTATGTGACTTGGATTTTAAATGCCTCGATTCAGTACTGTTTAGAAATGTAGTTTTACTTGTGGAGTTTTCAAGACTTATTAATTAACTAATTATAGATTTATTGGCTTGTTGAGTGTCATTTTTTTTTCTAGACAAAGGTTTTTTAGAGAAAAGGAATTAATAGTGATTTTTGATTTTGTGTTAGTTGTTTTGAATTTTGATTTTGTGCTGCGGTGTTGAGGGTACTTGTTCTCCTGGACAGGCTCCCTGATGTGGAATCCTGTCCTGATGGCAGAGGCAGGAACCGGAGCTGTGCCTATGGGCGCTGGCACCGCTGAGGACGGGCTTGGGCCAGGCCAGGCCAGAGAAGGCAGCTCTGTGCAGGGGCCTGGGAAACACGGCTGGGGACGCAGCTGCGCTGATAAGAATCGCTGAAGTGACCTCTTCACCAGGTATTTTGAGACCTGACAACTGGTGTAGCTTCGGGCTGTTCTCACACGCTGCTTCCCTTGCCAAGTGCTTGCAGCTACTGCAGTCAGACCTGGGATATGGTGAATGCTTTAAGGTGCAGGGGAGGCCATTTGGGTTTACTTCCCCTAGGGAAATGTACTGGATTTGGAAGCTGCTCGATCTCAAAGGCCTGAAGTTATATGCTGTAGTGTGTGGAGTGTATGGCTTATAGCTACAAAATACGCTGATTATCTATGGCATGACCCATCAGCAGAGAATTCAGGCTGTCTGTGTTTTCCTGCTTGATGAATTCTGCATCGTGAATCCATGTGTTCTAGGAAGTGCCCACAGGATGCTCCACCACTTGTAGCCAGTCCAGTTTTATGGGCTGTTATGTAAAAACGTCAGTGGAAGGAGACAGCTACCACCCTTTGGAGGTGCCTACCAGTGGGGCTGGCAGGGATGGTGGAATTTAGTAAGCAGCTCTCTGCCGGTCCTAGAGGCCCACCAGCATCTGCCTGGGTTTGCTGGGAGAAGAGGCAGGACCCAAGAGAGTCTGCTAATAAAAACCCATTGTTGGGCTGTGTTGGGTTCAGATTAGGGAAAAGCTTAGTTGGTTCTGGCTCATATCATTTGTAGACAGCAATGAAAAAATTAAGCCTTTTGCTTCTCAAGGTGGAAAGCGAGAGTAACTTAGTACTTGAATTATTGCTGCTACTGGTGAGGGCATATCAAGTGTAGTCAGTCCCTGGATTTAATGACTATTTGTTAAAAAAAAAAAAAGAATGTCACTTGAGGAAAGATGTTTAAGTATTAAGGAGAAGTGGCCAGTGTCTTTCAGCAAAAGAAGTGTTTCTGTTCAGGAGTACTGACATTGTTGGGTGAAAGTGATCAGACTGGGATTTGAAAACACATAAAAACCAGTGCTAGCCTACCTCTGTTGTGTCTCCCATTTCCCAACACTGCCATGCTCTCGGGCGCAGGAGCGTGGTTCACCCGGGCACATGCATCTCTGTAATTCCCCACTAGTTGGCCCAGGCTGCTTTTCCCTGCTTGTCCTCAGGCCAGCGTGAGGGTTGTGTGCTGGAGGGGGCATGGGGTTGTTAGCTTGCTGTGCATGGGTTTGAGCTGGGAAAGAGCAAAGAGCTTAGCCCGTGGCTTAGGCTGTGCCCTTGCCCAGGCGTTGCTGTGTCTGTGCCGAGTGAGCAAGCTGGGCTCAGAGGAGCTGTGGGGCTGATACTGCAGCTGAGGTCCCCGCGCCGTCCCTCATCCCACGGCACCAGCAGTAAAAGCGAGAGAGCCACTGTTGCTACATTTAACACTTGTACATTTTTATTTCGTTAAATCAGCCATTGTACACATTGCAGCTATGTATTGTTAGTGTTGTATGTTTTTAATTTTTAACTAATACATGCCCTCATAGATATATTCAATTAGTGTTATCACCATGGGAACAAGATGCTGATTCGTCAACTTAAAATTCACTTCTTCTCACAGTATTCAAGTTCTCTGATAACACAGCAAAAAATCAAAATAAGAGGTGAATAACCATTATGCTGTTACACAGAACATCATCTGCACCGCAAATAACACAACAGAAATGCATTTCTTGAGAGCCCCATCCTTGCAGACCCTCCTGTGCTGTCTCAGACAGTCAGGAAGCCACGATGCGCTGTGAGATGTTTCACCATGGGTCTCATTCGGTTTGGCTGCCAAAACACTTTTTTCTTTCAGTTCCCTTTCTTGCCTGCCCAAAAAGTGTCAGCATGGCACCTCAGGTGGTTCTGCCCATAGGAAGCCAGAACTCCAGAGATGTTTTCATGCTTTTGGCATCATTACCTTAATGAGGAAGTGCCCTTCTTCTGAGCACTGAGTGAGTCGTTAAAAAAAAAAAAAGCCCAAAGAACCCTATAATTGTAGAAGGCCAGATAAGCTTGGACAAAGGATTGCTCCTTGAAGTAGAGGGTTGGTTTTAACCTGGTGTTGAGCCTACTGTTAAAAAAAATCAAAGAGCTGTTTAAAAGCATTAAGTTGGTGTGTTTGTGTGTATGCGTGTAATGCTAAAACCCTACAGAGCTCCCTCCATTAAATATTAAGGTATAGAACACCCGAAAGATCAGATCCCTACGTTCCCCTTTTGGAAAATAAAAGTACAAGCATGCCAATGTGGTTTTCAGAGGGTTGGTTTAGAAATATAATATATATATAATATATAGTTACATAACAAAATATGAACAGAAACTGGCTGCCGAGGATTGTGAGCACTTGTTCTTTAAAAAACACTTGATCAGAAGATAAAAACTGCTCGCTCAGTGCTAAGAGGGCCAAGAAGCTGACATGGTTCTAGGAGGGTTTGGTTTTGACCTTCAAATGCCGCATGCGTGTATCGGCTAAGAGGCAATCTCGATAAAACACGGTGAATTAATTATTCTCCTTGTATAGTGGGTAAGTCTTTGTCCCGTAGTTATCTACAGTGCAGTGGCCAGCAGGAAGCACCCCCAGTCGGTCGGTGAGGTTGGCTAAGCAGTGACAGGAGCGGGAAACTACCGCAGTTAGGATTGTTTAATACACCCTGCCGCCACAGGTCCGGATCTATAGGCTTTAATACCGTGTGCGAGCGTGCCGCAGGTAGAGCTGCTAGCGACTTGGGTACCTAGTGGGGAAATTTTTCTTGCTTTTTCTTTTGGAAATGTCTCAGTGGCTGTCTGAAGGTGTCTGCACTGTTCATGGCCACAGTCAGCTGTGATCCATGGGAACAGCTGCCTTCCGCGGCCGGTGCCTAGACCGGATCTCTAAGCAGAAAGTCTCAGTACTCGGTAGCTGTGCAGTGCTTCCTCCTGGGTCAGTCAGTGTTTGCAGTCCGGGTGGTGCCGCTCTGCAGGGTCACTGCACTTCGTATCCCACGATGCCAACGGGCAGCAGCGAGTGTTCTGCGGTCGCGTGAGTTCAAATACTCTGCTATTTACAGTTTACACGTCAACTCCTTTGTACGGTGCATGTGCACAGTCAGTGGAAGAGGCCTGTCGATGAAGTCTGCTTGGCAAGGGCCGTGTCAGTAAGCGAGCGCCAGAGCGAAGGGACAGGGACAAGTGGTGATGCTGACAGGGTGCCAGCGTGGCGGATAAATCATCCTGCCCGAAGGATGCTATCTTTGGTCACAAATTAGCTTACAGGGAGAAAAATCATAACAGCACAAAATGAAACTTGGGATGGGGAGAAATGAATTCACTGCAGCTGCACAGGTAGGGGTCACGCGGCGCTGTGCAGGGGCGGCAGCTTCTCACTTGGCCTCCTGTGTCCAGCCCTCTTGGCAGAAGTGCCTAAGAAGCTGCTGGAGGTCATGCTGGAGGTCGTCCCTGGGGAGCGCTTCTGGGGTGTCTTCCAGCTCTTCTATGTGAACATGTTTTCCGTAGCGGTCCTTCATCATGGTCCTCTTCTGTGTGCTGGCTTTACTTAGTATTGTCCTGGAACCAAAAAGAAGAGAAACCTGACTTAGAAAGGCCACGGTTCTGCAGGCCTGAGAGAATTGTGGTTTTCAGGCTTTTCCAAGGCAGCGTTACACATGCTAGAGAGAAGGCACAGCAAAGTCTAAGTATGATGCAGTAGACAACTCCTGTGGATTTTGACCCTTTTTCTTTTATATATTCTCTGTATTCTTTACACATATATTTGTAGCCTATTATTGTAGCTTAGCTTCAGTATTTTTCTAGGCAGAAAGACAAATTCCAGGATCCCTATGCCATCTTAGTATTCCTTGGAAACCAAGGTTGAAATCAGCTTTTTGGGACATATTCTTATCAACAGAGCCGAGTCCTCATCCAAGGGGGGATTTATAAGGTACTAGAGGTGGGGGCTCTTGTCAGATATCCTGGTTTGCCAGATCAATAAAGGTTGTCAAGCACCAGACAGGGTCTGCATCCTCAGCCATTTCTGCCTGAGGGTCCTTACATAAAGCTCGCCCTGTTTACCGCCCTGTGTCTGCCTCTTTATTTCTAGAAGCAGAGTGAAAGGCATCAGAATGGCTGGAGAGTGATGGGTTGATGTATGGAGACTGTATGGATGGAAGAATGCTCAGCAATTTCCACCTAAGGATCCTTATATAAAGCCTTGTTTACCACCCTGTGTCTGCCTCTTATTTCTAGGACCAGAGAAAAAGGCATCAGAATGGTTGGAGGGAGAAGGGATGGGTGTATGGAGAAGGGATCAGTGGAGACAGTATGGATGGTGTAGGGGTGGAGAATTAAAATGTGCAAAACCAATAAAGATGAACCATTTGTTATGCAGGGTGTGCACCCTCAGCCATTTCTGCCTGAGGGTCCTTACGTAAAGCTCGCCCTGTTTACTGTCCTGTGTCTGCCTCTTTATTTCTAGAGAATGGACAGAGAGTGAATGATGGATGTATGGAGGAGGAACAGGGAGTGAAGGGTGGGTGTATGGAGAATGGATGAGTGGAGACTGTATGGAGACCGTGTGCATGGAGAGTGAGGGATGGATGGAAGCAGAATGGAGGAGTGGAGAGTGCTTATGGGCGATGTATGGAGAGTGGATGTATGGAAAATGGGTGTGTGGAGAGTGTATGGTTGATGTGTGGCTGGAGAGTGAATCATGGATGAATAGAGAATGAAGACTGTAAGGACACCATATGGACAGAGAGAGGATTTATGTATGGAGACCATACAGAGAGAGAATGAAAAGTGATGGATGGAGAGTGAAGGATGGAGAATGGAGGTGTGGAGAGTGTATGGATAATGTATGGAGTAGATGTATGAAAAATGGATGAGTGGAGACTGTATGGAGACCATATGGATAGAGTGGATAGAGACTGAGGGATGGATGGATGCAGAATGAAGGAGTGGAGACTGTATGGATAGAGAGTGGATGTATGGAGAATGTATAGAGACCATATGGATGGAGAGAGATGGATGGATGGAGACTGTAAGTATAGAAAATGGAAGGAGAGGGATGGATCAATGGATGGAGAATGAGGGATGAATGGATGCAGAATAGAGTAGTGGAGGGTATATGGAGGATGTATGGAGACTGAATGGATGGAGAGAGTAAAGGATGGAGGTATGCAGACTTTAAGTATAGAGAATAGAAGAAGAGTGAAAGACAAATGTAGGGACAATGTATGGAGAATGGATGAGTGGAGAACATAGGGACAATGTATGGAGAATGGATGAGTGGAGAACATAGGGATGATGTATGGAGAATGGATGAGTGGAGAACATATGGAGGATGTATGGAGAACATATTGTTGATATATGGAGAATGGATGAGTGGAGAATGGATGAGTGGAGAACATATGGAGGATG